>JARWLC010000006.1:13090000-13110000 GCA_033318265.1 Phyllotis vaccarum | reverse complement strand
CATCGACAGCAATGGGAACAGCAGTCCTGGCTGCTCGCCACAGCCACACATGTAAGTGTGGTTAACAGATTCTTGAAAGGGATGAAAATATATTCTTATGCTTCTGAATTTGATTTTTTTTAACTGAAGTTTAGCATGGTGTTTTAGTAAGAACATAAAAAGCTTACGTGGAGTTAGATTGTAAAGTAACTATCAAATTGTTTGCACATCTTAGTGATTATCCCAAGTGCTCTATACTTAACGTTGATAGCATTCTTCTACAAATTCTTAGTGCTGCTGCTAAAGTCCTGTTGGGCATTAAGTATTGTCTTTGATGATTCTCCACCTTTTGGCCCATTATCATAGTTTGGTTTCTATGGTATAATACGAATATTCGTGATAGGGTAAGTTGTCATAATTTTTACTGCTAATACAGGACTCAAAACCATTTATTAACTGTAGTCAAGACATTGCCCATTTTTATAAACCGTAAAATGCAAAGTTTAACTGTTACCCACAGTTTACACAGAAGCTGGTAAAGTGTAACTTTTTGCCTGTCTTATAAGTCAGTGTAATTACATATTCAAGCTTAATTACTGGTGCGTCTGTATTGGCAAGGTTTATATGTTATATTTTATGCAAGACTACAATTCCTATTAATATTTAGCAGCTAACTATATCATTAATTACTCTAAAATCTTTCCCCACCATCTTTTTAATGGAGCTGAGAGAGTAGAAGTATTAAAAATTGATGTATTGTGGATTTCAGAAAAGTGTATGACACTTTTTAAAATGCCAGGTCATATTCAGTAGTGTCAGGCATATCATTTTCTTGTTTACTAAAAAGTACTGACCCTGATAGACATGAGAGTTCCTGGAGAAATAATTATAGATGAGTGGTACATGTGCTTCTTAGCTGGTAGTGTGATATTTAAATATTATGGCTATCTTTGCCTGAGTTAAACAAGCTGCTTAACTTCACATTGCTGATAGAAAATTACCCCTTACCTTCATCTTTATATTTTATTGTTTGTGAGGTTTTTTGTCTTTTGGTGTGGTCTTGAGACAGTTTCTGACATTGTGGCCCATGCTCAAATTCACATCAGTCCTGCCTCAGCCTTCTGTAATTACTGCTGGGATTGTAGGCATATACTACCACACTGGACTTTTTTTTTAAAATCACCCATTACATATCCAGTCAAAGCCCAGTGAGAGGTATAGAATCCTGCTATGTACCCATTTTCATTTGCCCTTTCACAAGTTATTCTGTTGATTTTTTCAAAGACCTTATTGACATATGAATGTCTCCGAGAGCGGATGCTTAATGGATGGATGCTACATTCACTCTATCATCATTGCAAAAACACACTGCAGCCATTAAAGTATTTCTTCAGATTCCAAGCCATTACTTTTCCAAAATGGAAAAAATCTGTCTTTTGGAAGTGTCTTTTGTTGTATTAAATAATACAAAAGAACTGATAAAACCCCAAGTAAAAAGAACATGAATATATGCTCTCGAGACTAGCCGTACTCTAAGCAAGGAAAATGAGCAATCAGACAAAAGTTTTTACATCCTGCATCATCACCCTGTCAGCCCATGCAGTGGTAGCTGGAGGGGTTTTCTTTCAGTTGCTCTCCTGACTGTGCTAATGCTCCCTCCCTATGCAAATTCCAAAAGAATTTATCTTTAAACACCCAACAAGAGTTAGATCCTGTTTTTCTCCATTTGAAAAGGGGGAGCTTATATGAAAGGCATTCATAAAAGCAGTATGTGAACTGTGGGTGCTCCTGTGTAGTATGTAGATGCTGATGCAGACCATGTGCAAGACGATGAAGAAGGAAGCCATTTTCACAAGTTTAATTGTCCGGTGATAAGAATATTGAAATAAAAAATTAATGACTTAATAAAATAGTTTATTAAACATTGTATTTTAGAATCTGAAATAATAATTAGACTAAATAATGGCTTTGTTGAGTTCATAGTATTTTTCACTTGACAATTGGTAGTTCTGATCATTCAGTTTATCATTAATTTAAAGCTTAATCATGAAATAACTAAATGAAATAGAAGCATACAAAAACAATATTAAAAATATATTTAATGTTTGGTATAATACTATTATTGGCTTATACAAAAACCATTCAGTTAATGCATTATATATGTTATATTGACATAAATCAGCACATAGGATAAAATACCTACATTTATTCTCCATAGATGAGAGCAAAGCTTCCATTTCTTTGTAGGAAATAGAGCTCAGAAAAGTTAAAAATTAAAGGAATCTCATGCCTTGTCTTTTACGAGTAATATAAATGAAAATAAAGTTTGTAGTTATTCTGAAAATATTGAGTCAACATTGATAGTTCCAACCTGTCCGTGCTGCTCCACTGAATTCCTGTAGGCTTTTCGAATGTTAGCAGACATCACTTCAGCCTTCTGCTATACTTGTGAGGTGCTTATTTGTATGTAAAGAATCATAAGCATTTTGGATTTATTATGTAGCAAGGCAAGGAAAAATTATTGACATGATTCTACCAATTAAAATTTGCTTGCATATAATTGAATACAGCTCAGAGAATTTTGAGATTGAATAGAAATGAGAAACCTATTTTGTGAAGCACTTATGTAGCATTTTCTGTGTGTGTCCTTGGGTGAATTCGCACTACATGCTGTTTTGGAAAAGGCTAATTATGCCAATATCATTATGAAAGATAGTGCAGCTCAACTGTGTCAGATCATCAGTGGTGATGCACTAGACTGGGCAATACCAGATGGGAATGGACAGATTTTTCGTTTTCTTTTCTTCCCCCTTTTTTTCCCGAACTCTCACTAATACCTACCTCATGAAATTTATGTAAATAAACTGAATGCCTGGAAATAATGTTGCTTCTCATGGTATATACCAACTGATTGACAGCACCTATTGTAATATCTCGTTGCAATCTTAAATGACACTAAAACAATACACAACTCATTTGCAGTTTTAATACTATCTACTTACTATACTATGTATATAGATCATTTTTCAAAAGAGTATCTTTTCTTTTATTCTGAACTCTCTTATGTTTTCTGAAGTAAATATCCCATTAAAAATGAGATAATATAACAGAGACATTTATTGTATGAAGCTCATTGCTCTGAATTAGTGGGATAAAGGATCAGAGCACAAAAAAGTACTAACTGAAGTTGTTGGCAGTAAACACCTTTAACAGAGAAAATAATGGCAACCCAGGGTTAGTCACTCATGTGCCCAGAAACATGGAAAATTGGGTTGGACAGGAATTTAGAATACATGGGTCAATACAGAATTTAGAATATATGAGGACAGTTATGGTGTTTGTGTTTGTCTATGTGGAGATTGTTCACTGTTACGGGTTTGGGTTTGGTGCAGCCAGTGTTCTGCTTTAGGAGGCAAACTCAGAAATCATATTGTATGTACCATTAGCTTGGCTGCCATAATGTCAGAATGTCTTTGAATTAGGAGAGCTGATTGTCGAAGATTCATTTTAGTAGGCTCTAGTACCTGCTGTACATTAAATTTGAGGAGTGGAGAGAAATGAATTAACACAAGAAGTGGTTTATAATAAGAATGAGAAATGGCACCATGGCTGTATTCTAAGAAGGAAAGAGGGAAAACAAATAGCCACTCTGTGGTTCACTGCAAATAGAATACAGAAGCAAAAGGACTTCATACTTTTGCTTATGGAATCTAAGAATTTAAATGTTCTTAGATTCTTGGGCTAACAGGACACCATAAATGTTTAGTTTGTTTAGATTTGTATTCAGTTCCAACATAGTGATGCAGTTGAATGTGAATGTGTGCTTAAGATTGCTAGAGACGCAAATCATCAGAATAAAGAAACAGATGTGGGTTGGCTCTGTAGATGTTTGGAGATACCAAGTTTCCCCACATATTCCGCTCTTCTCTTTCTAATACTGTCTTTATACTACAGAATTTTGATTTTTGAAAAAGAAAGCTTTTCCAAATAAATTTATTTTTGTCTCAAACTGCTTGCTTTCCCATGCTGCATTTTGTTTCAGCTTTGTATTACATAAACTCTACCTCTCCTTGCTATAATGATCCTATTTCCCGGGAGGCTGTCCCAATTAATTTCTCTGTCAGAATCTAACCTCAGCTTCTTGCTTCCAAAAGACTAGCTCCCCATACCATTCCAGAACCAATAATGTGGCATCTGGATCTGCATGGGATATGCATGCTTATTCTACAGTTATCCATAACTTAATACCAAATTTCTTAAGAATGGATGGTATGTTTTAGACATACGATCAGGTCATTGGAAACATACTTACAGGAATAAAAACTTCAAACCTTTCTAGGCCCCTGAAGAAAGGAAATCTAAACTTTAGATCACGAAATAACTCTAAAGTTCCCCTTTATGAGTGCTAAGCAGTGTAGGGATTCAAACTCAGATCCCCATGTTTGTGCATCCAACACTTTACCAACTAATCTCCTCAGCTCTCTGATTTTTTTTTTAAGAGATCTCCACTTTTTGTGCTGGTTGAAGAGTTTTCAGACCATCTACTTTGTCAACAAAGTGCAAAGGATGCTTTCTACTTTATATAGATATTTACTTTTTGAAATCTATTTTAAAGTTAGATTGATGGTAGATTTACACTGAAGTAAACTTAAACTTATTGTCTTAACATATTTGTTAAACTTTAAAGAGAGGAAAATATTTGGATCAGAACTGAAAGATGAACCCATACTGATAGAAATAGTCTGCATGCTTCTTTTTCCCATCTGAGACAGTGGTCTTCAGTGATGAAGTCACAAAAATTAACCAACCCCACTGTTTCTTCCTTATTGCACAAGTACTATTTGGGAATATAATAAAAACCAGAAGCCAGATTTTGGAGAAAACCTGAAATATCAGAGAGACAGAGAAACAAACCATAACTGCTTCTCAACTAGCCTCAGGCCTGTCTCTAAGAATCCTCAGAATACAAATCTCTCCTTCCTCAGCTAAAAAAGGAGGGGCCAGGTGGAGCTGAGCTCTTCCTTCCTCTGTCTTTCTTCCAAGCTATCCCACTTCCTGATTCAACTTCTTAGAGCTAGAATTAAAGATGTGAGCCACCACTGCCTGGCTCTGTTCATCCTTGAACTCACAGAGATTCAGACAGATCTCTGCCTCCCCCTCATGAGATTAAAGGCATGGCTCTGTCCTCTCATATTCTAGACTATTTTTATTAAATATAGATTATGTCACCACCCTTTATTATAAGCAATGACTGCTTCCCGTTTTCAATGAGTTGGCTCAGATTTGCCTTCTCTTGTTCAACCTTAAATAAGATCCTGATTTTTGCATTTTCCAATTCTATATCATGAGATCAAATGAATGCTCTTCCTGAGTTGTCTCTGTATGGAGGCCTTTCAGCACAGAGTTGCCCAGTTCCATAGGTTCTTCTGATTACTAGTGTTTTCTACTGGCAAGTTTTCAGATAGCGTCATGACTTATGTTACTCCCTTGTTCTACTCCCTAACTATTCAATCTTGGTTGCAAGTGATTACTATTTCCTTCCTTTCATGAGAGAAAATACCTGAAGTCTGAGAGCTAGTAATATACTATAGACAATATTAATATGCTGCAAGTACAATTAGAAAATAATTTTGTTGTGTCCGTAGAAGGCAAACTTTGGGAGTAAGAAGCAGGTGTGTCATGTAAAAGGAGTATGTGTTGGTAGATGATTGCAATGAGGTCATATTTACCTCTATGACTAATGTGTATTCTATGTATCTTCCAAGTTTCTAAGTCACACATATCTCAGACGTCTTGGTAGCATCTTTGGCTCCAGGAGAGCTTTAAGAAGTTGTAAAAATCACCCAAATATATTATACTCTAGCTTCTCCTCTGAGTAACAGTTTGTCACAATGATAGTTAAAAGGGTCCACCAATCCCCATTTCAAAAACGATGTTGAGACTCGACACCATGAGTCATCATAAAAAGGAATTCAAATATATAATGATTCTTTTATCTCTCAATTTTTATTCCTTCTCTTAAACTTTAAATTTGAAGACCCCACTCTCTTGGTTGTTAATGTTTTATACAAAAATTTCCGCAAATGTTAGATCTACCTGTGGACAAAAGGATTTGAAAGTGGTATGGCTCTTTAAAATAAAAAGTTAAAAATGACTGATAATCTGAACCAGTGACATCCTCTCCCATTGTTTTTGCTCCTGGGAAGGCAGTCTTATTTTTCTGCTGTTGTAGGCTTTTGTGTTACATTATGAAGTTCTGAGGGGGGAAAAAGTCCTTGGTTTCAGATGCATTGTCCCAGGTTTTTCTCACTAACACTATCCCAGTCATCTTTAATTTTTATCTCCTAACCTTTCAAGTCCTCTTATAATTTTTGTTCTGATTTAATTCCATTTTTATTTAATGTTTAAACTTTTCCATTAACTTTGCTAGTTAGCTTTGAGATCTCTTTCCAAAATGACTGTACAGAACTCGTGATGATGCCAGCTCTTTATCATCTCATTGCCTTTGTCAAGTGCTACAAGTGTGGATCAGCAGCTCCTGTGCTTTGTGACATTATTCCAGTCCCTGTATGTGGCACTCACAACTCATTCTAGTTGCTCTTAATAAAAAGATCCTACCAGACATACAGTATCTTCTGCTAAAATGTCTGATATCCCCACCGTGCCAATTGTGGAAATTTGTGGGTTCCTAGAGGGTTTTGAAGGTTTTTATAGAACTTTACAGATGTTATCTGACATCCATGGTGTGAAATCCCACAATTTAGGCTAAGTGTGTCAGAGGACTTTAGCCGACAGTACTGGAGCATACTGATTCTGTTTCATATCTAAGGAAGGATTTATTAGAAGATACGTCTTCGTTTTCTCTGCCATTTGAGGAGGCATAGAAAATTTCTATCTCTAAGATAGAATTATTTACTAAATGGATACAAAACCAAATATTGCTTCTATATTATTTTTTCATATTTCTAGACAACAGAGAAGGGTAAAGAATAACGTATCTCCCCAAATTTAAATTTAATTTTTGACAAAAGAATTAGGTAGTAGACATAGTTGATCCTTTTTCAAGAAATTTAAATTTATCATTTCTATAAATTATTAATAATATTGCAACATGAATGAATGCAGCTTAAAGCACAGGGATGTTATATTCCATAACCAATATCTATTGTTAGGTTAGAATTAACTAATGGGTAGATTATTGATAGGTAGATGGATAGATAGATAGATAGATAGATAGATAGATAGATAGATAGATAGATAGATTGACTGATAGATATAGTCAAGTAGATAGACAGAGAGGCAGATAGATGGGCAGACAGTATAACTTATACAAGTTACACAAAATGAAGCAGTTTAAAGTCACTTGAGAGGATGAATTTGTCTTAGATTGTTCTTTAGCTTTGGAGTAACATCAACTAAACATTTAAAAGGAAAAAATTATATCCATTCAGGGGTCACACTGTATTATTTTACTGCTGACACATTTTAACTGCAACACTAAAGCCATGCCCTTCTAGTAATTAACACATCAGAGAAAGAGATGATGCACCAGGTTTATAACAGATTAATATTGTTTTCATTTTCTATTCCATTCTGTGTTTATACAGAGTATAATAATGCCGCTTAGGAGACAACTAAAGTTTGAATCAGTTCAGTCTGAGCGAGAAATTAGGTCCATCAGAGCAGCCAGTCTAAAAAACTAGACAGATCTAGTAACATGAGCCATGTGAAGACCAGATGGAAATCAATGCCTACAAAGATACTTTAGGTAACACCTTCACTAGGAACCAGCTGAGAAAGAGAACTTTTTTCCAGGCAGATTAGCAGTGAGGAGAATAAAAAACAGCAACAGTCAGGGCAATCAGGAGAGCCATATACCCATGAGGCAGTCAGAGCCCTAAGTCTAACTATAAGACTGAGAGATCAAGATCTTCAAGAAGTCAGAATCCAAGAAGTCAAATTACAGTAGACAGAAATTGGTGCTTATCCTCCATAGACCCCTGCATCCATCCTTCTGTTATGTTGCGTGCTGCAGACTAAAGCTTGGTCCACGGAGTAAGACCAAACAGATTTTGTGCATGCACAGGGAGAAGACGGGCTAGGCTAAGTAGCTAGAACAGTGGAGAAAGAAGACCTCTTACTCAGTAAGTGTCGAGATCTGGGCTACTCTTTCATTTCTTTCAGTGACAGATGAGAAATGGAAGAGTCCTTGAACTTATGCTTGAAAGTCTGTCAAAATTATACGTGTAAGAAACACAGAATGTTCAAGTACTGGTGTCCATCCACAGGCCACATAAAAACACTCTGAAAATAAGAGTAATTTGCAATCAAATATGAAACGTCTACATTGTTTAAAAAAAAAAAGGAAAGGTGTTTTATTAAGTATGCTAATAATAAAATTTGATGCCAGCTTTAAATTTAAAGATAGAATTTGTTTATGTCTGTCAGATGCGAAGTTCATGGGGTATCCTAGCAAAGGTGAATGAACGCTGAATCATGTGTCTGAGATGGAAGAAAACTGGTTCATTCCAAACTTTAGTCCCTTCTTCTTGCTCACATCTTTCTTTCAAGAAGGAATGTTTTCATCTTCATCAAGCAAAAAGGAAGAAGAATTTTATTTCTGTAGGACTGGTGCAATGTTTCTGTCTATAGGAAGGAGCTATATACAATATTTCATATCACACCAGAGATTGATCCACTCATCACTAGATAATATCAGGTGTTGTCTTAATCTAAAAAAGTACTAAATGGTTTAATAAGGTAATAAGTTTCAAAATGAAGTATATTAATAAAGACTTGCTTTATACCTTCTTGGTTCATAAAATGGGAATTTTTTAAATCTTGGCTGTTGTAATAGTAATTTCATTCCTCTGTCTTCACTGAAAGAGGAAGTATTTCTTTAAAATGTTAAGTTTATACTGTAAGAGTCTACCTGTTACTGACGAAATTAGGAAAATCCTTTGGAAGAATTTAACTAGAATAGCATCAATTCTGTATGACCAGAAATGTAAGCTTGCTGATGTTTCAGCTCTCATTTGTCAAATGGTTTCCTCTTTCCTTTAAAAAGTAAACACTGATTTTCAAATTTCAATTTCATCTATCAGCTTATTTCTATAATACATTATGTTTCCTAAACAAGAAACCAACAATTTGTTTCTAAATGACAGTTTCTCATTTCAAACAGACTATATCCATGGAGATAACTAAACTTATAAATTTTTACTCATTTACAATCAATTAAGTAGAAGTTATCTATTAAAAAGAAGCAAATATAAATAATTATTCACATGAAATTAATTCTATTTTAAAGAATTCTGTATTTATACTTTAGAATTTTATATGTGCAAAGCAATTACATAGGAAGTAAGAGGATTTTGTCATTGGAAAATAGAGTTGAAAGGGATTGTATTTAGACAAATATGAAATTGACAGATTGCTAATTTCATACATTGTTCATTCTAGTAGCCTAGATATCAATGGTATTGTCATTTGACAGCCTGTACTACACACTAAGGGAACATAGTTATTTAAGAGGAAACATCCAGTTTGCTATTGTGTTTTCTTTTAACTAGACAGTTTGCAATGTCTAGTTAACATGAAATCTGTCTTAATATTCTTAATGCTATTATTCACCAGGTAGGGCACAACTGTAACTGAAGGGCAGGGATGAGCTATATGACTGTGAACTTTTTCTTTTTAGAGCTCTATATCCTACTTATATAAAAAGTATTTAAATTACATTTAATACAAATAAACATCTAAGCAGTTTCAGAGGATACTTTTTAATATTGGAATACTATCTGAGAAATAATGTTTTATAGTAGTGATACACAATTATGGAACAGGAGCATGTTGTGCCTTTCTTTTAGGATATACTATGTTAAATATATTTAAAATGCTCTCAAACAACCAGGACATGTCAATAGAGGTTATAAGGAAATAATCAATAATAAGTAAACCACATAAAATTTTCAGTCTTGTATAACATTTAGTCTTGTTCACCATCAATAAAATTTTACTAAAATTCCAATATTGTAGATATGGACCAGAAGTTTTTCTTCACAATATTGGTTGACATATATCACACACTTTAAGACACATGTTTCATCACTAGTTTCAGAGGTTACATATAGAGGGTGCATATGCACAAGCATTTACATTGCATACAAAGAGCTAGACAGACAGAATGATAGATTGACTCATTGATCAATTGATTGATTGGTAACTATGTTGTGATTGTGTGTGGTACTGGGAATCTAACTCACAGTTTACACATTCAGGAGCAAGCTTTGCACTACTGAATCCCATTTACATTGCATCACTGAGTCTTCCACAACCCATGACAACATAAAAATTAGCCTTGATAATATTGACATAATCAAAAAATGAGGAAGCACTACCAAGATGCTAGTCTGACCTCCATTGACTTAAATGGATTTTGAAGATTTCAGCTTAAGAAACTCTACTTATAGACCTTTCTCATTCAAAAGAAAGCCAGAAAGAGTTTATAGGACCATTAACTTAGTCTTGAACAAGGATAAAGTGAAGAAAATTTACATCCCTCTAGGGATTAGGCTGTGTGACCACAATCTAAAGAGATAAACTTTCCTCTTGTAATGTGACTGTGCTGTAGGGTGCAGGCAAACATTAACATTTCTTCTGCCTTCACTCATGCCTTAGGTCCTTATAATTTTCACAACAAAAGGAGCACGTTCCTTTAGGCAACAAGTCAGTGTATTAATGTAACTTGTCCTCTGTGGTTTGAAAATATGCATTTACTGAGTGTTGCTGTAAAACTGAACGATTAACTAGAATACAAAAATCAGCTGCTACTTTGCAGATCCCTCAAATAAGGCAAGCTGAGTTTATTTTTTGAATAACCACAAATGAGCACTTACAAGTGAAACATACTCTCCCTATATGACACTGTCTGAATTTTTCTGTCTGCTAAGTACATAAGTCTTTACAGAAACCAAAACAAAGTAATGAAGGGTGCTTTTGTGTGCACAAAATGGTTAAAACAACTTGATAAAGGGTGTATAGTTGTCAATCGGGTTTAGAAAAAATCAGTTTTTAGACTGAGTTTATGAAAATTACCGATACTTGACTGTTTATTTGCCTACACAATTTTAAGTGATTTGGTTCCGTTTTAGGAGGTGTGAAAAGAATGGAGACATGACTAGACCGTGAGTGTTATTCTGAGCACCCCTTTTCTTCAGGAGTGCCCAGGCCACTAAACACAGGCTTAGAAGATTGGGAAGACATTTGGGCACCAGGTCTTAGAGTTGCTTAATCTTTTAAATTATTGTAAGATACAGATATTCTTATAGTGTGGAGAAAAGACATTTAGCAAGACACTCAAGAGTATAGGTCACAGACTTCTTAAAAGGTTTGCTTCCTAGGAAATTCTGGAGAAAGACTGTCAATGATGATAATGTACTAGAATTTATCTGGAAATATTTATCATAAAATGATTTAAATAAAGAGATCTGTTTAAAGTAATTTGAATATTTCACTATATATGTATATTATAATTGCATAATCATACAAGGTTCATTTTCTTATGTCAATTAAAAATTAAATGTATTTAAAGTTTCTTTTTAAAATTCCAGCACTCCTTTACACTTGCTGCCTTCCTATTGAAAAATTACTCTTTTCCATTTGAGAAAGCAAAATTAAATGTCCCTTTTTATAATTAAATCTATTCATTTATTTTTATAACCGAACTAAATTTCCCCTCCTATTCCTCTCCCATACTCTCTCCCCACAATCCCTTCTGCCACCACACCCCTCCTCTGTTTCTGCTCATAAAGGGGCAAGTCTCCCATGTTTATCAATAAAACTTACTAAGTAGAGGCAGAACCAAGCTCTTCCCCCTCTACTAAGGCTGGGCAAGGCAACCCAACCTATGAAAAACCTTTGCTTTTAGGCATTTATTCAAAAACATTTTTTTCTTAAAATGGAATAAGAACCAAGACTGAAAATTAGATACAAGTAATATTTCCAGAGAACATGAATCAATATTATTGCCGCTGCTGTTGGTGCTGGTCTCTGAGTGACTGAGACTTGTGGTGAACTTTACCTTCAGTATATGTTACCTTCAGTACTAATACCAAAGCCTTCTGAGGTCACACCCCTACCTCCTTGAGCGAAACAAAACAAAGCAGAATTATATACATAAAACTCCAGTAGTGTCACATGTGAGATCATGAGCTTTCCCTGTGCCCTTTGTAGATTACAGAAGGAAGCCTTTCAGATACACATAAAGAGTCCCAAAATGCAAACCCTTCTTACTTTACAACTTGCGGCCTACATGCCTTTTTCCAACCATTTCTAGTACCATATTTTTTTCTGGCTGTCGGCACCTTATCACTCTGCATTGGTAAGCTCACGACTGTATCCTTTGGCACACAGCAGATGCAATGCAAACCAATCCTAAAACCTCAACTGTTTCAGTTCTTTACTCTCAAATTGCCAATAGCCTCCCACCAAAAGCACAGAAATACACATTTTCTGTGATACAGATAAAAGATTCTGCACACTCTGGTCTTGTTCTAATTTTCTAACTTTTTAATTATTATATCAGAACACCCCCCACGACATTGATGGTTTATATAAGACTTCTTCTTGCCCCCCATTTAACTCTGTCCCTTCTCTTTTCTCTGTGTAGTAGTTTTTGATTACTCAAAGCCTATCCAAAATATACTCCTGAAGAATATCATAGTTTAGATTCTCAGAGCCTGCCTCTTCTTCTCTAGCACTTTCTTTAGTAGGCATTCATCTCTGTTTCTTGTTGTAACATATTTAATTTATATGTTTTATTTCCTCTAAGAGATTGAAAATTATGAGAATTGAGGATAAAGAGACAGTTCAACACTTAAGAGCACTTGTTATTCTACAGGATCTGGGTTCGATTCCCAGCACTCAAATTGTAGCCCATGACCATCCATAACAGCATTTCCCAGGGAACTGATTCCATCCACTGACATACATGGGATGGTGTAGATACATACATTTAGGAAGAACACACATACATATAAAATGAAATAAATAAATCTAAAACACGCAACTTTTGAAACTTGTGAGAACAGGAGTTACAGTCCATGGCTCCTTTATTCTTCATGCTTAAACATATATTGAATGCTTTATTTTTTTTCCTCAAAGAAGAGATGACTTTTATCTGCCTAGAAGTACTGGATAGTTTTATTTTCCGACTTTGTTAGAAAATAATAGAAGGTATTACATCTTGCCAGCACTAATTGAATCTTTCCATACAATTATTTAAAGAAGTTGCAAATATTTTTAACCTTCCAAGTACAAATTACATCAAACTGTGAGGTATTATGCTTTCTTTAAGCTGGAAAGTTAAATCATTGTCTCATATATTTATTTTATTTTATATTTATATTTATATATTTATATTTATTTATATAAATATATTTATATTTATATTTATTATATATTTTAATATATATTTTATTATAATATATGCTAAATGGTAAAGTTGAATGGAGTTGTTGAATTCAATGTCTCTCCCTCATGGACATAATAGTTTTAAAGCATTCATAATAAAGTACTATATTCTAATTTAAATAACTATCCATTATTACCTGAATAAATAATTGATTTAAACATCAAAGGTTGGAGTTACTTTAATGTCCACGTAAAAGTACATGCATGGTTTGGAAGGATGATGAACACTGATTACTAAGGTAGATCTTATTACATTTCTACCCTTATTTTCCAAAGGCTTGTGCTATTTTCTCTAATTGTACAGATATCTGATAAACACAGGCAAAAGAATGGCTGGGAAATGCATTTTATCTAAACATCTATGCTTCTACCTGCATATATTACAAATAAGTCCCCTAAATAGTTTTTGTTTATGGTCTCAAAAATGAAACAATGAAGATCAGTAAACCCAATTAGAATTTTTTAGCGTGATTAAAGTCTTTTAATAAAAATTTTAGATATATTAAGTGATTCAAATGTTATATAATTTATTCCTGTAAACTGGTACAATATATTCTTTTAAAGTGGCATCTCCTTTATGATTATGGGCTTTTGCAAGAACTGAAGTTTAATATACAGGACAATTGAAATCCAGAAGCAAAGGGAAGCAGTAAACCCACTTCATATCACTAGAGGCATGTGTTTTGATAAATACCTATGTCTTCAAGTCCAGAAAGTTTTATAAGCAAGAAGACCAACAATTATAGTCATGTCGACCTTAACATGTCCTTGTTTTATTCTTCTTAGTAAATACTGCCAAATATGTATATGTATTTTAATTAACTAGAGTAATTCTCAGAGGGACATCATCTCTCCCACCTATGAACATCTTTTCTTAGGACCTTTATTCCTGGCCAAACTATAACTTTTGAGTATGCATTTATTTCGTTCTAGATTACTAGTTCTAAGACAGATAGTAAGAAGTTCCATAGTATCCCACTTTTCGCAACATTAAATAAAGTTGGGAAATATTGATAATATTATCTAGTTTCCTTAACAAGGTAACATTGAAGCTTTTGTAACTAATTATGTTCATTGAATATATTTGATCATTTTCCCAAGCCACAGCTCTTTCCAGACACTCCCCAGCTCCCTGCCTCTATATATATATATATACAACTTTATATTCTTCTCTTACTCCTACACTCTTTCCTAAAGAAAAACAAAACAAAACAGAACAAAAAGAGCAAGAAATGAATTAATAATCAACAACCAAATCAAAAGACCAATATGACAGAAAATACCAAAACAAAATAAAATGTGATTGAAGCATTTACATCCTTACAGCTACAGGAAATTTGACTCAATAATGAGCATAATGGAATTTCTGGCAGAAAAAAATTATTTTCTAATAGGTATACAATATACATAAAATTTCTACTTTTCTTAAAATTTACATTTTAATCTATTCCAGGTTTCCTTAGCTCAATGTGTATTATCAGAACTGAGTAAGCCCCAATGTGCACAACAAATGTGATACAAGCCCGGACCACTCAGTGCATGTATGTTAATAATTTTAATGACAAGCTAATGATGAGCCCTGTAATGGATGACGGAGGAGAATCGATGTAGAAGCTCTCTGAGCAGAGCATGTCGATGCTGGCTCCACTGCTTTGAAATTACCTTTTTGTGTGATATAAAATGATCTGAGACGTGACCGGAGCTTCTGCCTTAGCATTGTGGTATTCAAGATGTATTCCTTAATCATTCTTTTGAATAATTATAGAAAAAGACTGTGTTATTTGTTTCATTTCCTTATTCTTTTAAGGAAAGGCAGCTCATCATTACTGGCATCTGAAATGTGAGCCTCAAGCACTTTTGTTTTGTTTTATGACATTTCTGAGATAGTCTAAATATTTTACTCTGGAGAGGAAGATTAAATTTTTCTTTAGAAAAAAATAATGTGTATGGATATTTACCCATCAAAAGCTGTGTTTATAACATTCCTTCTTTGATGAAAACATAAAGTTTTACATATATGTGACACCTAATAATTAATGATAACTTGGCATGGAATCACATCATTCACATTTTTACACACATACAAACACACATACATTTACCTTTCCTAGCAATTGTAAAAGATAGAATTTTATATGTCTCTTGTCTATAATTTAAAAACTGAGTGCAATTAGATCACAGTGGCATTGTTGACCTAAGAGCCCCGCTTCAAACCTAAGTATTCTGCCCCCAGAGCCCGTATATTTTTAACTACTGAGGCGTTGCTGTGTGATTGAAGATTACAGTTGAGGCTAACTAAACTGTTTAGTATTCCTTATGCCACACTCCCAAAATGATAAAAATACTAAATACATAAAAAATCTATTGTGCTGAATGACTCCCTTGTAATTAAAACCCTTCAGATGATTTCACCTTTAGTGAGGCAAAAGGTAGCAAAAGACAAGGTCTCTTTTACTTAAATCGCCAAGGGTGTTTCTAAAATGGAGACGTGAAATTTCCCAAGAAGCAATCTCAGTTTTCCTACACGTGATATATTGACGTGCTTAGAAAATAAATGCTACAACAACATATCCTGTGTTTTCAATTAGAAGCAAATTTAGTTTCCCTGTGATGGAATCAAGAAGAGGAAAACATTGATAATGGCCACAAGATTAAACTAATTCTCTATAAACCCTATACACAAAAGATGTGAGAGAGACATCGAGGTAGAGACACAGAGAGAGATTGAGATTTCTTTTATAGTGACATGCAACCTAAATAATAAAATTAAAATTGAGATGATAGTATGGTCATTTTAAAGATAACTATAATGAATATTGTATTTATCTTGAATAGAATTCTATCCATCTTTAGGCATAACTTCCAAACAGTTTTGTCCTCTGGGACACTCAAATCTCTTCTGCAACTTCCTGGTACTTTCTTAGACATCATATTGATGACAATATGGAAATAGTTATTGACTTTGATTTGGATTATATTAGTAAATTTCCAGATCAAAGCCATAATCCTAAGGAAAAAACTATTTTTCTCTTTCTGGCTCTGATAAATTCTTCACTACCTAGTTCTGAATAGAATAGATTCCAAGAATATTTGATTGCAGAATGTTTTTCTTTTAAAGTTAGTATAAAGGAAACTCTTACTCATTTGAAGATAATTTATCCAATCAACTCTGTCAACTAGGAACTTGCTTTGTGTAAGTGTCCTCATCTATGTACTTTACAATCTAGTTAGCATACAAGGCATCACTAGCACTCAGAAGAGTTAAGTGATTAAGTAAAACTCAAGCAGTCTGGAACAGCAGATATAGAAAGACTCTCAGATATACCATAGAGGACAGCATGTGTCTTGGTTCCAACTCTGCCTGTACTCAAACAGACAATATTACTGCCTTTTGACCTGAGAAACAGAAAGAGAATGTCATCACGTTTGATGTAATTTTATGATCCAGATAGTCTATGATTTAGAATATCAGCATAAGCAGTTTTAAAAATGCTTCAGAGGGTTCAAGGAGAAGATTGGTAGCATTTGGATGGGTCAGATAGTCTATAGAGAGTTAATTCTACATGGGGATGCTATTTCTAGGTAGGATATCGCATGGAATGGAATTCTAGGCTGTGTATGTGTTGATAGTGAAGGACAGTGGGTGAGCAGTAATGCAATGGGTGAGAGAAAAAACTCAGAGCAGTGTTTTGAGGAGGATGGTTCGAGTGTCGGTGTAAACTGTTATTTATTTCATATAAGCAAGTTTGTGTCAGATAATAGGTTTCTGGGAATGCTGAAATATTTTTAACTTTTTTGCCAACACTCATATTTAAATTTAGATATATGGGGCAATGGTGTAGTGCAAAAATAATTAAATATTAAATGTTTTAAGATGCAAGGAAATATTATTTTGTTGCTTATGTTTTGATAATGTATTCTCTTTGTTATTCCTTTTTTTTTTTATTGAGAACTTGAGGATTTTCCATAATATTCTTTATTTGACTCTTCCCAACCCCCAGAGAAAACCAAATAGGCCTGATGATGGAAGTGGAACAACAGGATTGGCTTTATGGGTCTCTTCAGAGACCTGAGATTGTTGAGGAGACACTGTGATACAAAAGGTCAAGTCCTCAGCTAAAAGTATAGAAGATCCCAAATACGAATAAAGGACTTAGGACAATGCTCCAGGCTGAGCCAAAATCTCATGATATAGTTCAGGCTGACATTAAATTTATTATTTTCTATCTATCTCAGCAGCCTGAGTACTGAAACTCCAGGCATGCACCTTGATGCCTGGTTTACAAATTTTGATAGATAAATAAATCTGGAAATAGTTATTTAAAGTTGAAAGTTTTGAATATACGGAGGTCATTTATCAGACTTAATTAGGAAAAAGGTAGGTATTATCTTAACCTTAGGAGTTTATTCTAATTATCCCCAGTACTTGGAGTTTGCTGTTCACTAAAATGTTCTGAATCCTAAATTGAATTGGGGAAATCTAAAATTATAAATACAACTTATAGCTATGATTAAATCAAAATGTCATTTTTATAAAAGTCATTAAATGACTATGAACTTTCAAAAGTAATCTCATTAGATCATTTCATTTGTATATTTTATGAGTACTTGGGGGAGCATTAACATTGGATTCAATAAATACTTAAAGTCTAGACATAAGTGCGTGGTACGTAATATCTAGTTGGTTTCATTCAAGCATTGAGTTCAGTGTGTAAATCTTCGCAGTCTTGACAGGTGACTATGTCTTTAAAGTGATCCTCACAGGATGTTTCTATAGCTTCAGGCTCTTACTATTCTGCAGTCACCTTGGGGAACAGTCATGTAGCACACTCATGTGTAAACAGAGCTTCCCTTTCCTCCAATGATGCACATTTTCCTAATTACACACATTGTCAATTTGCAAATCAACTCAGCTATCCCTTTATTGGGGCAGAAAAGTTTATATGTCATGCAAACATCATTAAACTGATTGTATATATTATAAAATGTACTTTTTTCACTTTTATGTTGCTCTGTCCGTGGATAGTTTTATGTAGTATTTTGTTGTACAGAATATCAACAGAAACTTGAAGATTTAAAAGCACAATCAATAAAGCTTCGCATCAATAGTTTCATGCTTCAGATTTAATACAGCATCCCATATTAAAAAAAAGAAGCACAAGAGCTTCAGTTTTATTAAATGTCCATGATAAACTCTACTTGGATTTTTATTTGTTTGAGTTACAATATAGTTCATGATTTAACCCACAGCATTCAATGACAACTTTGTAATGGCCTCTAACTATCACTGGAGAGTCATCTTCACTGAGAACTAAGAGAGTAAAAGTTGATGATTGCCTGATACAGTAAGGACATTGGGAAATTTCATGTTAGAACCGCTCCTAGAATGGTTACTGTGAAAATGACCTTTGTGACTGGCTTTTAAGACTCTTATTTTAAACTTACACCCTACAATAACAGTTTCAGTGCCTAGGATTTCTCAGCACTATTAGGAAAAAGTTAAGTTGTGAAAAAGTCTCTTCCTTCCCTAGTAAGATAGACCATGAATCTAACAGGTAGGATCCTGTAGGATCCTGTACTATTCAGAAAGAAGACACTATTTAAAATTTTTGCATCATATACAAGCAGAAATAAAGAACCCAAAATTGATTAAGCATTTTTGTGTCTTATCAATATTTTTCTGTATGTGTGATCTAAATTTAATAAAAGTTGTTAAGTAATTTTTGGTATATACTACTTGAAATTAAAATTTTATGCTCATTATGTTTAGTCTGTTAAAGCCACCTATAGAAATTATGACATGTGTTCTTTTGGCATATACTCTTATCCTCAGATTCCAATCTCAGTTTAAAATTTTTGCCACCACGTGAGCAGGAATACAATATTTTTTTTTTTTTTTCAGGATTGAGAGGAATATCTTTCTAATTTTTACCTAATATATATAAGAATATCTTGAAAGGATGTAAAAAATAAAACCTACTTTATTTATAAAACCTTTTTAAAAGGTCCAAGGTATGCTTTTTATTATTAGAATATTTTAAAATCATTTGATTATTCCAAATATTCATTTTTACAGTTCCTCTTAGCTGACTAAAATTAATATGAGCAATCACATCCAAAAGTTATTAAGACATGCTTCCCCTCCCCCGGAGTTGTATTTTAACTTGATGGGAATCCAAATGTGCTTTTCCAATTTGCATGTATTTAATGTAACATTTAAATGAGTTTCAAAGTGATTTAGTAACTCTAAAATCTTGCATACTTGTTGCTGAGTGCTGTGAAGTATCTATTTCAAGATCTCTGATTATCATGTGTTATGCGTTTCCTAAAGATGATTTGATGCTTTGGCATATAGATTTTTATATTGATTCAGCATTATTTTCATTTAGTTTACGGGAGAGTTGTGATGAACGCCCAGGCAGAGCAACTTCCCTATGTTCTACAAATCCAGTTGGAGCATAGCTAATATGGTTTGTGTCACCATAAAGAATGATAATACACCTTATTTCATTACAATACCCTGCTAATGACGTTACTTGCATCCCCAG
>JARWLC010000006.1:12927500-13087500 GCA_033318265.1 Phyllotis vaccarum | reverse complement strand
GAAGAGCCTTTATCTGAAGATCTGGAATGAGAATGAACTTGGGACACCTCAGTGTGAAGGGACATATCACTGACCTTCATAACCACTCCACAACCATGAATATTTGACAAATTTTTACTGTGACTATTTATTAAGCATGGATAAAGGAGACAGCCCTAAAGGAACTCACTAAGCCAGCCCTTTGGGATTCAGAACCAACAGGCAAATTGCTTGTTTTCTTCTCTCTGTGTCTTTATTGTTTATTTCTTTATTTTTTCCTTTGTTTTTATTTTATTCTCTTTTCTTTTTTAGAAAAAAAGCAAAAAAAGAAAAAAACTGATTTTCTTGGGAAAAAAAAAAGAACTGTACTTTCCATAATGGCTCTGCCCATTTAAAAATGTGGCTCTTAAGGGTTCATGAAATGACTGAATATGAGGATACATGTCCTATAGAAAGCAACTGCGCCTCATATACTGCCAAAAATAGTGTTAGTTTCATTAATGTGAATTTTCCAGCATTCAGTAGTTGTAATGTTAGAAACAATTGCTGGTCAAGTTCAACTTGTTGCTATTGTTTTTAATTTGCACAGGAGTAGTATCAGAGATTAGTGTCACTGCTTGTATCTAGCTCAATTTTAAACAACAGAACATTAATTTTTTATGTTGGTGCCACCAACTGTAAATGACATAAGTTAGTTATTACAAAACACAGTAATTAGACTGTTGCAACCATCTAAAACCTTAGGCTTCCAGTCTGTGCTGTTAGTGTTAAGATGTAAAGTGCAATCCTAAGCTAACATTATCTGTGCAAGCACCATAGAAACATTTGCATATCTGCATAGATCTTACAACTGTACTCTTTACCTCCTTGTGATAAAGCTTTGTCTACCTGCAAACACAGTCAAAGGCTACAGCTGCAAACCAAAGCCAACTCTAACCATGGCCAAGAGCTCAAGGACAGAAGCAGCCACATGCTTTGGTCAGCCTTCTGTAACTTCAATTCGTACAAAGGAACCTTTTCCATGAACTACCTGCTGTTTTCTGATGACCTCTGGGATCTTTTCATTTAGCCCTAAACAAAGAAACAAATATGACAAAAACCACAAGTAAAAGAGTCCATTCAGTCACAGAGTAATCTTCTGAGGCCAAAAGTCCATCTAATTGATGAAGATTTGCTTTCATTAAGGACAGAGGTGAGGACAAAATCTGCAGTGGAAGTTATGACATGCTAGAAAGCAACAAATGTGGATCACTGACCAAAATAATTATGTACTTGATGCAAATGCAGATTGCGTATTGTTATATATATAGTACATTGTGTTTTTGTTTTCTCCATCCAGTCAATTCTTTTTGGTGGTGAGTACATGTTGTTAGAAGTACATGTCTTGTATGGTCTTTAATCTCTGTTGTGTACTATTTTTTTATAGTCTTAAGTTATAATGAAAAAAAAAAACAAAAAGTAGGAACCAAACATAAAAGGTCTAGTAAAGCCAAAAATTAATTTCCTATTGATTTTTAAAGTGATCTAGCTGAGTTTTTACACTGAAAGCAAAGATTATAGCAAGTGTAGCCCATGGTATTTATTTTCAGTCAAACCAAAGTTACATATACTTCTGCCTCTTCTTATATGGGATATGAACACTAATACACCCCCCTTTAAAGACTTGCGCAGGCCAAATTGTTGGAATGCTGATTTTCTTGACAACTCTAAACCCCAAAACTATGATAATACATTATGGTGTAGTTGAAGATAGCATAGTCAGATGTTTGCTTAAAACCTAGAGATTTTACGTGTTGCTTTTCATGTGCTGTGCCAAGTCTTGATAATACTTTTTCCCCCAACCAAGGGACCTCATAACCTGATTATGGTTATTGCTTTACAAACAGTTTTGACAGAAGGTGGCTGCTAGAGCTTAACATATGTCCCGGTTCCATGTGATGGGACCGGTTCTTGCAAACTAAGCTCAATGTTTATTCTTTGCTGAAGTCAGCAAATAGAGTTAGAGAGATACCCAGTCATCTATCACACCAAATAAAAGGACATAACGGCTTTCAAAAGGGTTTTCCCACTTACCCAAAAAGGCTTTCTGAAAGCTTCTACCTCTGCAAAAAAGAAAAAAAGAAAAAAAAAGGAAAAAAATTAAAAAAGGGAAAAAAAAGAGAAAAAGTTACAACAATTATGGCAGATTGCATGAAACATGAGAACGTCACAGTAACTGCTACTTTTCATTAAGTTTGTCTTTGGGTCATGATCAACGAACCGGAAGTTATTGACATGGTATCAAAAGAGAGATTGGTATTCTGAAGGATGGCTCTCTGATGTCTAGGATACTGCTGTAAGGATTATCTGAAAGGGAAATGAGTCTTTCGGGTGCATGTTCAAAAAGCTTTGATGGACTGGAAGTAATTTGGAGAGTTGTACCATCGGGAGGGTGGCCTAAGACTACAATGCTAAAGTATGCATACCTCAGTTTCAAAACTTTTGAAAGGAAGTCTCAGCCACAGAATGCATATACCTGTAGAGTTTTGCATGGGTTTTATATGAATACAATTTTAAAAAATAGCTGCTTGCACATTATACCAGAAAAACCTCCAAAACTGCAATTGCTTTGAAAATAGATTTTAGGTTTTTTGGAGTTTTCTGAAATGCTTGGTCTGTATTTTGATAATTGTGCATATTATGTAAAAATGTTGGTGGACCCATAAATGACCAGACTTTTTCTAAGAAAAATGTTGCTTTAATGCATTTCATGGATTTTTACTCTTCTATCATTGCTTGCTAGTAATAGCAAACCTGCTTTTCTGCATCTGCTTTGCGTAGCTATTGTAAGGCTTTGAACTAATGTATGTATTTATTGCTTGAACTTCTGTGCATACCTTATAAAGCATAATGTCTGACAATTTAAATGGCTCATGTATTCTTGCTTCCACCATAAGCTAATTATGGGGACTATGATCTTTTGTATACAGCAAATTTTAACTGTAGCACAAACATCTGTTTATGTATTGGTGGGATATACCTGTTTTATTTATCTTCTTTGAGGTAAACTAATTTTTGATACTTTTCATTACTGTGTACTATGTTCATACTTTGAATTCTCTGACGTTAGAAGTCATGGTTGAGAATTGTAACAGCTGTTATTCGTTCTGTATTCATGGCTTTCACTGCTGAATAAAATAAAGGACCAAACCTAGGATTTGAAAGAAAACTGTCTACCTCTAACACCAGGGAGTTATCAGATTCTATTTTACATAGTTTTAGTCTACAAAGACACAACTGCTTAAACCTAGTGGGCTTAAGGCTTATATTCTATGTGGTTGGATTCATGGCACCATTGTATTGTTTGAAAATCAATTAAAATTTTATGTGACTGTTAAAAGTATTTGATAGAATAACCACTTACTGGGTTTTCTTTAGATAAGTCAGATAAAGAGAAATGTCATCAGCATTCTGTGTCTTCAGCAGCTTAACTTCATAAGAATGCATTTCTGTGTGATTAGGGAATCGAAGAACAGTCTGCTAGGAATGAATGGAGCAACAGAAGTATACTTAAAATAAATACTCCAGGACTTTAATGTCTCTGGGAAAATTCAGTTGTAAAATTCAATAGACTATTTTGTAAATTTTTGAAATTGGGCGTTTACATTTTTGAGAAATTGTAAGACCTTGGATTACTTGTTAACACACACTTGGACAATAACTTCACTGACACATTAGTTGTCAAAAGACAAGCTTGCTCTTGTCACTTCATTCATTCAGATTGCAATGAAAGAGGCTTCTTTATCCAAGAACACTTGACAAATCTATCTTAGCAGAAAAGGAAGATGTGAAGATGTACATTTTCCTATTGAATTAATGTACGAAGAGCGTGTCACTGCTGCTGGATGTAAAAATGTATATGAAACCATTTCATTCAGTTGGTTACATTTCTGAAGTATAAATAAAAAAATTAATTCTTTTTGACCCATGTATAGCCACTAGGATTTTATTCTTTCGGAGAGACCATTCTTTCATACTAGAAACAAGCCATTAAGTTGTGTGCCCATGCCCTACAATTTGTTAAAAAATGAATTTCTAAGAAGTTAGAAATCTTAAAGTAGATCATACTTAAATTTAGTCAATAAAGATTTTCCCTGCCTGTCAAATATATTCCAATAAGAACTATCCTTGGGTTCAAATTTGATTTTTCGTAGCTTCCATTGCTTATTTCTGTTTTATTCAAATAGACCTCAGCATTGTAAGTGTCAAAACTTTAAACAGAAAGAAGTAAGTATCTTTAATTTTTTGACGATATTTTTTGTTTTGTATTCCTCCAAACAATTACTAATCATGCTCATGACACACTGCCATTATCAAGGGAATGCACAGGAATAGTAGACACAAATTTTAAGTAGATTTATAGATTGTTGGGGGTTAACTCAAGACGTTTTTAAAGGCAAAACCCAACCAAAAAAAAAAAAAAAAGTATGATGTCCTTGTTACTTCCCAACAAAGAAAAGTTTGGAGAAGTAAAATGGAAAATAAATGTGTTGGGTATATTTTTATTTTATCCATAATTTAGTGCTGTCAGTCATCCAAGTAAAAGGGTAAACTTTACTAAACTGATATCCACAGGATAAAGAATTGTTTTGAAAGAAATGTAATTGTGAGATTAATTTTTTTGAACCTTACAATTTCTTTTCTTCATATTGAATATTTGGAAGTAAATGAATATTAGCTTTCCCTGTCCATTGTATTTTGTTAACTGATTAATGACAATATAATAAGAATAAAGTGCTGGGACATTGTATATTTTAATACAGGGAAAATAACTTAGATATGAAAGCTAATGGCATAAGAAAGAAGCAAGCTTAACTTGGCAAACACTGTATTTAGCTCTGTATTCAAGGTCACACCATCCTTCAGTTAAATGCTACAAAGACATATTTTATGTGGTCAGGGGAGGATCAGATATTTTTAAAATGTTGATCACAAGTTGCTTTCAAATTTTTTAAGTGAAAAATAATTTAGAACATAACTAAACAAATCCCAATTATAATGGTAAGTAAAATGCTGTTCCCAAGACAGAAATAACAGTAAAGCAATCTTTATTGTGATGTACTAATACTGTTGCATATTTGTAGAAAATCATATTTAGACAAATTCTAACACTGGAATGCTAAGGAAAAAATATTGGCTGTATCTTCTTCACATTATTATTCATTTTTTAAACATTAAAGCAAACTCTTTAAAGATTGTACAAAATAACTTCAAAAGAATATATAACCTAAAAAAGTAAAGGATGTCTTCACTCAAGCTCTGACACAGTCCTTGGTCCAGTCACTGTCAGTCCAGACTGAAATAAAACATGTGACACTGACGATACGGACAAACAGTGGAAACCAGAGCCAACTTTGGTGACTTACGTTACAAAAGTTTTCAACTTATAGGTGATTCTGACATATATAAGTCAATATATGCATGCACCTCATACACACATAAGGAAAAAAGCAGGACTTTAAGCCAAAGTATGTATTTTGATTTGAAACTTTACTGTGAACATTCACTTAAGTCTTTGAAATAAGTATTTTCCTCTCCTCTCTTTAGTAAATGTATATGAATGTTTGCCATTGTGTTCATCTCTTGGTTCCCTCAGATGCCAAAAGAGAGTCAAATGCTCTGGAACTGGAGTCACAGATGGTTGTGAGTCACTATGTGGGTGCTACGAACCCAACCCAGGTTCTCTTAGAGGGCATCCAATGCTCTTTAACCACTGAGCCATTTCTGCAGCCCTTAATATGTTGCCTATATGGAAATAAATCTTATCCCTCAGATTTATGGGTCATTAGTTTCCATTGTTTTTAAAATTTTTAAATGTTTACACATTAGTCCTTCCGTCATATTTGACACTGCAATTAAAAAAAAAAAAAAAAAAAAAAAAAAAAAAGTCCATGAAGATTCACAGGCGAACGTGAAAGTGAACCACAAGGGAGATAGAAACGGTAGAGATGTATTCCAGGAAATGTTTCTGCTAGGAGCACAATGTGGTTTTCTGGTCTTTATGTCACCGCTGCAATGCTGAAGATCTGATCATGCCTTTGTAACTAGAGTAACAACAACATTCTCTGCTCAGATATTTGTGTATGCCCCTGTGTTAATTATGCAGTTGCTATTCCTCTATGGAAAGTGTGCTGAGCAATGTGCACATTTTCATAACACTCAGTGATACTAATCGGAGGCAAAGGCTCCTTGACACTGTCGTCCTTTTTTCTGTGACAACAGTTGCTACCTAGAGTCCTGATGCACGTGGTATAGGAAGAACACCTAATCTGGCCTCTCTCCTTAACTCTCCTTCAAATATATTCAAGTTCTATGCAAAATGTAGAAAAAAAAACTTTTAAAATACTAGTCTTTTGGTTAAATGTACTGGAGAGAAAAAAATTCTCAGAAGAAAATTATATATATATATACTTATAAACATTTTTATAATGTAAAGTTATTAGAATACTATATTTACACCTTGATAAGCTAAAATTTAAGCTATTTAAACACAAAATCCCATGAAAATTTCAGTGAGCACTTAGTTAAGAGTCTTGACATTCAACTATAAACCAACTCTTAAATATTTCATTTAATGCCTTCTACCCAAGGACTGTACTTTGGCCAGCTAATCCATAAAAAAAGCAAAACAACAGAGCCTCAATAGAAAGAAGCAAATTCTGTTTGCAGGAAGCATGGGACACACCTCACTCATGAGAATTTCAAAAGCACACTGGCAGTGCCATACCTTTACTCATATCCCTGAGATTTTGATAATGGAAATTACTTCAAAGTTAACCAAAAGCTAAAGGTTTCAAGGCATTAGGCAATTTAATAAAATCATTTTTCAAATTCTTTCTTTTTACCTCATAATTGTGAAGAGCTACATAAACTTCATAAAACATCTGACAATTTTGACTGTCATATAACTCAGACACCAGTCCCCTGGCTTTCCTTGTTGAAGGCTTATTGGATAGTCATTCCAGTATATCATCAGTTGTTTGTGTTATATAACAATATGTATTTCACCTTACATTTTCCTACTGATTTAAGAATATTCTTATAGCACTCTCCATTATAACATGGAATTTCCTCATTAATATTCTCCTCTTGGATAAATGTGCACCAGTTGTTATCATTTTCCTGAAGTAGTATTGGTCAAAGAACCTTAACTATCTTAATTTTCTACACGGGAGTATATTTGATACTATAATTGCTAGTTTTGGTACTTAGAGAAATTATTGGGCGACTTGAAGAGCAGAAATTTAAGTGACAGTCTCATTAAGATCATACATTCAAACATGCTTCAAGAACCTTGTAAGAAACGGAAGAAATTAGATGATATATCCAGAGAAATTTCCAAGGAATCTAAATCTGTTTGGAAGGTGGCAGGGGTGGGGTTGGTGGTGGGGGTGTGGCAGTGGTGTGTGGGGAGTATATCATGTGCCAAGGAACTCACAAATTCTGACTTGAAGAGTTTGTTTTCTCTGATGCAGTTCTCATAGGCAATTATATTAAAACTGATTACGGTGCTACTGGGTAACAAATTTTTGTTTAATGATTATTGTCAGGTGAAATTTAAGACCGAGTCTCACTATGTAGCTCTGGTTGGGCTTGAATGTAATACTTAGGTCTAAATCCCAGAGGTTCTACCTCCTAAGTGATAGAATTAAAGGTATCACCAAATTCAGCTTTCAATTAACTTTTGGCTTTCAGAAAAGCTTTAACAGTCCTGAATTCAACAGTTTTGTAACCAATCTATTAGACGTTCCCTAACCACCAAAGTATAAGAAATTTCTAATCCAGCCTAGTGAAGGAAGACTTTAAACCATGGCTAAACATCAAGGCTGGTTCTGGTTCCAGGTAAGGCAGAGATACATAAGAAGACCCTATATCAACAACAACAAAAAGTAGAGAAGCATAAGATTGAATGTGAGAGTTGGGCCTGAAATAGAAAATGCCTTTCATGACATTAACAACTGTAATGAATTCACAGTGATTACTTGCAGAGGCTCAATAAAGACATGCTAGACTCCGAGGCTAGAGCCTTGATTTTTACAAGAACAGAAGTCGTTGTCTGTAGTAACATCTGCCGTGAAGATGAGCCAGAGAATTTGATATGAAGCCAATGATTTGTGTATCAGTGTTTGATTTCCCATTGGCAATGAGATGAGAGAAATATTTACACTATAGATCCAAACCTGGAGGATTAACAGTGGATAAAAATTATGAGCTGAAATAGTTTTGTATTGGGGTATTTGGCATTAAAGCAGGGTGAGTGGAGAGTATAACTGATAAATGTATTACATTTTGACAAATTCTTACTAAATATCAAGCCTCAAATGTGCATGATAAGTACTCAGGAAGTACCACAGCTTATTACACTTTTTGAAAGCTGGTATCCATACTCAGTGGCACATAGGAAGATCTTTTAGGGAAGGCTCAAGTTTCCTTCTTGGCACTGCAGGGCAGCCGCCTTTTTCTTTCACATTTGTAAATAAGCTTTTGGATCATTGAAAGATTTATGTTTGTTCTACAGACATAAATTTCTGAGAAAATCTATTTCTAAAAATTATTAATATAAAATGTTCCTGCCCAAGTAACTTATCCTTCAGAGTTACACATAAGTACTTGGGATAAGAACCTCTGGTGTCCTCTAGCTGGACTATGGCCATGTTTACCTATGTTTTACCCTCCTCCTTTTTTCTTTGGATTCTTTCTTTTTTCTTATCACTAGCCTCCAGATACAATCTCAGTTATGTACAGATATCATTCCAGATCTAGTGGTTCTTACTTTTCTGAAAGCTCACAGGACCCATGGTTATCTCGGACAGTCTCTGTTTATCAGTAATCTCCTTGGACTATGCCTGCATTGCCTGATACTTCTTACTCAACCTTGTGGAAGTTCCCATTGCATATTGTCATTCCTCAATGACCACTGCATTCTCTGGGAAGTGACTGTCACCATTAAAAATATTTGACCCTGTCTCATTTGCACATTTGTAGTTAAAAAAAATAATTTAATTGACATACACACACACACACACACACACACACACACACACACACATATATATATATATATATATATATATATATATAGAGAGAGAGAGAGAGAGAGAGAGAGAGAGAGAGAGAGAGAGAGAAAGTGCAGATTCCATGGCACATATGTGGAGGTCAGAAGACAACCTGTGATAGACTTATGATAGTCAATTTTAGCCTTTCTTCATGTAGGTTCCATGGAATGAACCTGGGTCATCAGAGTTAGTAGAAAGTACCTTGAGCCTCTAAGCCATTTGACTAGTACTGAGCTGTACTTTCCACATTCTCTAACCTAAAGTTCCAAAATATACTTGAACCTATGTATTTATCTTGGCGTTTTCTCATTTGACTCTGAAAAATTACTACAATCTTAAATTTTCCTTTCCACTTAGTGGCCTGGCTTCTGTTCTTTCAGAGGCTGGCTGGGTCTCTTTAGAGAACATGGACATTTTTAATTCTAGCAAAGTAAAATTACTTCTGTGACATCATGACGTCTTCATCCTTCCCAGCTTCATAAAAGGGTGTAACTTAGAAGGACTGCTCAAATCAGACTGGAATGTTGACTTGTTAACTTTAAGGAAACTTTGTTTATTTAAAAGATTTTGGGTTAGAGGTTGGATTTCAGGCAGGCAGTGGTGCTGCATTCCTTTAGTCCCAGCACTTAGGAGGGGCAGAGGCAGAAAGATCTCTGTGAGTTTGAGGCCAGCCTGGTCTGCAGAGCAAGTTCCAGCACAGCCAGGACTGTTATACACACACACACAAACACACACACACACACACACACACACACACACACACACACACACACACACACACACACCCTATCTCGAAGAGACCAAAACAATACAAAGGAAATGACTGGGTAAATGGATCTGTCCTCTGATATTTCAGACCATTTCTTATTAAATATACAATATATCACCACAAATATATTCAAGAATCACACTTCAGACATCAATTTTATGAGAGATTTAGAGTTCTTTATTTTTCTTATGGGAAATTAACTTTTTAGTGCTATTTGGAGGGTTCAAACTGTGGGGTAGAATCTGCTTCAAGACTCAAGAATTACATATAAACTTCTTAGAAATAAAAACATTTTAAAAGTGTAGGAGGCTGGATGTGGTGGTACATGCCTTTTAATCTAGATGCAGAGGCAGGCTAATCTCTGTGAGTGTGAGGTCAGCTTGGTCTACACGGTGAATTGAGTTCTAGGACATTCAGGACTAAGTAGATGGAGAGACCCTGCCTCAAAAAAAAAACAAGACAAAGGGGTTCAGGAGCTAAAGAAATAGAGCTATATGTTAAATTACACATTGTGGGTCTTAATTATATTTCTGTTCCTATGATAAAATACCCTGGTCAAAAGCAGCTTAGGGCATTCAGTTTGACTTAAAATTCCTATAGTTCATTATTGCTTGTAAGTCATAAAAGGAAGTCTAAGAATATTGTCATATCGCATTTAATAGTAAAGAAAAAAATTAATATAAATATTCTTATCGGTGCTCAGGACTCTCTCTATACTTACACAGTCCAGAATCTCCTACCTAGAGTTTGATGTCATTGACAATGGGCTGGGTCTTCCCATGTTAGTTAACAAACATAATCAACGCAGTTTCCCACAGACATGTCCACAGCTCAATCTGATCTGACCATCCCTCATTGAGACTGTTTGGGGGGTAATTTTAGATAATGTCAAGCTGACAACTAAAATTAATTATCAAATCAGGAGGAAGAAGCCTAAGTATTGATATAAATCAATGTGCCAGGGCATCTTAGACGAAATTCCATTCCTACCAGGTATGAGACTTCCCCTCTTGTAGATTTTTGGAAACATATACATTAATCTGGGTCTCTGCAAACTTGGTTTCCAATTTGATGTTTTCTGAGTCAGTGGCATTGCCTCAAAAAGATTACTTTATCCTCCATATAACAGTATGCTCATATGTACAAAGAAAACTAGTAGAGTGTCTTAGCAGATGCCCTTGAAAGTAATTTTCAGCTATAAAATCATTTGATTCACTCAAATCTAAATTCAATGACTAAATTTAGTAATCATGACCAAAGAAATTGTTTTTCCAAAGGTAAAAAAAGCAAATGTGTGCAGCTTTTGAGTGCTGATCAATACCCAATTTCAATAAATAATGAGTTATTTGTTCTGATTGAGGGATACTGGCTTAAAATGAGGAGACTGGATGATTCAGAAATCTTGGTCTGCAAGCTACTTCACCACTAATTGGCTGCATAGCTAGCAGCTGTGGGTTGCAGAAGCTGTCTGGTCTTTCTGTATCCAAATTGCTTAGAGATGGAAATGACTTTATCCAGTGGAAAAGAAAATGAAATCTGCTTCCAGTACATTGTGACTCCATCTCCAAAAGCCTGGGTTCCCTAGCCTTATAGTACTATAGCTGGAGTTCTTAAAGTAAAGAGTTAGGTACTGCAACCCCACAATCGAGACTAGTCCATGTGCCATAACATGCCAACTGAAGCATTAAATAGTGGTGAGGAGGGAGAAGTTTGTTCAACAGGTCCACATGAGAAAGGAATGAATAAAGGGGCCCAGAGACCCTGATTTCATCTCCAGGAACAACATGAGCTCTGGGAAGAATCTGAATAAGGAGCAAGGAGTATATATAATTAAGAACTTTTGATTTATACGGTCTCATCCATCATTGCCTCAATTTCTGTTCTGCAGTGTGGTCCATCTAATATATTTATTGCCTGAGAGGCCACATTCTAGTTTTTAGAAGATGATTGCTTTTTGCTCCATGGTGCATCCTTGCCTACACAGATAATAGGCCCCTTATCTGGTTAGTTATCAATCTGTCCTGTAGAGCTTTGTTCTTCCTGTATTCTAAAGTGATGACAATGACTTAGCTCTGTGCCTTTAGCCCAAATAAGGGACAGATAAGTAAGGAAGGTGGAGATGTCAGGCTTTTGTCTTACTTTCAGGTGGGTCCGAAAAAGGAATCAATGCTTTTAAACAAGGCAGCCTTAAAGTGGGTCTGTTCCTGCATGGGTTTCACAATTGCAGGGTGGGTTGATTGCTAGAGTGATTTCCCAGAGATTCTTAAACAAAGATCATATGATTCCATTTACTTGTTTACTTATTGGTATGAATAACAAATCAGACTGTGACCTAGTCCCTTACAAACATGGTAAACAATAAAGTCCAGAAGACAGCTTTGTACCCAGTGAACTCGAATCCAGTACCTCTAACAGGGTTAGGAGAACAAGGCTACTTGGGCAACTACCTGGCATACAGGAATTGTTCAAGCTTTGTTAGGACCTTTCTTGTTATATGGAGTGGGGTGTGTGTGTGTGTGTGTGTGTGTGTGTGTGTGTGTGTGTGTGTGTGTGCGAGTAGAGGGGAGTAGAGGGGAGTTAAAATTTTAAAAATGTCCTTAGAAACTTCTTTGTGTAAAACCTAACTTTCTTCTTTTAAAAATATTTCTTTTTTATTTTTTCGTGATTATAATTACATCGTTTTTCTGTTTCCTTTCCTCCCCTATTTCTCTCCTTGCTCTCGTTTAAATTCATGCCCCCTTTTCATTGTTATTAACTATGTGTGTGTGCATTCAAATATATTCATAAATATAATCTTTTCAGCCTGTATAATGTTACTTGTATATATGTTTTCAGGGCAGAATGTCTGGTATTTGATAACCAATTAGTGTGTTCTTTTTTACCTGAGGAAACCTAACTTTCAATATCAATAGGTCATTCACTTTCTTCACTATCAAATCCCTGTTCTTTTTCCTTCTCCATCGTTTGGTCTTATTTAATATATGCAACTCATGTGTTGGCTGTCAACCGAATATAAGACTGTAGATTTACCAGATGGTTGAGAAGGTCACAAATTTAAAGAAAAAGGATCCACACGGAAGTCAGATTGAATAAAAGGCACTGCCTCAGGTAATGACCAAATCCAATTGAACTCTTTTTGGAATTATCTTTTCAAATCTATCTGTGACCTTCACCTTTTCGAAATTCCAAAGGGGAGACCTAATTAGTCTTATCAATAAAAACATAGAGCCAGATACTTGGGTGAAAGTTGAAGATCAGAAAAGCAAAAGAACAACCACAAAGAGTAGCCACAGAGAGTAGCCACAGAGAGTTCTTAATGCTACAAGACATCAGATTGAATGGGGCAGATCCTATCTCTCCTCACTTTGTATTTCTGTCTCTGCCTCCTTAGTGCTGGGTTTAAAGGTATGTACCACCATCACATGTTTCTCTTTGAGACCGATGATTTAATCTCCTGTAGTCAGGGTAGCCTTGAACTCCTGATCTTCCTGTTTCCTCCTCTCAAGTACTGGAAATAAAGGTGTGTGCCACCACTGCCTGGCTTTTATGATTTACTAATAGCTAGTTCCACTCTCTGATCTCCAGACAGGCTTTATTGGTCACAGCACAAACAAAATATCACACAATTAACTTTCTTTCTCTTTGGAATTGTGGCCGAAGCAATCCTGATTCAGTTGAAGTCAGTCTGGGTTCCTTTAATTGAGGGTCTTACCTCGCACCCCCCCCCCAAAAAAAAAACTGAGCAGAACACTACAGATTAGAATTAATACATAAATATCTATCTTTCTCTAATATGGATAACACAGGATGTTTATTGTGAATTAAATTTATAACTTTTTTTTGGTATCAGGCAATTGTTTAAGTTTACCACTTAGTAACTTCATTCCAAAAAAAAAAAAAAAAAAAAATGGCCAAAGAGCTTTGGAAACACAAAGTAATCACAAGTCTTCTCTCCAAAGTAGTTTGAGAAATAGAATATTTATCTAAATCTGCTGTGTACTGTGTGGTGACCAGGAAAATGGAGATGAAGAACAGTGTGTTAGAGGTATGAGCAGAACGGAAGATGGATAATTGGAAGAGGTGGGAAGAAATACACAGGCCTCTTTTTCTGCTTGAGGAAATGAGGCCATCAGAACAGCAGCTTTGATCAGAACCAGGTCCATTCAGTCCATTCATTCTTCAATAACAAAACTTACCAGAGATGTTTACTATGCTATAAGTATTTGTGTTCACTTTAAATTCACATTAAAATCCTAGAGCCAGTGAGGAGGCTCAGCAGGTAAAGACACCTGCTGCAGAGCTGGCAGCCTGTGCTTCCTTCCTGAATGCACACGGTGGAAGAATAGAACCAACACTCAAAACTTGTTATTGACTCAAAACAAACAAACAAACAGTACACACACATACACACATGTACACACACACACACACACACACACACACACACACACACACACACACACACACACACAAGCACCATAGTTCTTACTTCAAAGGGAATAAAAAGTGGTTTATTCTGGAGTCAAGTATGAATGACCATGGCCTGTGATCCCAGGTGCCATATTCCCACATGGAAGCAATTTTGTGGCGTATTATAGCAACAAAATAAAGAAAGTCATGAATCAAGGAAATTTTAAAATGCATTGGCAGAAACATCAGAGGCAGTTGCAGTTACAAGTTACACAATGGGGGAATCTCTCCCCCCCAATTAAATGCACTTAATTATTATGCCTCCTAAAATCTGTTTTCCTTCTACTATCCCCCCCCCCATATCCCCTCTTTCTGCCCCAATCTGATCATCTCTGTTTCTGCTCAGAAAGGGGTGTCTCCCATGGGTATCAACAAAGTACAGCAAGTCAACGTGAGGTAGGACTAAGCTCCTCCCTTTGTATTAAGGCTGAGTGAGGAAAAAATGGGAATGGACTCCCAAAAGCCAGCCAAAGCACCGAGAATAGGCCCTGCTTCTGTTTCTAGGTGTCCCACAAGCACCACAACCACCAAAGTACGTTGAAGGCCTAGGTTAGTCCCATACAGGCTCCCTGGCTGTCGGTCCAGACTCTGTGAGCTCTTAGGAGCCTGGTTTAGTTGTTTCTATGGATTTCCTTGTAATGACCTTCACACACACACACACACACACACACACACACACACACACACACACACACTCACACACACACCACCACCACCACCACCACCACCACCACCACCACCACCACCACCACCAGCTCCTACAATTTTTCCTCTCTTTTAACAAGAAGATTCTGAGCACAGCTCAGTGCTTGGCAGTGAGTCTCTGCATCTGGATTCATAAGTTACTAGATGAAGGCTCTCTGATGACAATTGGGGTAGTCACCAGTCTGCTCACAGGAGATGGTGAGTCCAAGCTACCTCTCCTCTCTTGGTAGGAGTCTTAGCTGGGATCATCCTTGTAGATTCCTGTGAGTTTTCCCTTGCACCAGGTTTCTACCTGATCCCAAAATGTCCCCCATATCAAAACATCTCTTTCAGTATTAGCTCCCTCCTTCTACCTCCCAATCCAGTCTCTCAGTTTCCATTCCCATCCTCCCAAGTTTACCTTGATTGCTTCTATTTCCCCTTCCCAGGGAACCCCATACACCTGATGATGAAGGAAATCTTTTATAAGGCTCAGATGCTAATGACATCCTTTGCCCTTACATTGGCAGAGAATAATGTTTTGTGATGTTAATGTATTACAAAACCTTTTAACTATTTACTTGGATCTTAGGTCTGATAGGAGTTTAGCAAGGAATGCCTTTATGGGCCTAAAGATAGGACAAAAGAAATTTTAATTATGCTGTGAGATAAGGATCATCTGAAACTTTCCTTTTTCATTGAAGGATTTTAACCAGTTGTTCAGCCCAGATGGACTGTTTCTTCCTAGAAATTCTTGCTCATATTGTCATTATGAACCTAACACAAAATATGTAAATCTGGACTAGTATGTAAACAACAAAAACTTTAACATGCACTTCTAAGGTTAAGAAATGAATACATTCAGTAAGTGTGGATTTTGTCTTTTTTAAAATTCTTTCCAGGAAGATCAATTTGTTTTCAGCTTTTACAAATCTCAGTTACAAAATTCCCATTTTACTATACTCAAAGCAACTGTTTTAATGAAGACTGAGGTTTTTTGTTTTGTTTTTTGTTTTTTGTTTTTTTTTTTTTTTGGTATGCTGAGACACTGTAGGCAAGCTCAAACAGATTGGCAGCTCATAGCTATTATGTGGTATGTAAAATTTCCTTTATCAGATAGGAAAAATGAAAGCTGGCAAGACTACAGTGATAGAGATGAAGTCACACTGAGGTAAAGAGTAAGCTGGAATTGAAGTACACTTCCTACTGTTTACACAGGAACTATCAGCTTTGTTTTGCATAGACAGACATTATAAATTCACATTGAAAGTTTTAAGTATAAAGCACACAGGTTTCCAAGACTACAGGAATGTTACATGCAATAGATATCTTTAGGTAGATATTACAAGCCTATGTTATGAGAGGCACCAAATCATATAGTTTATGATAAATATGGTTGTTTTTCAATTTATTTAAAGTCTGCTTCATTCCCAAGTAAATGCACGAATGTTGGATTTAGTTCTTTGTTAATCAGTTCTTAACAATTAGGAAATCAATGAGCAACATGATATGTTAAAGAGGCTTTAAACATCTTAATGGAGGCTTATATGAGTAGCAATTGGAAAACAACAAATTCAGCCTGTGGTTGGTGTTTCCTAGAGCCTTGGGTGACTTAATATCAAGGCAGTATTGGACAAATACACCCTTAAGAGACATTACCCACTCAGTTAACACTGTACTTAGTACCAAGGGGTCCTCAGTAAATGTGATGCCATGTAAGGGATATGGTGTAACACAAACTACAGGCTTCTATCTCAGGATCTTTTTTATTATTACTAAAACTACTCTTACTGTTAGTTATGCTTTTTGTTTATCAGCTTTTTTGTTTCAGTGTCTGTAGAGATAATAAGTGATGAATCAATTGGGTACTGTAATCAAAAAATATTTTGAAAAGTCAAAAAGCAAAGTATAAGATATTGAGCACCACTTCAATACCAGTTTCTACCCTCTGCTAGTTCAGTTCTAAGAAATGGAGAACAAAAGCATTCGCCAGCATGACTTTTAGCAATTACATAATTGCTTACACATCAGGAAAGTTTGCAACACACAATTAGGCAGCCAATTATGTTGAAAATCTGCTTTCTTATTTACAGTAGGCCACACCCCAGGCTCCTGCACTCACTGGTCTCCAGTTCTAAAGTTCACTTAGCCCTAATTCATCCTCATTATATACTTACATATACATAATTAGGTCATCAGTAGGAAGAGTCATAAAGATGTGTGAGAGACAAGTGGTCAACAAATTCCACTTTCGATCAGGAATACTGTCTCCGGGCTGTCTCAACCTTTCTCGTCATCACCCTCTGTGAAAGCATACTGAGGAAGAACAGCTAGATGCCAGGAACTATGTTGAGCAAACCATCTCTGAAAACACATGATGTCTCAGTGATGCTTCAAAACCTCATGTTTTTTCTTCTATACATGTCACACAATAAAAGACAAGTGAGGTCATATCATTGAATATATAATCTTGGGTACGTTTTCCCGTTCTTGCCTCTTGGCCAATGTTAATTCAAACTGGTGATTTGAAAGTTCATTTTTCTATGCTCTAGGATTTTATTCTGAGGCTACCTTTCCCTTTTGAATGACCTTAAAAGCATACTGCAAATCAAAGTAAAGCTAGAAGTAGGCATTTTTTTTCCCCATTGCTTAGTTTGTTTGGTTTGCTACATAAAGAGAGGTCTTATAACAAAGGACTTCAGGTGTGCCAAAACATCATGCCAAATGACTGGTTGCCACTTTGCCAATTTCTTGCTTTAGCTGCTTTTAGCTATATGATTGATCAGTGAGCAGGCCACTCCTCAGGATCTGCTCTGCATGTTTGGCCTTGACTATGCACTAGAAACTAGGTCTTCTAAGTGCTAAATGATGTTCCCATTCCCAACAGGTTACCACATAGAGTATAGGAGATGGAATCCCAACGCTAGCTGACTGATGAAGCATAAAGAGTAGCATGCCTTCCGTCCACTTAGGCAACAATTTCCACTTTCTGTATTCCAAGTGCTTGTTGACTTCCTGACGTGAGTGTTGATTTCTTGTCCATCTTTCCCCAAGACAAAGCCTAATGCACAAACTACACATTTACACATGGTCTTGGTTAATTTTTGACAACCTTGCACAAACCCAAGAGAGTTTCAGTTGAGGAATTGCCTCTACCAGACTGGCCTGTGGCCATTTCTGTAAGACAATTTTGTAATTGCCAATCATAAAGCTAAGCCCTCTGTGGGTGGTGCCATCCCGTTCAAGTGGGTGTAGGCTACATAAGGTAGCTAAGCAAGCCACGGGAAGCAAACCAGTAAGCAGAATTCTTTATGGTTTCTGCTTTTGTTCTTGTCTTAGCTTTTCCCAATGATGAGCAGTAACCTATAAGCCAAATAAACCCTTTTCTTCTCAAATTGTTTTTGATCAGAATATTCCAGAACAGTGACAGGAAAACAAACTAGAACATCTGTCAAAGTGACCATCAGGTTCTGTGTTCATTTTCTGTTTCTGCTGTAATACAGTACCATTGTCTCAGAGCAGAAAACACAGCTTTACGATTGTGGTTAGAATGCAAAATGTCTCCTGTTTGAAAATCCAGTCCTCAAAAGATGACACTGGGAAGGCTGTGGAACCTGTAGGAGGCAAGACCCTTATTGCAGGAAGTGAGTCACTGAGGCAGGCCTTGAGGCCTTTTCTAGCTCTCTTTCCTGACTTGACCAAATGCCTCTTAATCTTGCTGCCATGCCCTCCTTCACATGATAGAATGTAACCCTCCAGCTGTACTACAAGTTACTTTTGTTAGGTTTTAGTCTCAGCAGTGAGGATTGTAACTAGTTCATTTACCATTCAGCTTGTGTTTCTGCCTCTCAATTAACTAAGCTCATGGCATCAGCAGGGCTGCATTAAGTTTTAGAGATCAGCACCTGTACCACTTCAGCTTCTGGATGCCTCTTATTCTGAAATACTGGAATCACACCCCTTTCTCCATCTTCAAAATAGTCTGAGGGGACTGAGTCCTTCTCACATCCCCTCATCCCATTTCTTTTGCCTGCTACCTCCTTGGTCTTTAAGGACCTTTTAGATGATGCTGAACTTCTGTAGATAACCCAAAATCATCTCCTTATTATAGGCTTAGGTGATCCACAAACTTATTTTTTTCTCCGTCTTTAATGTTCTTTTGCCATTTATTAATATACTTACTAGTTCCCAGAATGAAGATGTGAATATCTTCCTAGGGAAGAGGTTATTATTTTGCCTACATGGGTTTATTTTCACTTTTACTGGTAAGGATAAAAACCAACTTCAACTAACATTCCCACAAAACAAAAGCTACCTGGCCATTGTACATAGAAAAGTACATTTCTCAACTTCATCTATTCATTGCCCTTTGCTCTCCCCCACTGTTTAAATGGCTTTGCATATAGCCATCAGATTTTAAGATTCAACGATCTTTGCTTCCATATTATCTGTGTTCTAACTTCTGTGAGCCCCTTGCCTCCCCGCCAGCCTTTGTGTGGGCAGTGCAGCACTGCTCTCAGTAACGAGCCCCTCTGCCACAGAGCAGACCTTTTGAAGAGTACCTACTTTTCATCATACCAAAGTATGAGCTCACACACATCCATACCTGCCTTTGTTCCCTCCAGGCTTCCATAGCTCATGAGTTGCCTCTTTGCTTTCACGGGGAATCAAGGTAGCAGACCTCAACAGCATTCTGTTTCAGGGTTGAGGGAGAGGCAGGGGAGAGGGGATTTAGGTTATATCCAATGCCACCTCTTTCCTGGATTTGCCCTCACAGCAGCTGGAGAGCTTGGAGGTGCTAAGCCCTCTGATTTAGAACTACACAGGCCTGAAGGCTTAGCATTTTCTATGAAGAGCCTTCATCTCTGGAATTCCCTCTCCAAGGCTATTGACCTAGATGGCCTGAAGTAAATTCTATCTCACTAGTAAAGTGAAATTTAGAATTAATATGGCCAAGCTGATTTGGGTTATTTATTTTCAATGTTCGTCACTGTTGTGAAACATTCAGATGTATGCAGAATCTTCAGGAATCTCAGGAGCAAATAGCCCTGCCAACAGCAGAGGACGGTTTGGCTATTTAGAAGTCTCACATGGGAATTTCTTCTGTTTAATTTTGCCCCACTGATCTGTCCCAGCATTTTATTGCTTAGGTTATCTTGACAGTAAATGATGGGTGGAAACAAATGTAAATAAGGAAGGTGTCACACGTGCGTGGGGAGTTTATCAGCACTAGCCTGTATGGGGTGACTAGAGTAAGTAAGCTGAACGGAAAGGAAGTTATTAGTTCTCCAGCAGGGGCAAAGAGAAAAGCCAGTTCTGTCAAAAGTGAATGTTGAAACAAAAGAAAATAACCCTGTCCCAAATGCTCTGGGCTGAATCAGCCTTCCTGGGGTCTCATCCTGGTTCAGAGATAGCTCTGTCCTTGAAGTACTCTCTGTTGAGTGGCACGAGTCCATGGTATCAAGTAGTGTTTAAAATACCTAGATTAAAAGCCTTGTGCATTTAAAGTCTCAGCTCCAACAGGTATATAAATCAAAATGAACTTGCAAATTTCATTGAAGTTTTATCCTCTAGCCCAGGCTAGTCCCTAATGTCACAATTTCTATCTACCCGACAAAGAATCTTTACTCTAACCAAGTTCCCATTCACAGTTGGAAGCTGGCCCATCCAGCGGGGGAAGGTGACTTCCACAGTGTCCCCTCTTGCAGAGGTTCAGGTTAACATCCTCCTTGGGCAATGAGGGGACTAATATTCTGTTCTTTGTTCAAAGCTGTGGAAGATCAATGTAAGTGATGTGGTGCTGGAATTGATGCTATTCCTGTCCTGAACACATTAACTGCACTTCTCTTGCCAGTGGAAGAGGGGGGAGTGAGTGTCAGCTTAGCACTGCGCAAGCCAATACAATTTTTAAAAAATCACATTTTACCCTGAAAAGCATTAATGTTTTGATGAAAATGAGTAGACAACAGAAATTCTCCAAAGTTACACTAATTCCAAGTGAGCCATGGATTTAAAAAGCATGCGGGGCTTCTGTAATACAGCTGTATAGAAAGAGTGATTTGAGTACACGTGGCTAAGAACAATTTGCTTTAAACTGGGTTCCCTTTGAGATAGGGGTCCATTTCTAATCGAGCGGTTTCTAGAAATGTCCCAACACATGTCGTCTATCTGGACATGATTTCTTCCTTTAAAGTATAACCTGCATGTACATCTGATAGTTCGTCTATCACTAGAATGTCAACATTAGTATAAATTAACTTCTAAGAGTTTTGACAACAAGATGAAAAGCATCCATTTGAGTGAATATTCAGCTTCTCTTTCCTGAACCTACCCACTGGCAAAGGAGGGCTGAGTAGCAAAATATCATGAAGGAAGTCAGAAGTGACTGCAATCAGAGATAGATTCAACGGGACCTGTCAAAGTACACCAATAGACTCAGAACGCAACAGCTACAAAATCCCTTTCTTCATAAATAATTTTATTCTTTATGACAAGAAGCATATATATCTTTTAGGGCTAGCTAGACCCCAGCATAGGGTCATATAGATAAGGTTAAAGTGGGCAATTTGCCCTACTTATAGAGAGCATGTCAACACATTCCATTTCTTAACTGACAAGGCAATGACAGCTGTGACTGGTATTAAAGACTGACCTCCTAGCCCCAATGCACCTATAGCATGAGTTCCTAACAGTTTCCCATTAGTCTACTTATTCTGCCTTCTCCATGTGCTCTCTCTGTCTTCCAGTGGCCCACTTTTCCCTGTAGCTCATCAAACTATCTATTACTAAATTACTATGTGGCAGAGAAGATACTGAATATCTTTACATCACCTTTTGTGAATATTTCTTTCCTGTTAATTAGTAAACATGGAACTTCAAGGTCTTTCATGCTATATATCAGACTTAAGGAAGCAGCTTGGTATAACTTCCAGCTTTATATTTGCAATCAGAACAATTTTCCTCTTCTTTAATCCTAGGTAGTCAATAGCCAAGATACCTCATATATAGACATTTTCTGTGTGTACATGAAGTTAGAGAGCCATTATGAATCCAGAATTTTTGTTGGAAACATGCCCTATTAACTCTCTGACAATTTTTATTTTTCACTGTCTCAGGTCTTAGCATGCCTTATGTGGTATTGTTAAAAGAATTACAGCTTTTAACCTCTTAAATATGCCTAGAGTCTTCTTTCACTTGAATCATATTGCAGTTCAAAATTTTCCTCTTTGCTCTTTTATTTTATTTTATTTTTTTCTTTTTTTAGCTTTCTTTTCATTATCGAGAATTCCAGCAGCTGGGTAGTTCTCATCTTGTGGTCTCATTATTATCTAACTTGGAACTGGTATTTTTTCCCTAGGATTTTTATTCACTATAGCTATTTTCACATTCGGTATATTTTATTGCATTCTCTTATTGTAATTAGATATTGGGTTAAAGGTTCTACATTTTCTCCTCCTAATTTTCAGACCTTGGTGACTTTGTCAAATTATCATTGAGAATGTAGTCACAAGAAGGGACTCTGGTCCTCAGTATCTGTCACCTTTAAGTTTTATTTATTCCTTGTTTCTCTGTGTGTTTCTGCTGACCAAGTCATACTTGATTTAATTGCCCATCTTAGAAATTGAAATTAGCTGCAACTCCTTCAGGTTCTCTACTCACCTCTCAACCCCTCAAGGCTCTATTCCTGTTGTCTGATTATGCAGTGGGTCAAATGAAATGAATCAGAAACGAATCAGGTCACTTAGGCTGAATCTCAACAAATAAACACTGAGGTGGAGATTAAACTGCAGGAGCATGTTCTGAACCGTGGGTTTTAATCTGAAAACAGACACCATCCCTTTAAGAATGCTGATGTGAGAGGCAAACATCGAATGATCCTGATTTTAACTATACGAGATTCTGAGTGTCCTGCCTCAATTTGGTAACCTTGTTCACCTCAAGAGTTTCTTCGGATGGTTCTCTAAGTAGTAGGGTAGGATCTTTAGTTTGGAGAGTGGTCCTTAATTGCTCCTCAATTTACAATACCGAAAATTGAACCACGACACTCGCTTTTAGTGGAAGATGCACAGAACTCAGCGGTGAACTGACTCGTATAATTTTTTATTTGTGTGTGACATGATTGCTATTTAGGTATTTGGGATCTTGTCCTTGGTACACATGGGAATTTAACTTAAAAAAATGCCTTGTTTAGCATAACTCTGATCTTAATAATGTCTCCAAATTAGGAAGGAAGACCTAAGGGAGGAATGAATCTTCCCAGTTCTTCTGGCAAGCATATCCATGTCAGTCTAAGTTCATGGTCTCTTTTGCAGGCTGTATCTATGCCCCATTGAAGCTGAAGTCTAGGAATCCGCCTCGGGAGGACCCTACCCACAACAAGGAAGAAGCTTTATTTTTATCATAATACTTTTACTCACTAAAGTGATTTAGAGAATAATTCATAAACACAATAAAAAGTGGAAATAAGATTGGGGAATTGGATGAAGGCAGGTAGGGAGGATAGTAATGTGGGAATCAGAACTGTGAAAGTTGTGGAGAAATAAGAACAAAAAAAACACAACCTCCTTCCCTTTTTAAAAATAATTTTCCCCCAAAGTTTGCAGATAAGTAGTACAGGACAGTGAAAATTGCTAGAATCTAATAGAACAGACTGAAGACTAACCTGCAGAATATCCAGGACAGCTCACGTGTCCAGGCCTCCTTTCCATATACTACTGAAGGTCTCCAAGTTGAAGTTTGAAAGATATCACTGAAGACATAAAGTCTTACCAACCACCATGTGCTAATTTGCTTTTCATTCTTGAAGCTGTAACTGAGATAACCTACTTACAAAAATTAATGTTTATTTTGTATCAGAGTTCTCTTTCCTCCACAGAATTGGTTTATACTATTACTTTTACACCAGAAACAAGGTAAACCATGAGATGAACACATAGTAAAAAAAACAGAGTCTCCAATGACTTAGAGTTCTTAAAGAGGCCCTTATCTCCTTGGGATATCCAGCCTTTAACACATGAACCTTCGGGGATTCTTGACCCTAATCTCAGCATAGTCTTTTGATCATGAAACTTGCAGGAAAAAAAGAAATTCATCCTGGTTCACAGATATATTTTTACTTTTATATATACGTATGCTATTTTAATACATTTTATTGTAAAAATAAGATAGGGATTATTAAAAGAATAAAAAGAAATTCCAAATATAAAGTGTAATATGAGTGTCTCTCAATTAGCATTAAAATGTATTGCTGAAAGATTAGATGTGCTAATGAAAATACTAATCATGCATGTATTCTCCTTACTTAAATCAAAATAATTATAGTGTGTCAATTTAAAACTTTGACCAATTTCCTAAGCATAGGTAAAATAGTAAACCAACTATGCATAAATAAACTTTTATAAGTGAAATGCTGAAGATATCACTTTCTGATTTCAGAAAAATTATCACTAAATACACTCACTTTGAATATAGTAAGTTATGCTCAGCATCTTGCAACATTGTAGATATAATTGTCAATTTCTTTAGTTAACATTTGATCACTACACTTTTTAAAAGTTTTTTAGACTAGTATTACTTGGTTTTACTTTAGGTCCCTTGGCTATCTAGTCTCTGATTTCTTGGTCGCCACAGCAGTGTCAGTTGGTTATAAAGTTCATCTCATGAAGAGGGCCTTAAGTCAAATCAGTTGTCAGTTGGTTACTCTCACACACTTGTGCCACCGTTTCCCTGTCATATCTTGCAAGCAGGATAACATTGTAGATAAACATGGGTGATTGGGTTAGTGTTTATGTTTGTCTTCTGAGAGTATGCAGAGTACCTGTATTAAAGATGCCATAGTGTAGGGATGGAGGCTCAATGTGGGTAACAACTCAACATCTCTATCTTCAAAGTGGTAAACTGGTTGTCTTCACATGGGGCCTTGCTGACAGTCTTTTGGAAAGCAATCTATAGTCTTCCCAACATCTTGGGTTGTTTGGAGATTCCCATAGAGCCCCCTTGACAACAATTCAATTAGATGGAATCCAGTATCAGTAGAGAAAGCTTTGCTTGATGATAAGAGATGTCTAGTTGGGATTCTGTCTCCCCCATTATTTGGCAATTTTATTTAGATAACCTTTATATATGAATATTTATTAGGAAATATCTAATATATTGAGTTTCCTTTTGACCCCTTGAATGTCCCTTAATTTTAGCTGTCTCTACCTGTATTTACTATTTTTTAAAATCACATGAACAGTTATAATATTTTTTTTACCAATAATGCTGAAATTTTTTTCAAAATTTTCTGTCATCAGTTGTTTTTAAAGTGCATTTATTAGGTTTAGGAATAGGTGTGTATGTGTTATTTCTATAAAATATTAGCTGAAACTTATGTTCTACAAAATATTTTGAGTACATTGATGATACATGAAAAAGTGAAGAACTTTGAACACTCTAGAAGTCTCCCCAACTTAGGTGACGATGACTGGATGAGCTACTGTTCTGGACAATCCATAGCCATACAAGCTATCTTGGGCCAGTGGCTTCTCTGTCGTTTGTCTCAAACCCAGAAAATGAATTTCATAGTCAACAGAATTGTGAATTTCTGATATGAGCTTATATTCTGGTACAATGGAAATATTTGTCCCTCCTACTGGTTCAATAAAATGCTGATTGGCCAGAAGGCAGACAGGATGTGTGGGCAGGGTTACCAGACTAATAAAAATCTGGGAAGAGGAAGAGTTAGAACAGAGATGCCAGCAGATTCAGAGAAAAGGAAACCAGAATGCTGCTCTGAGAAAAGGCACTAAGTCACATGGCTAAACAAGATAAGAATAATGGGTTGAGCTAAGATGAAAGAGCTAGCAATATGTCTAAGTCATAGGTCAATCAGCATGAAATTAATGTAAATTTCTGTGTGATTGTTTGGGGATAAGTGGCAGAGGGACTGTGAGTGGGTCTGATCCTTAGGGCTAGGCCGGAAAGTCTGGGCCAGAAACTTATTAAAAATTTCCCAAAATAATTTTATTGTAACTTTAGAGAGAAGAAGAAAAAAGTCTTATATAGCAGGAGTGGGTCTCGTGAAAGGGTTTCCTACGCACATTCTACTTTGGGAAGGGAGCTTTCTTAGGTTCAGGCATTGGAATGGTAAGTTCCTCAGGCCATTTAACCCAAATCCAAAGTATTCATGTTCTTTTTCATTTCAGGGTCTGGACCAGAGTTCAAGCATATCTTTCAGATACTTAATCCTGTATAGCTTCCAGGTTTCCATAGAAAAGAAGGATAAAGATAAAAAGAAGATATTAGGACACAAACCAGTGCCCCTAAACCGTTTTGATATTTCTGGCCTCCATCCAGGACAAGGCCCAATTGAATCATGAGCATTTCTGGCTTCTAACCAAGACAGAATATGCTGTCAAGAATGAGAAGCCTAGTTACTTGTCTCCAAGTCCCTGCCCCTAATCTTCCTGACTAGTTTCTTTTTCTGTTCTGATCCTTGAGATATTTAAATTTCTTCTAAAAACTGTATACTGAAAACAAGAAAGCTATCCACTGGAGGAAACTTTACTCAGAGACACTCAATTTGGGCCAAAGTTTTTGCCATAGTCTATTTGATGAACTTGTGTTCTATGAACTTAAATTATCCTATTTGGTAGGCCCTGTTTTCTAAAGACATTGTGTAGGTCCACCTGTGGGGATAGTTTCAAATATAATAAAAACAGTCTGAGATATCAGAGAGATCTACCCACAGTCAGTCTAGGAGGATCAGAGAGTGGTAACTCACATCTTTAATCCCAGCACAGGAAATATCCTGGGAGTGGTGACCTACACTCTTACTCCAATCTGAGTTTGAGGTCATTTTAGTTTACAGAAGGAGTTCCAGTTCCAGGCTCCCAAGCAGCAGTGGTGGTGCCACGCCTTAACTGAGTAAAGAAAGTATTTAAGGCAGGCATAGAAAGACAGAGCAGGCAGAAGAAGCTGTGGCTCACAATGTTAGTGCAAGCAGTTGGAAAGCAGAGGCAAGAGAATCTCTATGAGTTCAAAGCCAGGTCTTCAAAGTAAGTTCCAAAACAGCCAGGACTATTACACAGAAAACTCTGCCTGGAAAAAAACAAAACAAAAACAAAGACTGGAGGAGGTCTCTGATATCTCCAACTGTTTTTATTATATTTGAAAATATCCCCATATCCATCTCCAAACTGACAGTCATCTTTCCCTTTTAGAAAAGAGTATGAGCCAGATAGTGACAGTGTGTCGTACTTCCCTAGACTGGTCATGTGAGTACAAAAGGCAAAGCTATGTGATCACTTGAGGACAACAGGTGATATACAGTGATGAACATTTAAAAATAACTGCACTTGAAAATGAACAATTTAGGAAATCATAGGGTTTTTAGAAAGTCATTTCATTCTTATGGGGATTGAAAGAATATAGAATTATCTAACAAAAAAGGCCACCGAGAGAAAGGATCGATCAGAAAAACCAAGTTGGTGAAAATTCAGTTGCAGAAACAAACTAACAAAATGGTGAAATGTTAAGAAAATCACACAGAATAGAAGGGGAGATGGATATAAGATAGGAAGGAAATACAAGAGCATAGAACGCCAAAAACAGATTAAATGTTTTACATGCTACTCTATTTACACTAAAAATGTCAATGAAATCTCTCAATGTTTTGTAGCTTAGGCTTCTTTTCTTGTTGTTGTTGTTGCTGGTGGGAATGTAAATACATCTGGTATATGTTAAGCATGTGCCATACTACTGAGCCACACCACCAAACCCTGTTTGGGATTTGTTTAAATAGGAGATATGAGAAAGTTTTCATTTTGCTTTAAGCTGTAAATCTCCGAGGGAAGAAGCTTAAGCATCTGTCTGATTTATATTGAAATATCAGCGGAGAAATCAGTTAGGACCACAGAAAATGGAATTGTGCTGTTTATTCTGAGTCCTCTCTTAGCTGTGGAACTGCTGAGGACTACACTCACTCGTTCCTAGGAAAGTGACTCCTGTGTCATAAGAAATAAGGATTTACTGATGCAGGTCAGAGCGTGAGGCATTTCATGGTAGATATACTTAATCAGAAATGGTCTCACTAATGTTCCAGGTACCCATTTAGTTCTATGCATGGCCACCTTACTGTCTCAGTCTCAAACCACTATAATTCAGGAAGGATGATTTAGATATCTGTTATGGAAGATTGGGAGGGGGTGTCCGTTTCACAGACTCTGCAGGGAGTGTTCTACAAAATACCAAGGCTCTTGCTCTTTCCAGTTCCCAGAGAAGGATGGGATGAAAGAAATTCCTGGAAGTATAACTGAGAGACACTGAGGAGTCTGCTGTCTTTCAGAGTATCTCCAGGCTGACCATATATATCCTTGGACTCATCCTGGACTGACAAATGTCACTACAGAGGTCAGAACAAGTCTAGGATATACCTGGGTATCTACATCATTCTGAAACCTCCAGGAGTTGTCTATCTATAGTCATTGCAAATCACAAAGAGTTCTCCAAGTTAAACTACCTTGAGAATCTTTCTCCCCACACAAAGGACCACAATTGACAAACTTTCAGACTTATGACAAAAACAAACAAAACAAAACAAACAAAAAAAACCAAAGCAACAAAATTCATTTGTAGCTAAGTATTATTGCATCTACCAAATACTTAGTTTTGCTGTATCTCTTTCTTTGTATTTGTTAATTGATAATACTCTATTCCATTATTGTTAAAAATGTTTCATTTTGTTTACTATTCATCAATCACTGTCTTATTTATACTGATGCTTGAGTACATAAATTATAATATAAATTTGTAAATGCTATTTCTTTACATATAATGGATAGCTTACTTTGTGATGCTTATTTTATGTTTTGTTTTATCATATACTTTTACACAATAAACATATCTGACTGATGATTACAATTAAAATATTTAACAATTTAAATGAACACTAATCACAGTTGAAAATAGCTTTGGGCTTTAAATCAACAGGTCTTAGCAAAACATTATTCTAACTTTGTAGTCCAATTAGTCTATAATAAAAAATTTGATGCCAGCAGAATATCTATACTAATAGAACATTTTCTGACCATGCAAAGACAAAAAAACACACAGGAATAGCACAAGATATATTAAACTGAGAAAAAAAATATGTTCTTCTAAACACTTTAATTATAGAAAAATTATAGCAGATTAGCTTTACCATTACTTTCAGTAATTTTTGAAAACAACAAAATTGCATTATTACTTAGTGCTTTCTATTATCTTATCTTCATATTATTAATTTGTTAGTTATACTCTACAGAAATCAGTGGAAAACAGCTTAATTTACATAGGCATAGTAGAGTTTTTTCAGCCTGCTAAGAATCACTGTCTGGTTTGACTTAATTTCTCTGTTGCTTGAAAGGCGGCATCTTTAAATAAAAGAATACAAACAAAGTCTATATTTAACCACCAAGTATCCAAATAGAAGTTTTTCCATGCATAGTATGTGGGTTCATAGAAGTTATGTTCAACAAATGTACCAACAGAAAATACCTTCCCCATATCTGAGTTAAGAATCCCCAATGTCATTTTCTACTTTCTTGCTAATAATTGGCCTGTGCATTCTTACCATAGGATGTTATCTAGGAACCTGAAAATAACACATTTGTAATTTACCTGCTTGAAAAAATACTTTGTGGATTGTTGTATTCTAGGTGATGGTCTAGCCTTATTCTGAAGACCAGGAAGTTTCTGGAATGAGATGAGTGAAGGACACAACTCCACCTACCCGTGCCTCCTAAACCCTGGGAATGTGACTCTGTTTGAAATCAAATCTCAGTGGTCTAAATCCATTGACAGATGTCCCAACTGGACAATAATAAACAAAGTTACCTGTCTGGTCTTTTTCTTACTAAAGAATTATCCTGAGAATAGATAAAGTCTTGTTCTTCTTTGGTCTGTACCGGGAGTGTGATTTTTGTTTCATTAGACTTATTTTCTATTTTTTCGTTTGCTTTATTTACTGGTTTCTTTGGCCACACAGCAGTAATTTCTTATTTTCTAACAAAGAACCAAGTTTCCTTTGAGGAATCCCCATTATTTTAGAAAGGTGAATTCTTGGAGAGGACATCAATAAAGATCTCCTAATAGGCCCTTGTTAAGAAACAGGTTTCTGTGATATGGTACCTTTGTTTTTCATTCTCTTCAATTTTTTTTTCTTTCTGCCCCTGACACAAGTCATATGAGCCTTCCTTTGCCTGCAAGAAAGAAAAGGAGCGTCATTGCAGTGAAGACCCGGATATCTGGAGAAACATCTGGACAAATCAGCCTCCCTGAATCCCCCAGGCCACTATCATTTGTTCATGACCCCTCTTCCAGGCACAGTTTCCCAGACCTAATACCGCTTTACTAACCTTAAATCAAAAATGCTCAAGCTTCCCTGCTTCCCTGGGCCCTAATGTTCAAAGTCTCCCAACTCACACAAAACTTACCTGAAATAATTTTGAAAAAATATATCTTGTTTATCAAGCATTCCCCCCACCCCCTGCCAGGAGGACTTTAGTCACAAACCAAAGATGGAGAACAAAGATACTTCTTCTTTTCTACAGATTCTAAATTCCCAAACCAACTTCAGCAGAATGATGGAAGAATCGTGAGAGCAGCATGGAGGGAGGCACTTAATGCTAAAGCTGACACCTGGGTTTTTCTTTTCGCATACTCAGATTTCTCTTTCTTCCTTTTCTAAGGCTAGGTCTGACATTCCAGCAACCCCAGACCCTTCAAATTAATTGCTTGTCCTAAAAGAATGATAATTGATATCGCTTCAAAGTCTAGCTAATTGTTCTGCATGATGAAGTGCCTGATCAAAGTGGTTGTTAGTGTTCATGTTAGCCAGCTTAAATGTAAAGGGGTTCTGGGATCGTGCAGTACCTTTTGGCAGTCCAGAGAAACACACTCGGTTTCCTGATGTGGAACTGGCACAGTAAGGAAGCCACTATCACTTTAGTCAAATGGTAAATGTTGTAATTGTACTCTTACTGTCAGAGATATTAGCATAGCCTCCTGTGATTTCTTGTTAAAAACCTCACTCGGGACGCCACCAAAAAGTTGCGTCCATTCCTGTCCTCTTTCCTTATCAAAACTAACAAAATTGAAGCCTCAAGCCACAGTCAGCAGCTTCTCCTTTCTCTCTTTTTATCTTCCTCTCCCTCCCTCCCCTCGCTTCCTCCCCTTTCTTCCCCTCTCCTCTTCTCCTCTTCTCCCTCCCTTCTATTTTTTTTTTTTTTGCATATTTACCTAAAATGGACCTGGGAATTTGAGTATCTTGAGCAGATGAGACACTTTTACATTATGATAATTTCTGCAACCTGTAGAAAACCTACTTTAAAAATGATAAGCAAATTAAAAGAAAGGCGAGTTACTGTGGGAAGATCTTTCTGTACACTGTGCAAATGTCTTGCTCTTATTGTTAATGAAAAACCGTATGGCTAGGCAGGATTTTGGGGGTAGAGAGAATTCTGGGAAGAAGAGGGGCAGAATCCCTATGATCAGGAGGAGATGCTGTAAGATGCAGAGCTATTATGATGGGAAGTACATAGATGAGGTAAACAAGCCTCAGAGCAGCACAAAGATTAATAGAAATGGGTTAATTTAAGTTACAAGAGCTAGCTAAAAAACAGAAAACAAAACAAACAAACAAAAAAAGCAAGCCTAAGCCATTGGTTGAGCATTTATAATTAATATTAAGTCTCTCAGTGGTTATTTTGGAATGGCTGATTATACAGAGATGATAGGCTGTCCAGACAAAAACTTCTGCCTACAGTAGACCAACTTGAAGATGGCAGAGTCATAAAACTGCAAGTTTTAGTGAATCAACTAGTAAAGAACTGAAGACAGTACGGATATAGTTAACGGGAATTATGTCCCTCTTTCCTTTTTTATTCCTGCATCCATTCTTTCTCCATACTGCAGTGGTGCATGTGTTCTTTCAAATAGATTCTTTTTTAAAAAAGATTTTAATTATATATATATATATAATATATATAATATATATTAAATATATATGGATGTGCAACTTTATGCCAGAAGAGGGTGTCAGATCTCATTACAGATGGTTGTGAGCCACCATGTGGGTGCTGGGAATTAACTCAGGGATGTCTGGAAGAGCATCTCTCCAGCCCACAGATTCTTTAAGCCATATGCTGTGGTCTGTGCATTAGTATCTCTCCCAAAATTCATGTCGGAACTCATTCCAGTTTAACACTGTTAGGATGTATGTCCTTGATAATTTACCAATGCATAAAGGCTGTGTCCTCATCAATGAGATGTATGTCCTTATAAAAAGACTCAATGTTGGAAGGAAATCATCTTTTCCTTTGTTCCTTCTCTCCAAAAGATGCAACCACTAGGTAGTCCCTTGAAAGTAGAGACCAGGCAATTCCCTGGTACCAAATTATAATGAATTGACCTTGCAATATTTCAGAATAGTCAAAAACTGACCTCTGTTTCTTATAATTCTTTTAGACACTACAATTTGGTAGTATTAAACAGACTGAAGTAATATCTGACCTATTTTGTCAAATATTATTGCAGATGTGACACTAGTTGAGGCGTAAAAAACAGGTACCCACTGGGATTTATGATCTGGCACCATGTCTCTGTCACAAAATAAGAAGCTGTAGAGAATCAGCAAAGCCATTCAAGTAGGTTAACCATATCCAGTCATCCCTCTGTTGACTCAGATTGTGAACTTAATATGTACTTATTGGTATAGAAAAATGAAATATTTTGTACTTTCAAAATTTTATCTATTGTTACAGCTAAGTGATATAGAGAAGGAAAAGATAAAAAAAATAGTGGTCAATATTTCTATTTAGTACTTTATGAATCTTTTAAGAAGGCAAACTTAAAAATAGAAAAATAAAATAGATTCAAATTGAATAGGAAAGCACTCATTACTGTTATTTAAAAACTGACAATTTTTTATTTTATTTATACACCATAGATTATGCACAAATCCTTTACGTAGTTAAGAAGAACATTCTGTTGGACCATTTTCACACTTTACCAGCTAATTGACACAATTCTATTCATTCTCTCTTCTTTGATGATCTACTCTGATCTTTGGATAGTTTTTCTTGGTTTGGATAGTAGCCTGAATTTAGTCATATCTCAAAACAGACAAACACACTTTTATATCATTCAAAGTGAAGGGCAGAACAATCCACTTCCATTCTTCTGTTCTATAAAATGTAGTGACATAATCTTAGATATTTTTAGCTAATGTTTTGACTCACTGAGATATACTGAATTATTTCATCTGTGGAAGTACAAGGATAGTGTTTTCCCAATACAACTTTATTAAGTGGCACTGGAGTGGGGCCTAATTAGGAAGGTTTTGGAGGTTTTAGTCTAAGTTATTAGCATCATTCTCCACATTGTTTGTGGGGATGTCTTTAGTTCAGTTCTCTGGGGCATTTCTAAGTATGAAAGATGGCAGATCGTGGCCTTTTTGTTATATTCTTTTTTTACAAAATCATTTTTGGAATTAGCAACTAACCATTTACAAATCTCAAAGTTACTGTGACTGCTCATCAGTGTTAAAGTGCTGATAGCTGCTGATGATACAGCTGTTAGAGAACAAATAACTGTCTATCCTGCCTCTGATCTTCTGAGATTTAATTAAGAACAGAGTTAGTGTCTGTAGAATACCTCCTAATTACTTATCAATCAATATTTGGAAAAAAACTTTATCAGACCCTATAGTAGCAACAGAAAATGAATGGCCAGGGTTTCTATTCTAAGGGAAGTTCTAATTTCATGTAAAAATATTTGGAAGGATTTTTTTTTTGAGATAGGTATCTCTGTGTAGCCCTGGCTGTCCTAGAACTCTTTTTGTGGACCAGGCTGGCCTCAAACTCAGAGAGCCACTGCCTCCTGACTGCCATATTTAAAGGCATGCATCATCACACCCAGCTAGAAAATAAAATTTTTAACACAATTTTTTTTTTAATTTTCTTACAACAGAGAATTTCATTATATGAAATGGATGGCCCATTATTTTTCCAATAATACTTTTTAGAAAACATTGCTTGTCAATCATATGGAGATCCTGGGTCAGAGAGAGAATAAACAGATCGAGATGGAAGGAAAAACAAGTTTGCTCTCTGAGGACAGTGATTTGGGAATTACAAACAGTTTGCCATCATAATTCTGCTACTCATGGAGCACATATTAGAAACACAAGGAATTCTCTTGCTCACAAGTGATAATGAGCTCACAGAGAGGCTATCTAGACTACCTAGATCAGAAAATACATGCACATATCCCAAAGGATATGGCTTCATTTGCTTTGAATCATGAATGAAGGCAGAAAATAGACGGAAGTACTACTAGTCTGTCTACATTGACACTTTCCTCATCACAAAATTCTTATAGTCTTGAGGATAATTAATTATAAAAATCTACTCCCCCCCCCCCCCCGGTGTGTGTGTGTGCATGTGTGCTCAAAGAAGCCAGATAAGAAGGCTGCATGCCCTGGAGTTGGAATTTTGATAGGTTGTGAGCCATCTAACTTGGATGCTAGAAACTCCTGTCTTCTGGAAGAGCAGTGTGCCGGGTAGTTTTATGTTCACTGGACACAAGGCAGAGTCATTTTGGAAGTGGTAACCTCAGTTGAGAAAATGATCTACCAGATTTGCCTATGGGAAAACTTGTGAGGGCATTTTAGTGATTGATGGTGTTGTAAGAGTACTAACTCACTGTGGAAAAGTGTCAACCCTGAGTAGATGTCCCTGAGTTATATATGAAATCAAATTGATCAATTCAGTAATTATACTCCTTCACAACCTCCACATCATTTCCTACCTCTAGGTTTCGCCTTGAGTTTCTGTCTTGACTAGCCTACACGATGGACTACAAGCTGTAACGTGAACTAAACTCTTTTCTTTCCAGGTCACGAATACTCATGGTGTTTTATGGCAGTCATAGAAAGCAGAGCTAAGACAAACAGCAAGTTTTCTTAACCTTTGAAACATCTCTCCAGCTCCAGAACTAAGATTTTTGGAGCACATGTAGCTTAATGATATACCATCCATCTATCATGTGGAAGGTCATGAGTGAAAAAAAAAAGACTTTAAGCAGAAATATGAAGATTTCTTTGATTCTCCAAATTGTGTTATTCCAAATCAAAGGGAGAGTACAATGAAGGTGGCACTTCAACATTCTATGATAATAAAAAAAAGACATCAAACATGTACATTTAGAGAAGCTAAGAGAGTAAATAAAATTTTACTTTGCAAAGTTTTCAATGGACCCTAATAATTATAAAATCTCTAACATATCTATCCCATTTAGTAGTTATAGATTCCATATCCCTGAACTGTACAGCCTAATGACCTATAAGAAGTCAAAACTTTCTTACTAGAAAATCAGAGTTGATCATAGACAGCAAAACCCCACCTCATACAGAAGAAATAAAAACAAACAAAAAAAACCCCACACAAAACAAACGAACAAAAAACAGAAAAGAGAATGAGTACTTTTTGTCTGGTAGTTTTTATTTCTTCTCTGGGAAAACTTTGTGCATTCACATAAGGACATTCAGAAGAAACAGCCTCAGTTGCCCTTGCCAAATCTAGGCTATCATAACACCACATTCATCTTGCAACTCTCTATCTTGGGTTTAGAAAGCCTAAAGAGAACACTGGATTCTAACTGCCCTTCCTAGTTTGACGTTTCTGATGAGTTCATTCACAGTGTCCCTGCCATCTGGTCATGCAGTAAACACGGTACCTGACTAAATCAATTTTTATAGTCAGTCAACTGCTCGTAACCCAGCAGTGTGTCTGCCCACTATTGAACCTAGTTCTTTAAAGAGTTTCTTTGTTTACTTCCCTTCTTTGGCAGTGACTGAGAAGACACTGCCAACTCATTCCGAAAGTAAGGACTTTGCAGTGGTCATTGCTTGTTTCCTGGAGTATCTGATTTTGTTCTGCTTTCTGAAACTCTTACATAATTCCATGTGAACAATAACATCCTATGTGACACTGTCCCACCTATGCCCTCAGGAGCACACACTTGCAATTGTTCTATCCGTACATCTCTACATGTTTTCTACATCATTGCAATGCCCTGCCGCTATTATCCTTGAAAATGGGAGCAGAAAAGGCTTTAGGTAGCTGTAAGCGCATGTGCAGATCTCAGTTGCAAACAAAGCAAGGTTCTTTTGCCTCCATCACATCCTGGATTTTACGCTTCCTCATTTCAATATTTTCTGCCTAAATATTCTTAGTACAAATCTTCTTGAAAATAAGTATGTCTAAATCAACGACACTAAAAAGTACCCTGCAGTGGGGTAGAAGAAAGCGTTAGCAGATGGCAGGGGCTCTTTCTGTTTATACTACGTTTGAAAAATACCGGCTTTTGCCTCATTTACATCTTATTTCTCCCTCTTCTTTTCTCTGTCCCCATGTTGTTTTCTATCGCTTTTCTACCTGGACTTTCTGCTACCATAGAGAAAAGACATGGGAACTTTTTCCTGGCAATTTCCTGTCAATCAAGCCAGATGGAAAATAAAAAAAAAATGGAGAATCAAGGAGAGCAAAGCTTGAGGATTGCGTGACACACATTCTTCCAGGTGGTAATTCCCTCACAGGTTGCATACTGGGACTTTACTTAAAATTCTACACAGGTAAACTATAAATAAATTGAGAAACTGCTATGTATCTTAAATATTAAAATGTCTGAGATCTTAAGAATCTTACATGTAACATTTTGAGGCTCATGGGCAAGGCAACCAACAAGTAAAGATTTAGCTTTTTGTTCCACCCAAAGTTGTGCTGTTGTGTTTGAGTTCACATTTTTCATAGTTGACTTCCTTAGTATTTTATTTATTTATTTATTTTGTCGTCTGTCCAGTGCTGCCTGTCCCTATCCTGCCCACCTCTGGTAAATGGTCAATGCTTAGAAGAGACCTTGTTAAAAGCAGCTGATGGACAGGTAGAAAGATGTACATATGTAGCTCTGTACATGTGTAGCCTTTCCCATGTGGAATTGCTAGCATATGCTCTTACCTATGTAAAAATGCTTTCAGACTGAACAACTTCTCTGATTTGGAAGTTGACTGATTTCAGGTTTAGCTTTCTTTGTTTCCTTTTCTGTCTTCCTTCCTTCCTTTTATTATATGAAAGGCTACATGGGGCTTGAGAAGGTGGCTTAATTAGTAAACAGTTTGCTGTGAAGGTATGGGAACAGAAGTCCGAACTCCCAGCACTGATACAGAAAGCCGGACATGGCAGTCTGTACCTTTAACCCTAATGCTGAAGAGGTAGGAGAGGAGTATTCACAAATTTCACTGGTGAGCTAGTATTGCCCAATTGCTGAGCTCTGGATCACTGAACAACCCTGTGTCAAAAAGAAGGTGAGGAGTCCATGTGCACACATGATCACGCGAGCACACACACACATACACACTCCTAGATATGTTCACACATATACCATAAATTAAAATATAATAAAGAAAATTAATTTAGCTGGAGCAGAGTTTCAAGACAAATGAGAAATCATTACATGAAGTGTGATGGCTAAGTAATCCTCAACATACGACGTTTATTATTATTTGTAGAAATACTGCCTAATTTTTGTTAGAGTCAACAAAATATCAGAAACTCATTACATTAAAGCTAAGAAAAAGCACTCAAGATGTGCGGGTATTTAAACAGAGGTGAAAGCAGAAAGTGATTTGTGGTTGTAGTTTTTAACCTAAAAGGCTACCTACCCATGATTTTCATAGGCTTAAAACCCTCTGATGACTGCCTGTCAGTTGCAGAATTGAGTTGGGCTTGAAGGGTGTAATAAGTAAGCTCCTCCAAGCCCTGATTCTCTTAGGGCTTCTTATTTTTCACCTTGCCTTCTGGCCTGAAGGCTGAAGTTTCTCTCAATTCATTTCCCTTCCTGCCATTCTCCAGATCCCTGAAAGACATAGTATGCAGACCTTTCATTAAGACTTTGCTCTGCACTGTGTCCTTTGCAGCTGACCATTATCCAGCTCCCATTGTGATGGTCAGGAGTCTTTTAATCCAACAACCCATATCCAGTGTCTTTTAACACCAGGAGTCTAGCTCTACTGGAGAGTTTAAAGTATCAGAGTGAATCATTGCTATGGACCGGCCTACTACACTAAATTTGGAGAGAAAGATTTGCTGAATAAGCTTGCTGTGTAGTAAAGCTCGGGATTTCTAAATGAGTGTGCTAGGAAATCAGTGTTCTGTTTCCCTAGTAGAAGCTCATGAGCTGTTGTCACGTGTTCACTCATTCACAGTCTATTGAAAGGCATCTGTTTCCCACTTATATAGTCAAGAAATTCGTGACGTAAAACAATAAAGAGATTTCATTTATAAAAATCAAATTTTATGAAGGCAAATAGGCAAGTTCTCTGTTCTTACTGTTCCCAACAAAAGGTAAATAATAAGAATTTTCTGCTCCAACTTTAGAAATGGAAGCTCACAGTTGGAAAATACTGTTTACCTTCCTCATAATTATCCATCCAGGACTTGCTTCTCCCAGAGTGATACACTGAACAAATTGCACATAATACATACAAACATTCTGAAAAATGCTACATATTTGGAATGGAAACACATTTACGTCTCAGAGTGATGCCAACTAGTTCTATGCTGTTTTTGTTAAGCATAATTGCAGTTCTTCACAAAGAATGTGGGGAAGGGGAACAAATGCTTGGCATATTTCTTTTGGTTTTTCAGCATGCACATAATTTATTTGTTTGCCACTGGAAAGCACACTGTTTTTCCTGCTGGGCACCATGGCAATGTGATAGGTACCATGGTTTCTATTACATTTTCTTCTACTTTCAGGCTCCTGGATTTACAAAGTTGAAGTAACAGTTCTATCCACACTTTATGTAGTCCATAATTGGCACCGTTTCATCTCCCCTCATGCCTTCTTCAAATGGTGCCCAGTGGCCACTTGATATGAAGAAGCCTCCCTCTCACAGAGGTCAAGGATACAGTGACTCACATAAGGGCAGAACCCTAGTGAAGGCTGTTCAGAAGTACATCCAGTCATGAAAGTGAGGGTAGTACAAAGCTTTGAGGAGTGTCTTGATTCATATATTATAAAATAATTCTATGAATATGCATTAGTTACCTCTTTTGAACTTCCTTGAAACAAATTCTCATAAATAAACAAGAACTGCACCACACTAACTGACAGAGTCATTTAGACAAGATGTAGTGTGGTAATAGAGTGAAAAAATAAAAATTTTCAAGGGCTTCAACCCTCAATTTTAATAAATTTCATGGAAATCGGATCATGTCCTAATTGCTAATTCATCTGAAATTATTAAAAAGAGATTTCAATTACATACTATCATTGAATTTTGATGTAGCAAATTAAATTAGGATACTAGATTGTTTCCTTTCTTAAATCCAGACCTATCTAAAAACCTTTCTCTGTAAATTCTGAAAAAGAACTTTGTGTTCAGCTATGTTACTAGAAAAAAAAAAAAGCATTAATATGAAATGGTAGGTTAAATCTCTTAGTAAAGATTTTTAATGACATTTCAGTGTTCCTCTTATAATTACTCTTCATCTAAGATAACCCGTAATGATGTTGGACACTCCTGGTTCGGGCTCACTGGCTTGCTTCATTAGCATGTCATTCTCATTCTACATCACAAGATTTAATTGTAATGCCGGATATGCACAGCTCTCCACAGAAGTCTAATCAAAGTGGATTCACTTGTATTATTAATATCAAAAATCAGTCCACTTGCTATTTTTATAAATAAAAGAATCCAGATACATAAATCAGCTGTCATTTATTAGCATGTTACTGGCATATCTGCCAGACATATGAGCAGCCCTATCACAGTTCCTTAGGATTGTTTTCATCAAGATTAAAACCCTTCTACATTAAATATACATACTAATTCCTCCATAAAGTAATCAGATTACAGAGCAGGTGACATTGTGTGCTGGAATTCAAATGATTTGCAGTAATGAGCTGGAAAGGTGTGCTTGGAGTCAGGCAGAGAAAAGGGAAGGGGAAACATGAGAGAAGGAAGGATCGTGTTTAAATTCAGGCTTGCACAAATGTTTTATTTTTGCTAACTTCAAGCTATTTATTTATTTATTTTTAATAAATAAAGCATTTAGGTGGCATCTGTGATCTTTAGCAACATTTAGTTCCGATCATTTCTACTATCAAATGTTTCTGACCAACTAGCTCATCTTGGTTTCTTTGTCCACATGCCTCCAGAACTTGGTCAAGTAGAATTCACCTATCCATGCTGGTAAAGATTTTTACTGTCCAATCAGGGTGTTTTAGTTTCTTGAAGAGCAATATCTACTTTTCTGTTCACTCCAAATGAGAGTTCAGCAAAATGTGAGAAATACATAGTACACAACACAGATACTCTCAGATTCCTGAAACGAATTGTAGCATGATACTTTGGAGCTGAAATAAAGCAGTCAAAAGTTGACCAACAGCTTAACTTGGGCTGAATAATGCTGACAAAGTGCAAGTTTGAGACCCTAAAAGGATATTGATGGAAATGCAATGCTGTACAGGAAAATAACTGATTTTCTATGTCTTTCCAAGACATATTTCTTTTACAATAAAGTAATGTTAATGCTAATTTTTACATACACATAAGTATCTTACACACCTCCACCGAGTTACAAATTATTTGTAAGAAAACTCAGCATTTGGTGAGAATAGCTTAGATGTTTAAACCATACTTGCCTCAAAATCTGGAATTGTTGCCTATAAGTGTCATCATTTTAAATTTCTAATAACGAGCAGCTTTATGGCATAGTAACAAAACTGTGACCTATAATTATCATTGTCAAATGTTAATAGGATTTTTCTATATTACCTATAAAATGTTGTTTCTTTTATGATTAATATGGTTAGCTAAATTATTTCTGAGCATATTTTGTGGTCCCTGACAGATTTTTGGTGTGAATGAAGTGACACTATACACATAAAGAAACATTTTTAGGTGTAAATACCTTCAAAAGTAATATTGTGATCAGCGCAATAGCGTCCCATTCTCCATTGTATATGAATAGCAGTTATGACGATTCAAAAAATCCTTTTGCAGTGTTGTGATATTAAATTGGACATCTTTCAAATAATCCAGCTAAATATCTTTCCAATTAAAATACTTACTACATTGCTAACAAGAATCATATATACTAATATGCCTCTGCACGAAGCATTTGGAGCTCCAATTTATTATTCAATAAGAATGCATTTGACCTCTGCATGTTGATGACTTTTTCCCAGAAACTATATTCTCTAGCCAGGCTAATCTTAACTGTGTACAGTTCATTTGAAATAATTTCTCATCTAATTTCTTTAACTGTTTGGAGGTAGAAAGTATGGCCATTCTTTGTAGAATAAAAGTGAGCAGCAATTCCATTGTATGATAAGCAAATAGAATGTCTATCAGCTAATATCCTGATTCAATAACCATTTCTATATTATCCTTTTTAACTTATGGGCATCCTGCACATGTTTTAAATAGTTCCTTTAGAGACTCTGATGTTACTCAGCAAAGCAGCGTTAAAAGAAAATTAAGAAACAATTTTAGCATTACTTTTAAAAGTAGATCATTTTTCTCATTTTCTATCAAGAATGCGAGATTTACAAGTTTTTTTGTTAATGGTGATTACAGGAACATTATAAGAAATTTGAGCAAAAATTTAGCATGAGCAGAATGGGTATGAAAGAAGAAACATGGACATTACCTTGCATGGCCATCTTACATTTATGTCTGAAGGGAGAACATGAGCCCTATCTACCACGTTCCTGTGATTAGCTTGACTTAATTCAGCCTTTTCAGTGGGTATTAGAGGGAGTGGCATATTTTGCTGTTGCCATTTTCACAAGTCCTTTCTCGTATTTAAAAAAATTAATTGACAATATTTAACTTAAAACACTAGATTTTTAAGCGAGTTTGGTATCCGAAGAGATACTAATGGCATACTAAATATTTAAAACCAGTAGATTTTTTATAGTAGATATGAAGAGAAAAGGTGAGCAGCATCTTAGCATCTTGAGAAAGAGGTACTGCATTGTTTTGGGTTTTTTTTTATTTTTTAATTTTTTTTTAATTTTTTTTTTCTCTCTCTGAGATTTGCTACTGCCTGCCTTGCAGGCTGACAGTAAGAATGCTGTCAGAAATACTGGTCTCATAAGTAGCACCATTTCTATGTAAATTTATCCTTTTCTGTACATTGAGGAACTGGGGTGAATTAATTTCTGAGCCACCTGGACACGGAACCATTGATCAGTGCTCAGCCTGCTCCCGGACTCTTCATTGTTCACATGTGTCCATCCAAGGTGGCCCTATGTGGGTAGGCAAGGCTATCAGTAGGTAGCACTGTAATCAAATGACCAATTGTGAAGCTAAATTTGTGCCAAAGGCATTTGCAAACCCATATGTAGGCATCTGGGAAATGAACTCGCTTCTGAAGACTACTAACAGGAATTTCAATGGAAGAAACGCCACTAGGCCAAGTGCACTCTAAAGATCGTAGAGGCTACTACATTCTGTTGTAGAAATAAAGGTGCTTCAGAGAAAACTAGGTTTAGGTAAGTCATCCAAACTATGAATTTTTATTACAAAAGATTCCTGAAAACATCCAAACAAATAAATCATAACATAGTAATGGCAAAAGTAATTTTTTCTTGGCATTAACGCCTAATGTCTTAGTCTTTTGCAGCAGCAAAATTTTGTTTTCTGCAGGATGCATTTCTCTGAAGACATTTGCTTTCAACATACTATTTTTGTTAAAAATCTCATTTGGAGTGTGGAGTTTTCAAATCTGTTGATTTAGTACAGACAAAAAGTTACAAGACTCAGTCCCATGCTCTGTAATATAGACTAAGAGATGCCTCAAGAGTCCTGAAGTTCTTCAAGCAAAAACTATTTTAACAAGTATTTCTAGGCTTTAAAAATATGGCTTTTTAAGTTAAATTCTCATAAGTCAAGACTATGTGCTTCTATCTGAAGACTATGTATTTCTAGCTGAAGTGTCCATGTTTTATTTGTATTGATTCTGTTATGATTCTTTCATTACTCTGGGAGAAATGTACCATCTAATATATGTAGGAGGGTTAAATTAGATTTGGAGTTCTTTTTGTTTTAAAAAGAGAAAACGGGATATGCAGGAGATTGTGTTGTTCCATTGTAAATAATTGTCCCCACCTATGAGTTTAATAAAAAGCGCTGATTGGCTAAAGGCAGACAGGAAGTGTGAGCAGGGCTACCAGACTAAGAAAAATCTAGGAACAGGCAGACCAGAACAGAATGCCAGAGAGAAGCCAGAAGAAGCAGAGGACAACTATGCTGCTCTGAGAAAAGGTACCAAGCCACATGGCTGAACAGGATAAGAGTCAAGGGTTAGTTTAAGGGTTAGCAAGTTATATGTCTGGGCCTTAGGCCAATCAGCCTAAAACTATTGTAAGCATCTGTGTGTCTATGCGGTTCTGTGGGTCTGCGGGCCTAAAGTCTAGGCCCGAAAGTCTGGGCCAAAAACCTCCTACTACAGATATAACTTTTCTGTGTTCCACTAATCCCTACTTTTTCATAAGGTAGTTCACATACAGAATAAAGTCATTTACCTCGCCATTTGCCTATGTTTAGATAGACTATTACTCATCCTTTTCAGTATTTACTTGATTTAATCAAATATTCATCTTCTTTTATAGATATTGTATTAAAAAACATTCAGCATTGACTATATCCTATAAGCAACTTATGATTTAATTGGCACACCTTCAAAATAGTTAAAAGTCAAGAATCATGTTCTTAGAAAATAATTATTTTATCAATACTCTAATAAAACTATGCTCACATTGGTCTCTATAGATATGTGTGTCCTGGATAATTCTTCAAACTGTGTAAATCCTAGTCCTATTGAGTACTGATAATTTTCAAGAGTTGCTTCAGTTGTTTCTACCCTGTGCTACCAGGCTTAAGAGAATAATAGAGTGCTTCATCTGTAAATGCTTTAGTTGTCCACAGCGGGATCCATTCCTTACCAGCTCATGTTCTTGAGAACACTGCTTATCAGATCTTCAGAGAATCTAAGACACGAACAGACACAGGTTCCAGCATAACTCAGCTCCCTTCACTTCCCAGTTATGTCAAGCAATAATGCTCAAGGTTCCAGTACCTGCATGTAGTGTGGGCCCTGAGCTCTGCCCAGATCCTTGGAGCACAGTTTTTGTAACTCTGAGCCTCCCGTTTGATGACAACAAAGTTTCAGAGATGATGATGCTAAGAAATGCTCTAACTGGGCTGAGGAATAGGGATCAAAATGGACTGTATGGAATTCTGAAAGAATGAACGATGTTTTAGAAAAAGAAATGATCAAAGCATATTTTTAAAACATGGAAAAAAATCATCTGGTACCAGAAAGTTTTTTAAGTAATCAGTTGAAATTTTTACATTTCAAAAATTATGTTTTTTTGTAAGTTTTTGCTAAACTGACAAATTTGAAAGCATTCATTCTAAATAAGATCAATAACTTAGAATGTTAATGGAGAGTAATTTCACAGAAAATGATTTATATTTACAGAAAATGATTTATATTCTTCAAATATTCGTGGCTCCGTGTATTATTCCATTAGTAGCCTGCACTGGTAAGTAATAGATCACTGGCTTGTTATTATTTGTTATTCTTTCCCTATGGTCCTACAACTTGTCAAATCTGGGTAACTGGAAGACAATGTTCAGTGGGAACTACTGAGCTTCTTTTGTTTGTAAAGGTTTTTTTTCCTATGCATCTGCCATGAATACTCAGCAGGAGTATCAGTGTCACCAGGAAGGATTACCTCCCTCCCCCCTCCATGTCCTCACTATTGCTGTGACACTTGAGCTTTCAATCTCTGCTGTGCTTGTGAGGTGAGGGAGAGTAGAGGAAAGTGAACCCAAATATGCACCCCTATTGTCATCAGGACCCCAGAAGCAACAGTCCATAACCTACATTAAAAGAAACACTTTCATTGAAAGTTTCATCTACTTCTGATTTTGTACCCTTTTCTCAAGAAACAAAACAGGCTAGAAGGTGTTCGCGGGCAACTTTCTCTTTGTACAGGGTATTCAAGACATAGAAAACATACTCCTTTCCAACAGCAACCAAAATTGATCCTTTTCAGGAAAACAGCATATTTAGGCAGAAAATAGTTATGCTGGTGGTGGGATGTTTCATATATTAGCAATGAAATACTGTTTTAAGTATCCTAAGTAGTTCAAGATCTTCCCAGATCACGAAGGGCCCTTGATCTAGAAAAATGACAGGTCATGCCCATCTACATTATTTGCAGTATGAGCAGAAGGATTAGGGCTGTAATAAAAATATTTCTAATAGCCAATGGCTTAGATAACAACTGTGAACTCTCTTTTTAGAGCCAAGAGATGAGAAAACAGTGGTCCACTTTTAATCTCTCTCTTAAAATTATTTTATTTTATTCCTCATGTGTCTTAATAAGTAATTTTTCCATTTAATAATTTTTATTCATAGTTCCTCATCTTTCACCTTTAATTCTACATTCTGAGTTGTCAGAGACAGAAAAAAATGTACAAATTTAGGATATGATAAAGGTAGCCTTTCAAAACATCATGGGGAAGATGGATTATCCAATAAAGGGAATTGAGACAACTGGCTGGTCATTTGGAAAAAGATGTGAGTAGAGCTTTATTTCACTCCTCATTCAAAATGAATCTTAGTTGGTTCCAAAATTTGAGCATAAGAATGAAATAATTAAAAGCCTGAAATACACTTAGACATTATTACACACAAAAATGGCTAAGGTATATAAGTAAGATAAAACTAAGAAGCTATAGATAATGTATTGATAGGTTAAACCAAATGAAAAGTCTAAAATATCTTATTAAACAAAAACATTCTATGTAAGGTTTTTTTAAATAAAAAGAACAAAAGACTGAGAAAATATTTGTAATTCAGAGAGTAATCAAAATCAAAGTAACGTGTATGTGTAAATATATATAAATAGATGTGTGTGTGTGTGTATGTGTGTGTGTGTGTGTGTGTGTGTGTGTGTGTGTGTGTGTGTGTGTGTGTGTGAATCAACAGTCTACTGCTCTTCAGAGACACCATAACAAATCTTATTGGGGCTGGCTTAGAGTTACAGATGTTTAGTCCATAGCTTTCATGATAGCAACTTTCATGGAAGTGTGGTGGCAATCTGCAGATACAGTGCTGGGAAAGAGTTCAGAGCTCTGCATCTGCATTCATAGCAGCAGGAAAAAGGGAAACAAAGTAAAATCAAAGAAAGTAAAACAGTGGACGTGGCTTGAGTATTTTAAACCTGAAAGCCAAACACAGTGACATACTTTCTCAATCGAGGCCACACCTACCCCAACAAGGCCACACCTCCTAATCACTGTGGAGTAGTTCTGTACCAAGCATTCAAATGTATGCACCTATGAGGGCTGTTCTTATTTAAATCACCATGATCTCTCTCTCTCTCTCTCTCTCTCTCTCTCTCTCTCTCTCTCTCTCTCTCTCTCTCTCTCTGTGGTTTGAGAGAGAGAGAGAGGTGTCTGGATATACCTGTCTGTGTGAGAGTGAGACAGAGACAAAGAGAGAGAGAAAAAAAAAATATCAACCCGTGAGGCAAAGGGTATTGAATAGCTATTTAAGAAAAAGTTTAAATGGGTTAATAAATAAATAAGCATGACTTTTCTTTTATTATCCAAAAGAAACCAAGAAAATCAAGTTAGTATGGGATGAAATGCTACTTTCTTTAATAAGTTTGATCAGAAAATTTTAAAGTTTGATCAAGCCTCAAACCTAGGTGTGTTAGAGGAAAGAGCATCAGACTGTACAGCAGAAGGGGAAAGGTACTTAGAATTCTCACAAGTTAACAAAAACAGTCCCACTTCAAGAATTCTCCATGAAGATACAATTGAAAAATAATTCAGTCATATGTATGCATGTGCTATTTATAGATTCTCACAGTGAGAAAAACATTTGTAAATTTCTTTATGAACTTGATTTGGAAAATTGTAGAAGGCCCATGAGATGGAATATTACTCAGGATACATAAAATTATTACCCGTTTTTCTTCATGGTAGATTCATTGTTCCCCAAGAGTACTGCCTTGTTGGGTCTGCTCTTTGACTTTTCTGATGTGAAATTATAAGGAAAATGGGCCACTACTCATGGAAGCCAGGAGCCTGCAGATACAAACAAATAAGAAGAAAATACCCTAGTATGAGTCTTCATTTCAACCAACAGGCAAAGGTTATGAACAAAGGCAAAGATAACACCCAATTGATTCTGTTTCCTCAATCATTTTATTGGGATAACTTTAGATTGGACTCTTAGGTGACTTCCTAGTTACAAAAATTCAAATTGGTCTAAGATAGTGAAAACTTGTGGATCTGTGTCTTAATTATAAGTGAGAAATTTCAGACTCTGTATGTGTAAAGGATGTGATTAAGAGTAGAGTTTGGTCTAGAAGTCAAATGCTGGTACCACCTTGCAAGACCAATGTCACTGACTTCCCAGTGGCAAAGCACTGAGACATAATAGACCTTCAGATGGCTGTTATTTTCAGTTGAACATACCTGAGCATTTTCTGTTAGAACATTCAAATCAACGTTAAATCTCTCATCTAATTTCCTGTTAACCAGTATATTTATCTACAACGTGACTTATTAAAAGTTGAATATATATATATAGTATATTAACATAATTTGCGGTGGAAATCAAATACAAAATAAATACAACAAGATAAATAGCAATAGAATAAAGGCAAAGTATATTTCAAACATTCCTTCCACTAATGTATTGTTTCAATGTGGCAAAACTATGAAGTTCAATCTTTTAGCCTTTCAATTCCTTTAGAATCTGAAAAAAAATATGTGAGCACCTCAGTGTACTTTCTTTATGTGAATGTTATCTAGTAGTACTCAACGTAAGAATTCAGAAGCAGAACTATATGAAACTTTTGTAATTCAAGTTCATTTCTGTTGTGGGATTCAGGTGTCAGCTGACAAGGTCAAGGGACATTTATACAGAGCACCGGGCCCCCCGACCTGAAGGGGGCGGGGGAAAAGCCCCATTAAAAAGGGTCTGCGGATACGACACACCCTCTTGCTAGTTCCTGGCTGCTGGAGGAAGGACCCCTTCGTCAGTCCATCTGCAGACTTCGGTCCCTATTGTACTTGGTTACCTGTACCGTGAGTGTTGGTTTATATTCTAATAAATATCTATCGAGTATTTGTGTCCTTGTGGGTAAGCTCCGCCTACATCTGGCGCCCAACGCCCAAAGACACACATGATGTCAAGCTGGATGAACAAATTGAGATGGAGACTGACGAAACCTGCCTAGACAGGATAAGACAGTCCCTTAAAAATTGTTCTGCTTGTAAAAAGATCTGTCAGATGCCATAGGCCTATAGCCAATCCGATAGATGCTCTAACGGTGCACAAATCCAGAGGTGATTGTCCAGGTAGCTGTGTTGCTGTCCTCTCCCAAATTTTGGAAATAGCTGCTTCCATGTACTTCTGTCTTTCAGACAAATTTACCTTCCTTCTCAGGTCTTGAAGAGGTTGAAGAATAGATGTTTAAGGTTTCCACCCTAGTATCCCTTAGATAAGAACACTCAGGTGTTAGATTCTCACTTTCCCAGATTAACCCTTTAAAATAATCTATACACCCTACTATCTACCAATATTCTAGAACTATTAGATATACCTTATATAAGTTAGGCTTTGATTAGCAATTATACTTTGACCTCTCCTAGATGCTACCTCATAATAATTCTTACTGTATATAATCTTAGTTTAGAACCTTCTTAGTTAGACAAAGGGGGGAGATGTTGTGGGATTCAGGTGTCAGCTGACAAGGTCAAGGGACATTTATACAGAGCACCGGGCCCCCCGACCTGAAGGGGGCGGGGGAAAAGCCCCATTAAAAAGGGTCTGCGGATACGACACACCCTCTTGCTAGTTCCTGGCTGCTGGAGGAAGGACCCCTTCGTCCGTCCGTCTGCAGACTTCGGTCCCTATTGTACTTGGTTACCTGTACCGTGAGTGTTGGTTTATATTCTAATAAATATCTATCGAGTATTTGTGTCCTTGTGGGTAAGCTCCGCCTACACATTTCAAATAGTACTTACAGTTCATGTAATTAATGAACACTTAATCTTTGGAACACATTTTGGCTTTACATATCAGACTGACCCTTGAACCAATCCTCCTGTCTCATATTCTTAAGTGGTAGATTTATTTAAGTGGTAGATTTACTTCACTATTTGCTGAGCATAATGATCATTAGTTTAAATGAAAAACAAAATAAATCCAATCTACTTCCCAAAAGGTGAGAATGATGTAATTTCGCATTTTAAAAATTTATATTTATAAATGGAACATGGCCTTGCTCATATTTAGAGGGTAGCATGTACTCTTTTTAAAACATATGTACATTGTACAGTGTTCAGTTGTCTCTTAAAATATTTATTTAAATAAAATATTTCTTAAAAACATTTATTATATGTTCGGAAAAGGTATTTCTTTGCATACTTCGATTTTCAGACATCGCCTCACACAGCTCAGGTTGCCCTCGAGCTCATTATGAAGCAAAGGATCATATTGGACTTCCGATCCCTCTGCCTTTGCCCACAAGTCCAGAAACTGCAGGAATACAATATCTCACATGTTTAATTTGAGCTGGGGTTAAACTCAGAGATTTGTGCATAGTCTTCACTCTCCCGACTGGGCTATCCCCCAGATGTTTCTTCTGAGTCTTAAGCAATGTGCCATATGTTATTGACATCCACAGTCATACTGTTGTACAATATGAATTCAGATACTAGTTCTTTTATTAGACTGGAATTTAGGACCTGCTGACCACCCACTCCCCATTCTTCCTTATCCTCAACTATCCAAAGATTTTGCCAATCTGTTTTATTTGTTGCTAATAGAAGGCATTATTATATATTCCAAACTTTCATTTTATGGAATAAACTACACTGACTAAATTACACGGAGTAAATTAACTTTACATTCATATATAATTGAAAGAGAGTCAAGTATGTTAACATGTTCCTATAATTGAAAATATATTTTCCTTATTATTTAGCATATGAAATTATGTATATCATTATGCTTCGTTCCTCTTTACCTTATATTCTAATTGGCACCACACTAAGACTGGTCATACAACAGCTTCTTATAAGTGAGATGCAATATGTAACATAAGAAAGCAATTTGATTGTATTACAACGGAATTCATTAGTTAATGTGTCTTAGACTTGAAGTGGATATTTTCCAAATAGTCAGTTTTTAACATTATACAATGATCATTTGTAAAATATTTATATACTAACTTATATAGAGTTTTCAAATACTGAAACAGTTCAGTATGTAATATTTACAACATTATGTGTATTAATAATACTAGTTTCTTTGAAAAAGCCATTAAACATTAGGGAGTCACAAGATGTTTGTAATAAATTGAAATTTCTATAATTCTATTTTTTTTAAACTTTAAGTTTGTCGTTGGCAAAAAGTTTTCTTTATTGGTTGCTTGAAATGATTGGTACGTTTCGGCAACTTTGGAGAAAACCTTCACTAAATGTCACATCTGAATAACCTCATACGGTCTATAAACTTTTCTTTCAAGTAAAAATGATGCTTCCTAAGAAGGTAGCTGGTTTAATCTCAACAGTAACACAAATGTTCCTTTTTCAAGGTCACTAGCATACTGCAATACATAGTGATAGGCATTTTGCATATCTCCTATTCGGTTACATGGACTGTTAAAAAGTAATCCATTCAAGGATTAATTTTATAGAACTTATAACTTAATTGAACAAGATTAGCAGTTCTTCATATTCCTTCAAGGTCATTGTTAAGTGAAGATGGCTTTTAGTTTTATATATTGGCAGTGCTTGTTGGCAAAAATACAGAATGCTGGTGTCATCACCTGGATGTGGACTAGGACACTGAGAGTATTCCCCATCATCAATGCTTCTGCACCATGAGCACTGATGTGAGCACCACATAAGAGACAAAAGAAGTTCATAATATGATGGTGATGGGAAAGTAATACAGAAGATTGATTGACAGATGAAATCACGTAGGAAACAAATCTGTGGGGACACATGTGAGGTACTTCCTAAACTAAGTCAGGTGAGATGTGAAGACCTATTCTAAATGTGGGTGTTGCCTATTCCTTAGCTTGGGGTCCATGATTTAATAATGATGATGATGATTATAATAATAATAATAATAATAATAATAATAATAATAATAATAATAATAAATGACAGGAAGCTTTGCGTCATCATTTATCTCATGCTTCCTGGTTGCAGATGTAAGTTGCTGAAGCAGATACCTCTGCTCCTGTCACTGTGACTTCCTTGTCAAAATGGACTGTATTGCCAAAATGTGTACAAAAGTAAACCCTTCCTTTTTAAGTGGATTTATAAAGTATTTTGTCAAATAAACATGAAAAGTAAGAAATAAAATCATAAAACATTTCACAAACCTACGTAAGCTTTAAAAAATCCAAGACTACATAGGTTATGACTCATTTGCTGAGGGTATAGAAAGTCTTGTCTTGATAATTTCTTGATTTGCAAGTGAAGGTCTGTCCTGTAATCTAGAAGGAAGCAGAGTCTGCGTTTGTTCAGTGGTGGTTTTAGCTCAGACCTTTATAGTCAAAGGTGTCCGGCTTTGAATGTCTTTCTTCTATGAACATAATTTGGTTGCCAGTATTCACTCAGCATATGATCATTACTATACAACACAAACACTTGCACGTGCATGTAAGTGTATAGTAAAGTAGCTATTGCACATATGAGAGCTGCCATTGTCAATCATCTTTTTCCCCTGTCCAGTGAAGCATGTGGCTCTCTGACATCCCATTGTTTCCTATCTTGCTTATTATTATTATTATTATTATTATTATTATTATTATTATTATTATTATTGTTATTACTGGGTTTTTTGGTGATGTTCAGTCTGGTATTGCTTCATGTTGTAGATCAACAATCTTATCAGCACAGAAACCTCTTCTTCCTTTTTCTGTATTTTAAAAAAGAAATCGGGCTTTGCATGCAACTCAGTGGCAGAATGCTTGTTTGCATGTATGAATTCCCGGGTATAATCCCTGGTTCCCCACAAAAGGAAAAGAAATAAAAAATTGAGTAGATAATACAGAAAAGACAATGGAACAAAAGGAAGGTAAAGAAAGGAGAAAAGAAAAGAGATAACGAAGCTGAGGAAAACTTTACCTTGTCACTATCCTGCCACGGTGTCTGGAGACTATTGAGGTCAGTCTGAGGTGTTGTCATCCTGCAGAAGTCAGTCAGTGATCCCTACACATTCTTCCTGAGTCCCCCAAAACACTCAACAGTGTGAAAAGTATTAATATAGTCTATTTAAAACCATGCTCCCCTGTGGGACTCCTGCTTGCCCTCTGGTGACATCTTCCCACTGTCAGCCATCCTTTTCTTACCTACGGACTTGACCTCTGCATTCAAGGAACCTCACGTTTCTGGACTCTTCTTTCTCTGTCTTGTCTCTCAGCTGTTCACTGACACTGCCATGCTGGCGAGTTCCTCCTTTATATGTCTTCTCCGGCATTTGTCCTGACCACTGTTCACATGTTTTAAATAAACGACCCTTCCTTAAATCTGAACTACCTAGATTTTTCAATATGCTATTGAAAAAGTAAATTTTTATTTCTTCTCTCCAATCTCTCTTCTCCATCTCTGCATTAGAGGAAAAGGTGCCATCTTTCCGGTTTGTCTCTACTCTGAACTTAGCTGTAACCTGCCAGTGGTGGACCACTTCTTTAACCCCTTTAATCCTAGCACTTAGGAGACAAAGACAGGCAGATCTCTGAGTCTGAGGCCAGACAGGTTTATGGAGCCAGTTCCCAGACAGTTAGGGCTGCACAGAGAAACCCTGATTGAAAAAAAAAAAAAAAAAAAAAAAAAAAAAAAAAAAAAAAAAAAGGTGTGTATGTGGGAGAGTACGTAACAGAACTGTCAGTCTTCCCTTGGGTCCAGCTCTTCCACAGTTTTAAATTTTTGAGTGTTCAGACTCTTCCTGTCTCTCACTGTGTGTTGTGCTATAAGCTACTGAGCATATTCACAATGTGTTTGTAGAAGTTTGATATGTCACATGCAGGTTAGAAGATGCAGCCCAGTTGTGCCTCAGTTCCTTTAGGTATCAATTCAAGAGACGGGGGATGCTGGCATTGGGCTGATGTTACAAAGGAGGTGTCTTCCAGAGTCCTGTTTGCAGTAAAAATGTTTCTGGTCCAGACTAGCCCAAGATCCAGACCAGCTGTCCCAAATACACTGCCTTTAGCTGCAGGGCCCAAATAACCACACAAAGGCTTATATTAATTTATGCTTCTTGGCTTATGGCTCAGGAATATTGCTAACTTTACTATGTCAACATTTTTTCTTGTTTTGATTTTTATTTATTTAAAAAGGTATATATACATATACACACATAATACACACACACACACACACACACACACACACACACACATATACAACTGCTTGACCTCTCTTCCCTCCTCCCAGTACTCTCTCATTCTCCCCTCCTCTTTCTCCCATCCATTCCCCAAAGAGAGCAAGGGGTCTCAAGGTGGGGCAGCCCAGTCATGCCATTTGACAGTCATCTACCTTTAGGGGGAGAGGTTAGTTCCTTTCCCTGCAGGTTCCTCAGCTCAGCGGTTGTTCCTGGTTCAGTGAGTCCCTCATAGCTCCAGTCAGCCATCTCTGTGGGTCTCCTCCTCATGATCCTTATCCCTTTGCTCATATTCTCTCTCTCTCTCTCTCTCTCTCTCTCTCTCTCTCTCTCTCTCTCTCTCTCTCTCTCTCTCTCTCTCTCTCTCTCTCCAGCTAGACCAGGAGCTCAACTTGGTGTTTAGCTATAGATCTCTGCTTCTGCTTCTATTCACTGCTGGATAAAGGTTCTGTAATGACATTAGGGTGGCCATTCATTTGATTATAGGGGAAGTCCTCTTTAGGCACCCCCTCCACTATTTGTTGGAGTCCTAGCCAGGGACGTCTTGTGGGGCTATTACATTTTTTTTTCATTCATAAGAAGTAAGTAAAATGGCATACTTTAAGGAGCTTCTAACATTCCTGGCAATATTTTTCATTTTTATATATGTAAGTGATGCTATTACACAGCAATCTTCATAGCCACTGCCTCAGCATCCCTACTTATCCTGGGAAAACTGCTGTCATAAAAATGACTTCTCTCTCTATTAAGCACAGTGAAAACCCTGACAAGCCATGTAATCTCTTAGAACTAATAAATGACACCATGCATGCCTCTGTTTTCTCAGCATCACACAACCAGTTGTTGGTCTTTCAAAAACTTGAAGTGTTCTTTCATCATATCTAATGGTTCCCCTCCAAAGATTTACTCTAACACTTATGTCTCTATAGTTTGTCTTAGAGACATTGAACTTCAGACTATATAAATAACCTCACATAGATTTTTTTTTTTTTTTTTTTGGTGGGGATCAGTCTTTAAGAAATTAAAACCTACTCTACTTTCCAATCTTTAAGTGCTAACTCGTTTCTTTGTTCTTCCAGTGCTCGTAGATGAATGACAAATCTATCTTAAAGCTCCTTTTGGTTTTCACATATTCCCACTCACCAGGATAGGTATTAAGTTATATGCACAATGGATGTAGAAAACAGGGGAGGCCTAGGCATGTGGAAGGCCTGTGTACTTCTTCATGTTAAACACATAGGAGGTTAATACTTGTTTCTCAGGAAACGGCTTGTCTAGAGTCTGAACTGCTTGGCTAGTCTCTCATCATAAAGCCTGAGATAGTTTTATTATTGCTGCTTCTAAAAGAGCAAACATCTTGAGTTTGGGTGAGACATGAACACACTGATAACATTTTTTTCTCTCTCTTTGAGTAATAAACTGATTTTTTTTTAAGGAAAAAATTCTGCTGTCATTGGAATGCTACCTTATAGTTTGAGAGATATGTGGCTTTTAAGATATCAGAATAAAATAAATCGTGTTTACTTTTTTGAAATGTGCTTTTCAAAGTACCTTATTCAATAATCAAAGCAAACTTGTTCTTGATGATGATTCGTGGCAATTTTGTGGGTGTGCTGTAATAAGACCTTTGAGTACAACCATGAAAGAAGCTGATTTTCCTAAACCTTGTCACATGAGTGAAACTTCTTACGTTGTCTCTATTCACAAACAGGTGTCAGTAAAATCAAGTCACTGGATCAGCGCCAAAGGCTTGCTTTCATCACTAGAGGAATCTCTCACAAGAGGAACATTAATGAAACTGTCCCAGCATAGACTCTAATTGAACTGCACATTCAGAACCTAGAAAAGTATAGAAGGGATGTTTCAAGATGTCTATCACACCCACTGTGCCATAAATAAAATCAAAATTGAAATGCCAAATACCAAGTCAAGTACCATGCACCATAAGGCAAGTCCTTGCTAAAGGGCTTTTAGAAAGCTTCAGTGTCTACACTTATGTATGGAGGGCAAGCAGAGCAGATACTTGTAGTATAATTTTTTTTTTAAAGAATGCTTCTAACTGATTAGCCTGGTCCCTGGAGACAAAAAAAACAAAAAAAAAAAAGTATACGTATTATCCTATGTAATCATAGTGGAATGTAGCAGCAAAATCTCATAGACTAACTTTGCAGGGACCCCCTACAGCAAAGCTCTGATCAAACAATGCATTAGCTATTTATTTTTGTGATATAGAGATCTCTGACTCTATGAGAAAATATTTTGGAATGGTGAAGGAAAGGCAGTGAGTGTGCCAAGGCCAAGCTGCCTTTGCGAGTAATAATAACAATAAAAAAATAGAGAATCCCTTTTTAAAATTCTCTCCTTTGTGTTATTTTATTTTGCTATCAATGAGGGTTATAGTTTTCTGAGTGCAATGAAAACTCATTCGGAAATCCCATACTCCGTATCTGAGAGAATTTTCAGACCAACAAAGATAAAGAATTCCACTCCCTCTTGCTGCTTTTAATTGTATGGAAGATATGCATAGACTATTTAGAATGACTGAGAAAAATCCCCGTCAAGTGCTCTGTGCATTGCTATTGCCCATGGCAATGGACAGTCTAGAGATAAAGGTGGGGGAAAGCCTAAAACCCATCAATCCCAGAAATCTCTTGGTCAGCAATACCCAAAGGCAAAGTAACATGCTCTCTGATGGATAGAGTAAGACTACCTTGCAAATTTAGGATCCAATTCTCTTGCCATCTCTCTGGCAAAAAACTAAGCATTTTTTTCTAACATAGCTCCCAATCGCAAAGCCTGTTGAAAACTCATTATCTTCAAATAGGATTACATTCCGTTAATATGAGAACATGCATATTACAATATCTGGTAAAAATCAAAAGTTCCAATTTGCTCACTACATGTAAATCCAATTCAAAATATTTCCATAACATATATCTGCCGGATGTTACCCTATTTGTGTGTCACTCTGGAATGGATTAACTCCATGACAGGCTAGGCTCAGTTTTTCTGCATTTGGTGTTTTTAAACAGTTTATATTTGTTATCATATCAAAGACAGGCTTGCAGTTTTCAAAAGGAAGAAGAGAACACAGCGCCCAAGGCTCCGCCAGCATTACATTTCTTATTCCATTTTATCTTTCTTGGTTTTGACTAATGTCGGTAACCGCTACTGGTAATAAACTGCTTGTTCCAGCCTGCTGTTGCCTTGAAGCCTGGCTTTGATACATTGTCGGCCAATCAGAAGCATTTCCTGATTACATTTCCAAATTGCTTGTTTATTGATCGAGAGTTAATAAAGCAAAAGACAACTTTACGGCTTAAATTAAATGAAAGTTTCCTTTGATGTTCAAATTATCCAATCAACCAGCAGGCAGTGAAATGTAAGCATTTGAAAGTTTTATCTGCAAGGTGGGGGGAATGCATGAGATAAATGGATGTTAGTACTGACACGGTAGCTAAGTGCTAATGAAAAATATGTGCAACTTAGCATACTGTGATTTCATTTAATTCTCAGGCAAAGGAAATCATGTTTTGTTCTATCAATTCTATTCCTCACATGTGAGCAAGAAAAAGAATTTATGGATATTGATCGTTTGGATGATCCTAATTTCTTAATACTAGATTTATATTCCAGAGGGATACCTCTACTTCATTTGTCAAAATGGTCCGACTATCAAAAAATTAGAGTTCCTTCTAACTTTATTTTTATGTAGTGTGTGTGTGTGTGTGTGTGTGTGTGTGTGTGTGTGTGTGTGTGTGTGTGTGTGTAGGCAGTTGTGCCTGCCATGGCTTACCTATTCAAGTCAGAGGACCTACGGGAGTACCTTCTCCCCTTCCTACGATGGGACTCAGAAACTCAGGGTTAGCAACAAACACCTTTACACTCCGAGGCATCCCTGCAGCCATGTATTACTTAACTTTTAAAATAATGAGCTTTCATTATACATATAATGGATGAAAATAATTTGGGAATTAAATTTATCATTAATAATAGTAATAAAACAGAAAGCTCTTTGATAGTAAAATTGTAAAAAGCTTATTTTGGGGCCAGGGTTTCTTAGAAACCTCCATATCTTATCTAGATGTCTAAGTTTGTTTGCCAAATCCTGAACACTTCCATAGAGTTTGTTTAATTTTTATTGTCATTTTCCCTCTTGTGTTCCTGTTTTTGAACTAGGTTTTCAAATAGAATTATTCAAATCATATTATGTCTCTAGACTGATTAAGAAAATGGCACCACTTCTTGATTGGCCTCCTTCTTTGGTCTGGCTATTGACCCCAGCAGCCCAGGTGCAACTTATTCGTAGTCGCCCCCTTCCCATCACCACTGGTCAGGGTTTATGCAGCTGCTCCTGGCATCCTACCATAGGCTGCCCCTTCTCCCTTCAGCCCCAGAGCCTTGGGGGGGGGGCGGCTGGGGGTTGGGGGGAGTCATTGTATGATCTTACAATTGCTAAATTGGTACCTTTAGCACTTTGCTCCATAATTTCAGCCTTTCAGCACTCAGGAGACCGAGCCAGAAGGCTCTAGAGTTTAATCTATGGATTAAATAGTGAGACCCTATCTCTCCCACCAAATAAAGGGAAGAAAAACAGAGAAAGGAAAAAGAAAGAAGGGAAGGGGAAAGGAGCGGAGGGGAGGGGAGGGGAGAGAAGGGAAGGGAGGAAGGAAGGGAAGGAATTTTCTTCTTCATAGAAGATCCTTACTTCAATCCATATCGTAATTTGTCATTAGCCATCTATGGACATTTTATATTTTTGTCTTCCTTCTGGAATAATCCATCATTATATAACTTACATCTATGTTGAGCATACTGAGTAGTACAAAAGAAGCACCAGACAGATATGTGTCTGCAGCAAATAAACAATAAATGAGACACCAGATAAACTGGTTGTCTGGTAATCAAAGTTATTCTTTATTCTTTTGGACATTTTTCGGAAACATCTAAGATCATTTCTATTCATTAATTCATTGGTATTTTCTTGAATCTTTACAGTGTTTATGGCACATTTAAGCATCATAGGAGATGAAACAATGAATTTGACAGCAGCTTTGTTCTAAGAGTTCATGCCATTAATCTACATCTCCCTTTGTCAACGTTATTTGCTCTTTGATCAAAGTATGAATGGGCACTTAAAAGTGGGGCTGTGCCTACATTTCAATGATTGCATATCTATTACCACACACAGAATTTTAGGCTGATTTCAGGAATTATTCATCATTTCTCTCTACTACTCACAGCTCTCTTTCTCACCCCCAGATGATTTTTGTCAAACCCCATGAACTTAGTTCAAAATATATTTGACTTCACTAAATCATATGCATTTTCTCTGCCACAACTCGGTCTAATCAACTTCCATCTTTGGACCCTTATCAGTCTTGAAATTCTTCCTTCTTCTCCCCTTGACTGCCATGAGAGACTGATAATTTTAAGACTTTGTTCATTTATGTTTTTCTATTTTCTGGTATACTGTCCACCACTGTACTTATAAATTCTCTCCAGGGGCCAATGACCTATCTTGTCTTCTTTATCTTTACTTCCAACCACAAACCAAATTTACCACATTCCAAAACCTTGATCATCATTTTCCTCTATGTCTGAAATGCTTCACCATTTTATTTCTGAGTTTCCTTTCTGTTTGTATTCAAGTCAGAACCATAGTGCAGGATTCACAGGTCCTTGTCTATAAATGGCCACTTCCCACTTACTCATTGACACATCTCAAATCTAGGCATCCTTCAAGGTATGTATGTATAATAGTCCAAATACAGATGACTTATAATGTTTACTTTAAAAAATTGCTGCCCTTATTATCCACAGAAATATGTTTTACGAGGAGTTTTTGCTAATAAGCTCACTCGGTGTGACCAATGCCTAAACAATGCTTTGCACAAAGTATTTATTCAATGAATATTTGTTGACTAAGTGAACAAGAAAGTAAATAGGTAGGTTTCACTTTCATGGAGATGTTGAAGACTCACTAGGTATTATGTGGCTGGTGTTTGACATTCACCTCTGTACTGGCTAGTTTTACATCAAACTGACACTAGTTGGAGTCATCAGAGGAATTCTCAGTTGAGAACATGCCTCCATAAAATAGGGCGGCATGCAAACTTGTAGGACATTTTCTTAATTAGTGGTTTCCTTAATTAGTGGTTGATGGGGAGGACCTAACTCAGTATGGATGGTGCTATCCCTGGGGTGGTAGTCCTGGGTTCTACTAGAAAGTAGGCTGAGGAAGCCATGAAGAGGAAGCCAGGGAGCAGTATTTTTCCAAGGCCTCTGTATTAGCTCCTGCAGTCAGGTTCCTCTCATTTGAGATCCTGTCCTAACATCTTTGATGATGAACTGTGCTGCATTTAAGTTGATGTTCTGACTTCCTTTGAGGGTGAACTGTGATGTGGAAGTATCAGTTTATCTCTCCTCTCGGCTTCCTTTGGTTATGGTCTTTGACCACAGCAGTAGTAACCCTGACTAAGCCAACCTCTAACTCACTTCCTGTTCTTACTGAATTCCATTCCACCATTAGAGTCTCCTGCAGCATCATTCATGGAGACCTATGTTGTTCAGAATCATTGCATGGCATTTATTTTTGGATTTAGTTACTATTAAAAGGGCAAGGCATTACTAATTTTTATTACACAGGATCAATAGGAATAAATTGGAATTTTCCTAAGAAACCTGGGATGGAAGTTTAGCCTTAACCTATCAATATACCCTATACATCTAATTAATCATTTTTAGTTGTTTGATTTTTTTCCTTATTAGACCTGAAATAGTTATCTTTAATTATCCTTAGCACACAACTATGCTCTTAAGAGGTAATAAAGAAACATCTATTACTATTATTACCATATTTTTGTAAAGGAAAACACCTCATTTCCTTTAAATTGCAATTATAAAATTCGCTTATTTATGGAAATTTCTTTAAAAGAGAAGATTATTTGACAGCTACATTGTGTATGATTTTGAAGCAAATATTTCCTACTTTTTTTCAGTTCAATGGGAAACTGCAGACTGCAAACTGCCTATAAAGTTCTGTTCTTGCAAAGATACTAAAAGCCCGTGAGATCTCACCATCTACAAGGATCATGAGCAATTGAGGGATATAGAGAGTGAGGTACAGTCCTCTCCAGGGAAGAGCATGCAAACAGGTTATCCAATACCAAATTCTCAGCCCTGAAAACATCCATATAAATAACATTGTACTGACTGATCAGGCTATGTTTAGGAACATATATATTTATACATATATTCATATAACAACAATTAGTAATAAAGGAGCTGTGAATTCGAAAGGAAAGAAAGAGGAGATATTTGGAAGGGCTTGGAGGGAAGAAAGGGAAAGAAAAATGATGCAATTATATTTTTAATCTTAAAAATAAAAGAAAAAACTATTGTGTTTAATTTTTCCAGAATCCCGTCATCTCTGACGTCCTTTTCCAATTAACTGCCATACATGCTACAGACCCCAGCTTCTGTGCCCTGCCACCCTGTACACTGCATCAATCTCAAGGGCCTTCCACATTCAAAGTGGAAAAGTTGCTTTGGTCACTGCATCCTTATAGTTGGATCTGAGATTGGGTAATATCACGGCTTTGTTTGACTCATTTGAATCTTTATTGGTTTTAGGAGAGTATTAGGGATCTTTTTTCCCCCATTTTTATGAGGAAAGTAATTGGTATTTTGATGAGCAATGAACAGAATCTGTAAACTACTTTGGGTAGTTATGAACTGTCAAAGTGTGAGTCCTTCTGATCCATGGACGTGAGCTAACTTTTCATTTTTCCAAGGTTCTTTCTAAGTTTTTTATTGTTACTTTATAATCATCACTTTAAAATTTCAGTTCTGGGTGCTAAATTTATTCCTATGTTACTTTATTATAGTTAATAAGAATGAGCTTGTCTTCTTGCCTATTTGTGTACTTGGAGTGAATTTCTTACTGTTTCTGTTCTGTCTCTAGGACTTAGATATGCTCAGCAAGAGGCAGTCTTTATTGCTGTAGTTTATTGTGTTTGAGACACAGTCTAGAACTCACCGTGTGCATATCAAATGGCAAGCTAGCCTCAAACTCAGAATCTAGCTGCCTCTGTAAAAAGTGAAAACATCTTTGAAAATCTTGCTGATACTTTCAAAAAGCAAAATATCTGGAAATATGAAGTAACAAGTCTCAGATTCCAGGCTTGTACCAATGTGCTTAGCTTCTTTGTGTCTTCTGATTGGCTCTCTTGTTTTTAGAATCAGTACAATGCCTACTCACAGAGAACTTTCTTGCCAAACGAATGGATGGAAGAGCTTATATAGCAACAGAAGGGAAATGCATCTGAATATTAGTAGCAAGTAATTTCAGATAGCAAAGTATTATTTTTGAATACTGTATCCCAATCTTTAGACTAATTAATTTAGTCCAGTAATGATGGCTCTAGTTAATTGACCTATTATGCATATGCCAAGGCTTTTTAATTAATTGAGTGCAAAGAGTTAATTTATTCTTTTAAAAATAATTTAAAGTAGAATTGCATAGCTACTACATGAGTAGACCAGTGGGTGGGACTTTGAAACTTCGTTACCAAGAGTGAAAATATCTTTGAAGACCCTGATAATTATTTCAAAAACTAGAATATCAGTGCAGAAAAGTCAGTGAGTTATAACATATTTTATATACTTTTCCTCTGAAAACTTTGAACCCTGTTAAAACATTTTCAAATAGAAGAATCATTCCTGTTATTAGATGGTATATGATTTTAATTCCCTTCTCTGTGTATATAATGAATCAGAAACTGGCATTTGGTTTAGTAAAAATCAGGCAGACCCAAAGTAAATGTCATATTCTTCAGTCTGTAAAGTTAATATAATAACAACAATAATGATAATTACTGCTAGGGAGAGAGAATTCCTTCAGAGCACTCAGTATATGTCAGGGATTTCTCAAATTGTTTTAGCTCTTTTGATTATGTCAAGCTACAAACAACCACATGAGGTAAATATTGTTATTATCAACAGACAAGGATACCAAATTAAAGAGAAATTAAATAATTTTGCTGAGGTAGCTTGTGCACAGGTATTCTTTCTCCAGAATCTGTATTGGTTCTTCATGGTACTACAGAACCTGATTGTGAGCATTGTACACTGTTCCTTGTAATAACCTGGTTTGTATCGCCTTCAGTTGGTATGTACATGTCTCCTTCATATCAAAGCATTCAGTGAGGAAAAATGATGAGGATAAATGGTTATATAGCAGACACCTTAGTGTTAGGGCCCAAGATAATATGTAAATACTTCCATGGAAAATTTTCCAGAGCACAGTGGTGCATCTGTTTGGTTCACACTGGAATGTGAAGAAGCATTTAGTAAGCAAACAGTGTCACTGTGAAGCTGGGGGTGGCAGGGACACCAGGAGAGGAAGTGGGCAAGGCTGGCTATTATGTTGAGAGAACAAAGAACATTTTAGGAGGGGCAAGTATCTGGGTGAGATCAACAGAACTGTAAAAGTTGTAGTTGGATCAAAGAAGAAAGAATTGGCTAGCAGGGCTGTGTGGAGCCTACTGCTGCTTGTGGCTACAGGCAAGAACGCTTGGATTCACATCTATCTCTTGTATAATGTAGGGACCTGAAAATTGCTATGGCATCTATGACCAGACAACAATCTCAGAGGGGCTCTTCAACTTTGTAAGATGCATTGTACATAAGACCCATAGTCAAAATTTATAGATGAATTGCTTCTCACATTTCACCCTCTAATCCAATGAGTCTTTTGAGGTACATACTGGTAAGCCACTGCTCATATAGAAAATGTACTTGCCACTTTTATCATTTATTACAAATTTGATTTTTAAGAATTAACCCTCTTTCCTATGTTTTGGATCCCTTTGTTAGCTTTTCTAGATTAATATAGAGAAAAACTTGGTATGTTGGCAGCCAAAGATATGCTTGATGTCATTCTCCACCCATCCCTGATTTGGACACTTGTCTAGTTCTAAATAGCTGTGAGTGGATTACAGAGATTCTCAGAGATTCCCTGTAGTGGTTGAGTTTATTAAATGACGTAGGACAAATAGAGCAACTCTAGTGCCTGGCAGTCCTTGAAATGGTCATAAATATTTAAACCTCCATTGTATTCTTCTGCATTCAGAAGTGACTGAGATGTATCTTCTTACCACAGACTTAATCCTGTGGATGTTCTGAGGTTGAAGAAGAGTGGACCAAAGTGGGAATTTAACAGGTGACATTGTTTGACAGAAAACTTTTGGCTGTAATCATCTGCTCAAAATGAAGAAATCTGTGTAAGGTAACCATGAAATAATAAAAGGAATTTCCCCTTAATGGTTATAAATTATGAGTATCAACTTGACAGGATCTGAAACATCCAGGAGACAGCCTTTAAGCATATCTGAGGAGAATATTTTCATTGAATTATCTGAGATGGAAAGCACAATGGAAAGTGGATATTATCATCCTCTGAACTTTGGCCTTGAATGTACATAAAAGAGCCTGTTTTGCATTCCTGCTTCCTGAATGAGAATACACTGTTATGAGACCAACTTCCTCAAGCTTCCTCCACCATGATCCCTGCCATAGCGAACCACACCATGAATCATAGTGGATCCTCTCTCCCTTTCTTTGGCTAGGATGGTTTGTCTTGGCAAAGGAAAATAAAGTACCCTCCTCCTCCCTGTCCCCTGTTTTCCCATCCTTCTAAGTGGTGGCAACGATTTGAGCTAATTAGTCCACTAAAGGGCCTGCATGGTCAGTTTACGTTCTGTAACTGTTTTATTCATGGTAAATTTAACAAACAAAACACAGTCTGTTCTTTTCTTTTCAACTGAAAAATTTTCTCAGTGTTTTAAAAATGGCAAGATGTCTCTTTACTACAAAGAGTAATCTACAGTCTTCTCTGCTTCCTAATGGAGTCCTATTACTTTTGAAGGCATAATGGTAATATAAGTAAGATAGATAAGAATTATGACGGTTTTTAAAGTTTTTTTATTTAAAAAAAGTAATTTTTATCCATCTTTCCCCCACTCTCCCTCCCTCCCTCCTCCCAATACCTCCCAGTCAGCCTTCAGCCTCCCTTTTCCCCATTCCCCCATCCCCTACCCCAAAACAGCAAGAAATCCTAAGGTGGGTCAGCTCAGGGTGGCACATCCACTTCAGGCAGGTCCGATTTCCTCATCCCAAAGTCAATTAAAGAATGACATGCAAGCAGTGATGAACATTAATGCATGACTAACTGAAAAGTTCCTTCTGTTTGGCCTCTTTGGTGAGGTAGGAAACACCTAGCATCCTGTCACTGTCCTTTGTGTGTGTACTGTCATAGTCTTCCATGACCAGGGAAAAGCTCCTAATATCACCAGCAAATTACTAGGCCTGAAATTTATGTAAAAATAAATTAATCAGAATGTACTTTTCATGGGTCACTCAGGGTATTGGTGAGGTTCCAATATGATGTACATATGTGAGCAGCTAACTTATCTTCCTTTACATTATGCAATTATATGAATATCACATGAAATTAATCTCCTATTGATGGATATTTGTTGAAAGTGTAATGAAAAAGCTGTGGAGCACTGTTGAATAGTCTTTTCTTTCTGATATGCAGATAAAAAGAAGTGAGTTAAATCCCTACCTTTAAAAAATATCAGTCACCTAGGAGAATTGGTACACAATTTTATCCCCAGCACTCAGGAGCAAAAGCAAGTGGATCTCTGTAAACTTGAGACCAACCTGGTTAACATAGTTCAGTTTAGCCAGGGTTATGCAGTGAGACCCTGTAAATAAATACATAAGTAAATTCACAAAGAAATAGCATTAATTCTTGTGATAGTCAGAAAAGTATTGTTTCAATTCTTAAATATCAAAACTAAAATATAGAATCAGTAACTAGTGAATAAAGAGCGTGTACTCTGAAACCGTGCTAGCACTCAGTAAAAGGATGCATAGGAATACAATGAAATGAAAATATCATTAAAAATGGCAATATATCCAGTAAAATTATGTGCCCAACATAAAGAAACATATGCAGGATGTCTCTGGCCAAGTCTCTAAACAATGGTGGAAGGGATGCCTAAATGGGACTACCCCTATAATAAAATGAGTAAACACCCGAAGTGTCATTACAGAACCTACATCCAACAGGGAATGGAGATGGGGGCTGAGATCCATGGCTGAGCACTGAGCAGAGCCCCTAGTCCAGCTGAGAGAAGGGGAGGAGAGTATGTATGAGTAGGGGATAGGGATTATGGGGAATGTTCCCATCGTGATGGCAGGCTGGAGCTCTGGGGAGCTCACTGAATTGGGAATTGCCACTGGAGATCCATCAGTTGAGAGAGCTGGGCCCGCCGGGGGTAGGTGGCTTTCGATTGGCATGAGCAGTGGCATGGATCCAGGAGGGGTGGGATCAGACTGTGTTCCTGTGCATGGGCTGGCACCTTGGAGCCCATTCCCTACAGAGGAACACCCAGCCTAGCATTGACTTTGGGATGAGTGAATCGGATATGCCTGGAGTGGATGTGCTGTGCTGGGCTGGTCCACCTTAGGACTTGCTGCCCTTTGGGGGGAGGGGATGGCTGGATAGGGAGGGGGAAGGCTGAAGGCAGACTGGGAGTGGGAGCAGGGGTTATGTTTAAGGAGATGACTTTTTTAATGAAAATAAAATTGAAAAAAATTCTCATAGCAAGTATACTCTTTAGAATTCAAAAATTAAAACAAACAAAATTAAAAAAAATAAAACTATTAACCTAGAAAATTCTGCACATCTCAATTTGGTGGAGTAGGGAAGAACCCAGCTATCCTGAGAGTAACCAAGATTCTTAGTCTGTCATGTTTAGCATTTATATACAACTTGGAATTTACAAATTCCACATGCATCCTGTAGCTAGAGAGTGGTGGACTTGAGGTGCTGGCTTTTCTGTTTCCCCATCACATCCTGATTACACCTCATCAGGAAAAGCTACACTCAACATGATTGCTTCTGACCAAGGCTGTTTAATTTTTAATATTTTTAAAGCTGTATCTCATACTTTGGAGGGTTTTTCTAATTAGAAATAATTAGCCGCATATGCATCTGATCTACCCTTGTCAGGGGGTTTTAAATTTTCCTCTCTCATATTTGTCAGTCACTTTAGCAAAGAGCTTGTGCCTTGTCAGGGACAAGCTCCCCACTGCACCAATGGTGAAGTTATTGTTGACAAACTTGTAAATTATAGGCACTCTGCTGTTACAATTTTCATTCATGGTAAATTCAGTAAAACTAAAAGAAAGTTTTTTGTTTGTTATTGTTTCCTTAATCTTATATCGAAATTTTAAACTTCTCATAGCTTTTAAAAGTTCAGTGTGCATGGTTACTTCTTAAAGATGAAACTAAAGTAGGCATGCCTATAGTTTCAGAACTTCCAAGAGAGATTCAGCCAGGAAGATGACGAGTTCAAGACCAGCTTGAAGTACATAATGAGTTTGTGGCCAATTTGGGCTACATGAAACTCTCTCCCAACAAACAAATAAAAGATTGAGAAGATATTTTGAATGGTAAAGTATTTGCTGCATTTGCATGAGGATCTAAATTTGGGTCCCCAGAACCCATGGAAAGAACAATTGCAATGATGATGTCTGTAACTTCAGCACAGGTACCACAGAATCAAGAGGATCCCAGAATTTCCTGGAGAGACTGCCAAGCAGAAACACTAGTCTTTGGGTTCAGTAAGAGAGGTACTGCCTGAAAAACACTGAAAACAGTGATAAAGAGAGACACCCAGAGCCTCTCTCTGTGTTTGTGTGCATGCACACAAAGGAGCACCAACCAAAGAACAAAAGGTTTTCAAGCCTTTGGTGGCATATGCTTTTATCCTTGATTTCTGGAAGTGAAGGCAAGAAGATTGTGAACTCAAGAACAGCTTCAATTAAATAGTGAGTTCAAGGTCCATAGGGGCTCCAATAAGACCATTGCTCCAACAATATAAAATAAAAAACAGACAAATAAATAATGTAAAATAAAATAAAAACAAGCCAGTGACTTCTAAAGGAATCTTTTTTTACAACATGTAAGCTATTTCTAGAAAAACAAAATCTGAAATAACTCCACTCTAGACTTCTGCATTCTGTGCTATCATTAGAAACCCATTCCATCATCACGGTGTCAAATGACACTTAGAAATCACATAAGTGCATATTTGAACAGATAGTAGTGGCATGCCATATTTTACCTTGTCCAGATAAGAAGGTTCACCCCTAAGGGGAATAAATAGGACTGCATCAAAGGGGGATCTTATGTGTAGAGTAATCGATAGTAGAAGAAAAAAACAAACTAAATTCGATATAAGAGAACAGAAGCTAAGTCAGAGCTAAGTTCCCTCAAGCCAGGCTTGAGTGCCTTTCTCGTCCAAATGCAGATGCTCCCTGAGAACAACAGAGACAAAGGAACTTGACCCTTTAAGGCTCTCAGTGCTGAAATACCATCCGAGGGGCAGCAGATACCACCTACCCTGCATCTAACTTTGCTATAACTGTCACCAGACAACTGCCCCATCATGGAAAGGCGCTTCCTACTCAACATGTCTGTGCAAATGTCTTTTTCCACTTGGGGATTCAGGCAGGGTTACTTGCATGACAGAATTCATTTGCAAATAGTTTTGTTTGTTTTGCCAGCTATGAAAAAATATCACACTCTACTCTGCCTGAAGTTGGCAACTTGGAACCATGCCCATAACAGCAAAACATGTTGCTCTTTTGAGTTCTGATTTGTTTTCCTTTTGTACGTGAAATGGTTCGTTATTTCTCTGGCAGTCAAGCTGAGCTGGTTTTTCTCTGTCTCTGGCCAAATTTGTCATCCTCATTCGTTATCAGTGAATATTTTTATTTGGCACATTATTGATTCTATATTTGCGGTTAAAACAATTTCTTAGTTCCAACGTTTTAATCTTAATAGAGTAAGGAAAGAAAAGCATCTAACTATTGAAACTAAAGTTATTTTATTTTAAAAGATAAACTAAATTTAAGTAGATTGACCACTGGTATTCAGAATGAGTTTCTAGGTTTAAAATTTATGTGTGCACTCTGATTGGTATAAAAAAGGAGAGTGCATTATAGACGTAAGTGTAGATGACAAATTTGTATTATTTGTCCGTCTGTTCTACAGAAATATGCTTTGGTGCTAAAGGGAAGAAAATCTCGAGAATGACAACTGTGTGTAAATCAGATAAACTTTGTATTCATTCCGTCTTTCTTAATTTCTCTTAACTAGTACTTTGAACAATATTAACAGTAATTTTAATAGTCTGAACTAGACTAGTTAGAAATGAGTTGTGCTTCTATCCCAGGTGCTTGCCTAACTTTGAACCAGTTTGTCAACATTTTAGAGTCAAAACCGTTTTATATGTCTGCTCTAAGGCTTCATTTGAGTAAACCCATAAACCACACTACTAAGATGAGTTATGTTAAGTAGTGACAGCATGTCATGTTGTAGTCATCATTATTGCCACCACCACCATCATCATCACACAATAAAAAATGAGTAGAGTTACGTGATCAATTAACAGGCAAGAAATCCAAAGGAACAATCTGTAGAAAGGTTATTCTTTATCAGTAATCATTAGCAGATAAATATTTAAATAGTAATACTATATGTCACATATCTAGTTGGTGAAATTTTAAGTCTGTCATTATGGAATGATCTTATGAGAGAGTTCTATCTGTGACAAATGACCTGATTGCGAAAATTTTGAAGGAGCAACACTTTACTTTTGGATCATGGTTCCAGAGATTTCAGGTCACACTCACCTGGTTCCATTGACTGTAGTAAGGCAGCTCTGCCTTGTAAGGATTGTAAATGAAATGCCAATTGTCAAGAAGGAAAGCAAGAAATTTCCATTATAAATTAACAAAAGACAGAAATGATGTGGGGGTGTCTTTATGGAGTGAATAAAGGGACTCTTTTAGCCTATGGCAGGCACCTTAGAAGTAGGCAGGAAATCAGTAAAAAGATATGGAAATGAGGGCAGAGTCAGGGGAGACACAATCCAGATGCCCATGAAGCAAGATGTAATGAAATAGGTAAGGCATGGGCCACATAGCAGGACAGATTAATAGAAATGGGTTGACTTAAGATGAAGAGCTAGCTAGCAATATGCCTGAGATAAAGGCCAAACAGTATGAAATTAATATAAGAATCTGTGTGTTTCTTTGGGATTTGGGGACTACTGATCCAGATAAACAGTGGTGGGCAGGCTCAAACTGTGGGGTTAGTCTGGGACAGAAACCTCATGTTACATAGAAACTGTTGAAGAATAAAATATTTGTTTAACTAAATAAAGAATATGTGTTATATTTGTTTGTGTTGATGAATAGCTGTTTAACTATGTAAAGACTTGTTACTGTTTAACCTGTCTGTCTAAAGCACCTGATGGGTCTAATAAAAAGCTGAACAGCCAGTAGCTAGGCAGAGAAGAGATAAGTTGGGTGGGTGGGCAGAGAGAAAATGGGAACCATCCAGCCAGTAAGGGATCAGCCACCAGGAACCAGGCAGGCAGAGATGAAAGAATGGGAAAGCAGGATGGACAGTACATAGATGAGGTAAACAAGCCTTGGGGTGGCACACAGATAAGTGGAAATGGGTTAATTTAAGTTTTAAGAGCTAGCTAGAAACAAGCCTAAGCTAAACTAAGCATTCAAAATTAATAAGTCTCCATGTCATGATTTGGGGACAGACAGTTCAAGAAAGCCTCCTACAAGAAACATATTCTACTTTGTGAATGCTTGAAGATCAAAAAATCATACCTTCCAGATTACTCTCTAGTTTAGAATCTCAATTAATTATGAGTAAAAAGTAAACTTGGAAATTTTGTTGTCTTTTAGTAAAAGTGGTCGTAATTTAATGAATCAATTCCTAAACTTAGAGATCTTATGAATTATCTTCTACCTGAAATATATAACTATTAATCATAATTGAATGTGTTTATTCAGCTCTATAAAACACTCCACAACAAACTTTTCCAATAGAATACTAAAAGTAATGATATATTATGGAGTAAGTCCAGTGATAAATTGTACTGTATGTATATGCTCAACCAAGAATGTGTGTGTGCGCTTGAATGAAATGTATATGATTCATTTGTGTGTCAGATTATAAACATGGAAATAATATTTAAAATGTTATACAAAATGTTCTCATTAATATATTCTGTGATATTTCTACAGGAAGAAAAACGTTCTCTGGTATTAACTAAAGCAGGAGAACAAGAGAAAATGCATGCTTTCGACTTTAAATTGGAGACATGGAGAGACCAATTGATATTTTTCAGAGGATGCCATCCCTGGATGCTGTGTCTCATTTACACATTACCTCGGAGAGCACCGTGTGCCTGCATATTCTCAGCTCTTGAATGTGTTGTGCTCATTTCCAGCAGGAGGGCAGGTTTAATGCTTTCTTGGCAATGTGTACTTTTCACTTGGGCTGTTTCTATTTACCTGTCTGCTTACTTATTTATTGTTTGCATTTAGCTTGCCCTGTGAACATTTCTGAGAACAGTAGGGTGAATAGACAATACCTACGAATAAATCTCCTTGTCACTTCTCCCATTGCATCCCAGGTTTGTTTGAGGATTCATCTCTTTATCCATTTTCTTCATCTTGAATTGTGAAAAGGACCATATATATTTAAACAAAAATGTGAGGGATGTGGTTTTCCTTTTCAAATTTATAAAGCTTGCCCTTACATTTCAAAATTCTTCTGAAAGAAGTTAAATTTTAATGAATAGCTTTGTCCTTCACATAGAAGAATGTTTTGCCCTTATGTAAAAATAATATTTGTTCCAGTATTTTTGGGGTGATTGCTAAAATTATTCTCAGATTCATCAACAAAAGTTGCAACTGGATAACATCAGTCCTGTGATTTGACTAAAGTTTCACAATTTCCCCAAATTCCTTGCTCCAGGAGACTTCTAGAGAGTTGCTGCATGGGTAGATTAAATGCTAAAGGATGGAGCATAGCGAATAAATATGTAGCAAGCAATTGGAAGGCAGATATGGGAAACAATCACAGCCCTGGCTATGTCAATAGCCACAGACCATGTTAGTGATTGTGGAGGGGAGCTCAGCAAAATGCTAATTTATTTAATAAATATTTAATAATGTATTATTTCAATAAATAAATTAGTGTTTACATAGCAAAGAATACAAATGTTTTGTGCATACATTCGTGACCTTCTTCCACAGTCCTCTTTGGATATTTCCCTAAGAATTATTTTAAAAAGAGATGAACATCAAAATATGTATGTTTATACCAGCTTATGATTGGTAAAATCTATAAAATAATCCAATGGGTTTATCCTTCTTATCTTGAGAATGTTTAATCAACTTTGGTATTTGCTTTACATTAGCACTGTCAAATGTACATTTGTATAAAATCTCCCAAATCATGAAAGATTTATCATTTGAAATGTATTTGGATTATTCTCCAGTTAATCAGTTACTGGAATAATCCAATTACTTGACTAAAGCAAAGTGCTATTAAAAGTAATAATAATTAAAAAAAAAACCCAAGAAACAGAAAACCAAAACATCAAAACAAAACCATGGTGTGTTGAGGGTATACAAATAGAATGAAAAGCCTATTTGCTACCAAAAAGAAAACATGAAGAGAAAAATATTCTTTACAGGAACCTAGCTTAACAGTGGAGGCATTAAGAACAAAGCATGTTGCACTGAGACTATGATTATTAGAAATATGTGTTAATTAACTCTGGAATGACTGAGTTTATGAATCAAACAGTGCTAAGACCACCTAGGATAAGGCCAAAGGGAAGCCTAGGCAGACATGTTTTAATAATGAGAACTTCCACTCTCTTACCCATAACTTTTCCTTTTAGAGGTGTGGTTTCATGTCTGTTGCTTAACCATCATCCTTGCCCTTCACCACGCATGACTCTTCTGGTTTCTTTCTTCAGATGAGGAATTTAAAAAGCTAAGAGACTTCTAACTTCTACAAATTGTGACTTCAGAGAAAACAGGGGCATCATCCTGCTCTGCTTGGTCTCCATGAGGAGTTTTACTTTCATTTCTCAATGAAAAGAAAAGCACAGTAGATGGGGCAGGAAGAGGGCAGGGAAGAAGGAAAGGGAAATTGGAAGGAGGGGAAGGATGGGAGACAATTGTGACATATTGCAGAGAAGAATAAATAAAACAGTTGTGTAGTACGAGGTTTCTGTTCTGTACTTTCGGGCCTAACCTCAAGGTCTAGGCCCACAGACCCACAGACCCACAGGCCCACAGGCCCACAGACCCACAGACCCACAGACCCACAGACCCACAGACCCACAGACCTGCCAACCCACAGACCTGAAGTCCCACAGTCCCACAGAGACACACAGATGCTTTCAATAGTTTTTGGCTGATCAGCCTAAGGCCCAGGCATATCACTTGCTAGTTCTCTACCCTTCATCTAACCCATGATTCTTCCTGTTCAGCCATGTGGCTCAGTACCTTTCTTTAGAGCAGCATAGTCCTCTGCTTCTTCCGGCTTCTCTCTGGCATTCTGCTCTGTACTTCCTGTTCTCAGAGTTTTCTTAGTCTGGTAGCCCTGCCCACACTTCCTGCCTGCCTTTGGCCAATCAGCGCTTTTTATTAAACCAGTGGGTGGGACAATTATTTACCATGAAACAACACAATCCCCTATACAGTTGGTTGCCTGTGGCTGGTACAGTGGCCCTACAGTAGAGGAGTGTTTACTGTTCTTCAAGAGGATGAGTTTGTTTCCTAGCACCTTTATCAGGTAGCTCACAAGTATCTGTAACTCCAGACATCCTCTTCATTCTCCTGTGGGCACCCCTGTTATACGTAAATAAAAATAAAATAAAGCTTCTTAAAAGTATGTTGATGCCCGTATAACAGCAATCCTCTGGCATCTGCTTAAATCCCAGGAAGATATATGAAATATATAATTATTTTAAGACATAATTAAACTTTTGAATAAGCTAGATATTACACAACAATGAAGTCTAAGGATTATTAGACATGTAAGGTTAAGATCATTTCATTGCACACACATACACAAACATACACATCTGTGCACACATACACACACACCATATTTAGTAAAATATAGGAAGCTACTTCTCATTTAAGTCAGCATTCTCAGACTATACGCACTCGCTGTAATTAGCATACATTTTACACATTAGTAGCAAAATCTTGATTGGTCACATAATAAAAACCCAGACCCAGATATCTTGATAAATGCTGAAAGAAACCAGTGTCTAGAGGGACTTCTTACCTTTACCACCTCCTTAGCCAAAAAGGGGTGAGATCCATCTCCGTGAATCCTCAGATTGAATTGCCTGAGATCTGTTCTCCACCCACTTCATTTTCCCGTCTTTACCTCCCCAGTGCTGGGTTAAATGTGTGAGCCCCCCCCACCACCTGGCTCTGCTTCTCTTTTAGACAGCTTCAATGACCTGTACCCCAGAGTAGCCTGAAACTCCTGATCTTGCTGCTTCATGCTTCCAAGTGTTGGGATTAAAAGTCTTTGTCACCACTGCTGGGCCTCATTGGTTAATGAGTGGCTGGCTCTGCTCTCTGATCTTCAGGCAAGCTTTATTTGTTAGAGAAAAACCAAAATATCACCACACACATCTTTTTATATAATACATAAGTACATATACATATTCCTGCTGGGTATCTGGAGAATGAATATTCAATTTATTTATTTACTTACTCACTCACTCACTCACTCACTCACTCACTCATTCATTCATTCATTCATTCATTCATTCATTCATTTATTTATTTATTTATTTATTTATTTATTTATTTATTTATTTATTTATTTATTTATTTCTGAGATTGAATCTTTCTCATTACATAGCCATGGCTAGCTTGGAACTCCATTGTGGACCAGCTGGCTGGGAATTCAATGATCTTCTACATCTGTTTCTGAGTGCTGGGATTAAAGGCATATGACACCTTGGCAGATGGATTGTTCAGTTTTCCGTACATTCTGCTAAATGGTTTTCCAAATGGTGTTGCTGCTTTGCTCTTTCACAGCAGCACATGAAAGTCCCTTGCGTTATTTAATAAATGACCATTTATGGAGCATCACATAAAGCTTTTTCTACTTTGTCACCTTCATTGGACTTCTGACAGTTCATCCTGTTAATTAGCCATTGCTAATTTTAATATTATCCAGCTTACCAACTCTGCTTTATGGTTAATGTGTAATTTTGCTAATTATAGTGAATTGCATAACTTTTAACACAATTTGTATGCAATAGTCCTCCCACAGTCCTGAAAGCCAAAATCTAATGTTGTCTTTTACAATGTCATTGTTACTATTTTTTTATTTTAAGTTAAAATGCATTATGACTTGTCTGTAGGAGGCTAAGATGGTTCACAAGAAGGAGCTGTGATTCATATTTTATTTTTCTGCATGTGGATTCACAAATATTTTGGTATGCTTGACCAGAAAGACTATTCTTCTGTGTGTTTTATGACAGGAGAATTACTGACCGTATTCTGATGGGTCTAGGGAGTGGGCATTCTTTTCCATAGTCTGCACTATTAGCTTATTGCTTTTAATATCCAACTTTGAAGTTCTAATTTTTAAGTACAAGTTCTCTATCTTCATTTTATTTAAGTTACTGTTCAAAATTTTGTTCATATTTTTGTCCGAGTTTCTATAAAAACCCAGTTTTTTAGTATAAAAAATTTTTAGAATTTATATTTATATTAAGCTGAATCTATGTATGAGCTTAGTAACTAGTGTTCATTAATTTCACACTTTTTTATTATTGCTCTATGATGTTCTCTGGTTTTTTTCTTTTGATGTTAGGACATTTATTGTTTAATTTGTCTCAGTGTTAAGGTGAGTTTTGTTTACAATTTAAATGACTTTATTTCTAATCTTTATAATCTGTTTTTCTGGTACATGCAATTTTGAAAGGATATTTTCAACACTGCCGATCTGACACTGCATACTGCTATAGATGTCATATGTGGGGATCAATAAAAACTTCAGAAGTTTCAGAGATATCAGAGGGAATCTACCCACAGTGTATATGGGGATTTAATAAAAGCTCCAGAAGTTCCTGAGATCTAACCACAGTCATCTAGGAGAATCAGAGAGTGGTGATTCAAACCTTTAATCCCAGCACAGGGAGTGAGTATCCTGGGAGTGGTGACCTACGCCCTTAATCCCGACTGAGTGGAGGTCATTTTAGATTATAGAAGGAATTCTAGGATCCCAAGAAAGCAGTGATGGGACCACACCTTAATTTACCACGAGAGTATTTAAGGCTTGAGGCAGGCATAGAGAAGGAGGAAGCCAAGGGAAGCCAGGCTGAGGAAGCTGGAAGACAGCTGGGTGGATCTGACTGTGGTGTCTATTCTCTCTAATATCTCCTACTTTCTCAGAGATCTATCCCTGAGTCTCATTTATTCTTATTCGTGCAACAGCCATATATTCATAGGAGGAAATGTTTTTCCCTTCTCCGCTTTTTAGATTTTTGAATTTTATTTTGTTTTCTTAACATTGCTCTATATTTAATATTGCTAAAAGCATAATTTTAATATCTTAGAGAATTTCCTAGCTATATCTAGATGTGATTCCACTGTGTCAAGAATATACTCTGAGGATTTGAATCTTTGAGATATATTCAATTTTTATTACTCAAGCTATTACCAGTTTTGGCACAGACCATTTAAACCTGGGAGGGATATTAAGCCCATCATTGTTGAGTGTAGGGCTGTTTATATGAATATATATTTGTGTTCCTTTAATCTCCTTTTGTTCTTGTATTGCTTTAGCTAAAACTTTGAGAACGATATTGAATAGGTAAGGAGAGAGAGGATAGTTTTGTCTTGTTCCTGATTCTAGTGGGATTGCTTTAACTGTTTCTCCATTTAGTTTGATGTTGGCTGTCGGACTGCTGTATATCACCTATATCATAGTTAGGTATTTCCCTATATTCCTGATCTCTCCGGGACTTTTATTATGAAGAAATGTTGGATTTTGTCAAAGGCTTTTTCAGCATCTAAGGAGATGATCATGTGGGTTTTTTTTTTCTTTCAGTTTGTTTATATGATGGATGACATTCACAGTTTTTCATATGTTGAACCATCCCTGCATCTTTGGGATGAAGCCTACTTGATTGTGATGGAAGATTTCTTTGATATGCTGTTGGATTCAGTTTGCCAGAATTTACTGAGTATTTTTGCATCAATGTTCATGTTTCTTTCTTTGTTGTATATTTGAGTGGCTTGGGAATCAGGGTGTTTGTGGTCTCATAAAAAGTATTCAGTAATGTTCCTTCAGTTTCTACTGTATGGAACAGTTTGAGTAGTATTGATATTCGTTTTTCTTTTAATATCTGGTAGAATTCTGCACTGAAAATGTCTAGTCCAGGGCTTTTTTTTTTTTTAACTTGGTAAACTTTTAATAAAACTTCAATTTCCTTTGGGGTTATAGGTCTGTTTAGGTCTTTCATCTGATCTTGATATAATTTTGGTAAATGGTACTTGTCCAGAAAGCTGTCCATTTCTTTTAGGCTTTCCATTTTAATGGAGTATAGATTTTCAAAGTATGACCTGATAATTCTCTGGATTTCCTGGGTGTCTGTTATGTCTCTCCTTTCATTCCTGATTCTGTTAATTTGGATATTCTTTCTCTGCTTTTTGGTTAGTTTGGATAAGGGTTTATCATTCTTGGAACGAAGTCTTTGATTCATTGATTCTTTGTACTGTTCTCTTTGTTTCTACTGTATTAATTTTAGTCCTAAGTTTATTTGCTCCCTCTACTCCTTCTAGGTGAGTTTGTTTCTAATTGTTCTAAAGCCTTCAGCTGTGCGGTTAGGTCTCCTGTGTGAGATTTCTCTCAGTTTTTCATATCAGCATCTAGTGCTGTGAGTTTTTCTTTTAGCATTGCTCTCATTGTGTCCCATAAGTTAGGGTATACTGTGGATTCATTTTCATTAAATTTGAGGAAGTCTTTGATTTCTTTTTTATTTTCTTCCTTGACCCAGAGGTGGTTCAATTGAGAGATGTTCAGTTTCCATGAATTTGTAGGCTTTCTGTGATTTTTGTGATTATTGAAGTTTAGACCATGATGGTCTGATATGATACAAGGAGTTTTTCCCACTTTTTTGTATCTATTTCAAAATATTTATGCTTGGTTAGAGTTTTTCTTAAGTAGATTTCTTGCTAAGAAAATCTTAAAATTGTCAGTACTTTTACAACCCATTCTCACATCAAAAAGCTAGGAGCAGCGGGGACGTGTTTGTGTTCCTAGTGCTAGGAATGAGAGACAAGCAGGGCCTGGGACTCACTTCCCAACTACCTACCTACTCTATAACCTTCAGGCCAAGAAGATACTGACTCAAATACATAAATAAAGGTAGAAGGCATCAGGAATGACACTTGAGGTTGGTATAAATGCATGCCCTCACATCAGAATGCACCCCCCACCAAACCACACACACACACATGCACTCACAAAGGCATACATACACATATACACAAAAAGTTAGTAAGTTAGTGATAGGTTTTAGAGATACAAATACTTCCAATATTTTCTATATGTTTACTAGGAAAAAAAAAGCCTTTGAAAATCCTGTGACTAAGCAGAGTTAGTGTAAGGATTAACAGGTGAATAGCATGTCTGTCCAAGCTCATATATTCACCAAGATATTTGTTATATTCTTAGAGGTTTAATGAAAAAATATTGTATCAGTATAAAATTATATCACTTAAAATAGTGTCATTTCTAGGTTTTTTGATTTGTTCATTGCTTTTCTCCCATAGTTAAAACATCCCAAGTCAATTCTGGCAAGTCTGCTATATCTAAAGCCCATAGAGCTGCTTGCTAGTAAATCTGTATGAATCAGCAGGATGACAACCTTCAATATTCCAGATGGACGTTCATGGAAACATCTTTGGGGACTTTAGCCATGCAAGAAGTTACCATAGAGAGCACATCAAAAAGTGCTGGGGCAGATTTGACTAGGTGTCATAATTGATGATGTATGCACAGGGGCAATAACTGCATATAACACCTGAAATCTGCCAGTAGTTCACAAAAGACTCTGTCAGCACAACCTGAATTTGGATGCTGATTATCAAAAAAAAAAAAAAAAAAAAAAAAAAAAAAAAAAAAAAAAAAAAAAAAAAAAAAAAAGGCAAATGACAGTATTTAAAGTCAATAAATTTTCACATGTGAATTAAAAATAAAACTGGATAAAAGCATGAGAAGAGCTACATTGTTTGCTCCTGAGAACACACAGAAAAACGGTGCATTTCCTGAAGTTCCCATCATGTAAACATCTTGGCTACACAAATGTTATCCCATGGCAGAGGAAGCTAGCTTTCTTCTCATTTTTCATTCTCATAAACACTTTGAGAACTGTTTTCCCTTGCTTACAGTCAAGGCTGAAAAATGCACCTAAGTACAGCTGAAATGAATTCTACGCCATCCCCAGAGGAAACCAACTTAATAGTTTGTAAGACATATGCTTACTCTTTCCCACATAAATATATATGAGTTTAAGAAGCCAATCTGATCACACTATACACAGATGTATATATAAGGCAATCCGTTTCTCCTAACTACTCGTATCCATGTTTCCAGCTCTTCTTCCTCCCTTGCCTCCTCCTTGGGTACCAAGAAAATAAAAAAGAGGGGAAAAAAAGGTATTTATTCTCATGTTTTTCATTCTCTTACCCTGCATTCATTCATTCACCCTATTTAAAATTATACATCTTTCCAACTCCCTCTTATATTCTGGTTTATTTACTGTCCCTATACTTATTATTATATATGCTATGTATCTTACCATTATGCTTTCAATAATGGTTTCACTCTTTAACAAGAAATGTTCATGGAGAAAGGATTTTTTTTTTTTAACCTCCATTTCATTGCTGGGTCTCCAATACCAAAAGCAGTGTCTTTAATAGAGGAGATCTTTAATTCATATCATTTAAATAAAAAAAGAATGAAGTGATTACATAGGAGATGTTTGATCCTGTGTTTTTGCATTCACTGTTGTCTTAGAGTTTTACTGCTCTTGAGATACCATGACCATGACAACTCTTATAAAGAAAATCGTTCAATTTGGGCTAGCTTACATTTGGGAGCTTTAGTCCATTATTATAACAGCTGGAAATATGGCAGCAATCAGGTAGACATGAATCTTGAAGAGGTAGCTGAGGATTCTACATCTGGATCCAGAGGTAGCAGGATCAAGCTTGGCTTGAGCATCTGAGGCCTCAAAGCCCAACCACAGTGACCACTTCCTCCAACTGGTCACACCTATTCCAACAAGGCTATATCTCCTAATAGTGCCTCTCCCTGATGTGGGAATGCGTTTAAAACAGATTCAGATAAAAAAGAAAACCTGTAAACGGGTTACAATGTTTGTAAAAGGTACATAGGCTTCAGAAAAAAAAGAAAGGGGTTAGAAAAAGTTTTTAAAGCGAGAAATAGAATAATAAAAATATAATAAGCCACGTAAAGATGGAAAATAGACACAAAATCTGGATTTTGGTTGTTATTGTGTTTTCTTTTAATTTTTTAACTGTTAATGAGCTAACTTCAGAAAGACAATGGATTGCAAAGGCTACTAAGTTAAACAAGAATGTATATTTTAAAGGTATTTTGATTTTGAAATTTGTGTCTGAGGATTTATTGCTTTGGAAGAGTTCTGTTTTTGTTTCCACAGATGAGAACCTGTGGATTGCTTCCAGGCAAATATGGTTTCATCAACCAAGACCCCCTGAAAAAACCTCTGATGAGAAGAGATGGCCAGATCAGCTTCACAGCTGCAGATTATGACCCAGTCTCAACAATCCGTGAGATTTTCAATGCCCCTTAATCAGCAGGAAGTAGTAATGGATAACTTCGCCCAAATTCCCCAAATATTGTTTCTAAATGTTTGTTTTCATTATAAATGGTTAATGGTCATAGTCAATCTCTTTCTAAGAAGAAACGGGGGATATGGTATGTGAATGCTTTTTTAAAAAAATTAGATTATTGAATTTACAGGTAATCAGCTGTTAATCTCAAACTGCTTTACATTGGTATAGATTTTGGTTTATTGATACAAATTTAAAGTCAATTTTATTATGCTGTATGTGTTTTTCTATTCTTGTTTAAGGTATGATGTTCATGTAACTGTTTTAAAATTGTAGTATATAATTAAGAAATGAAGGTTAATAGTCACTTTTGATAATCAAACTTATAGTTAGGTTAGTTAAGATTTTTAGGTATACAAAGATATATTTCAATTAGATAGATAATCTTCAAATACTTCTAAGACCTACAGAATATGGCATTTAAAATGTTTTAAGAGCTTAGACTTTTCTGGACAGTGAGACAGGTCTGCTCCTGGCAGCACTAATTTACTTCAACAAGAAAATGGGCATCGAAGAAACTCCATATGGAGTCTACTCTCTTTGTGGCAATGGTTAGCCACTGAATAAGGACCTGTTTTTATATTGACTGCTTGACAGCATGCTGTTTAAACTGGACATGCAGGTTCCATAAGAAGATGACCTCTGAACTTTGGCAGAACAAGCCAAGATCATCATTCAGGTTCCTGCTTTACAGAGAAAACTGTCAGACATTCTTCAGGACTCAAGGAGAAGCAACGGATGAACTGTGCCAAAATGGGCAGAACAGATTTCCTGCTTCACTGAAATGAAAAGAGACTCCAGGCCTATAGGCTGAAGATGGATGCCCCAACTTTATAAAGGAACTTTGGGTGACTGTCCAGGCAGATAGGTGTCATCTCTGTCCTTTCTAGATTTTAGAAGTCGTTTGCACTTCTGGTTTACTTGGGTAAATATTATATCCTTCTGTGGTCTTTGATGTAGTTGAAGATTAGATAGTTATAGGTATAGTTTTTCTTAGTCATTTGAAAGATATATTAGATATAAAACTTTAGATTTATAAAGATAAGGTAGATGATAAAATATTTTCTTTAATTTTGCTAAATACAAATAGACTAGATATTGTAACTGTAATTCTTGCTTGATAACTATTTTGTTATATGTAATTTTGCTATGTTAAAATTAAAACCTTCCTTTTTGATTAGAGAGAAAGGGGGAAGTGATGTGGGAATGCTTTTATGTATGCTGTGAATCTCAATCTTTAAATAAAGGAGCTGTTTTGGGCCATGGCGGGCACCATAGAATAAGTAGGAGGAGAGTTCAGAGTTTAGGTAGGAGAAGCAGGGGCGGAGTCAGAGGCAGATCGAGCCAGCCGCCCAAGGAGCAACATGTAAGGAGGCACGGGTGAGCCACACGGGCCACATGGCCCACAGATTAATAAAAATGGGTTGATTTAAGATATAAGAGCTAGCTAGCAATGTGCCGGAGCCATAGGCCAAACAGCATGAAGTTAATAGAAGCGTCTGAGTCGTTTCTGGGGGCCTGGGCGGCGGTGGGCAGCTAAGCGGTCCCGGGCGGCAGCTGTGGGTCCCGGATCTCTGGCGCACGGGACCCAGAGAACCCACTACAACATCTCCCTATGTGCCTATGATGGCCATTTTCTTTCAAGCCACCACAACCATGGTGTCTTTCTGCATGGCTGGAATTGTTTATTTTTGCCCATGATCTTTTCCATTTATTCTGAACTTGAAAGTATCTGTTTAATAGCCTATTGTTCCTGGACAAGACAGGGCCCTTGAACTTTACCTCTCTCTCTCACTCTCTCTCTCTCTCTGTCTCTCTCTCTCTCTCTACATATATATATATATATATATATATATATATATATATATATATATATATATATATATACATACACACACACATACTTATGCATATATATGTTGGAAAATATTATTCAAGTTATATTTTGTTAAATAAAATTAATAATTAGTATGAATTTCACCAAATTATTTTCACATGGTTACTACAAAAGAGAATATTAATGTGTAAGTTGGTTTCACAGTTTCTTCATATTTTCATTTGCCAATGCTATTCTAAAGCTTCCTCCATCCACTCAGAAGGGAGGCTATCCAGTTCAGTAAAGCTGGATGTGCATCTCTCTCTCTTTCTCACCCCCTCCCCCCTGTACTATCTCAGGATTATGTTGAAGGACCTTTGACCTTCCTTGCTATGCTTTTGGATTTTGATATGCTTCTCCTGCCCTTGTGGCAGTGAATTATGTGGCCAAAGGCTTGGGGGGGTGGTACATATCCTTTAAATGTATGAGAGTGGGAGAGCTGGGATTTAAATTTGTATGTAGGATTCTTGACATGCCATAAGGATGTAGAACATCTTTTTTTCCCTTTATATGCTATAAAACCCGGCTTTGAAGCTTTGTTGCTGATAGATGACCCTTGCAGTCGTTGTGTTCCTCTTGATAGTATCTGATTTATCTTCAAACATCAAAATCTTATCTTTCACTCTAATGGTGAGACATCCTCCTGAAATATCATGGACATTTATGATAAGAATACATATCCTACATTACCATGAAATACTGTCTTAGTTGCCTTTAGTTCATTATATAGGGTTGAGACCTCATGGACTTTCCCTCATCTCCTTTAGCCTATGTATTTTTCTGTCCTTGTTCAGCTCATATTTAGGCAGTCACGTTGGTAAGGCTTCATGAGTGTAGCTTCTAACATTTGTAAAGCATTTCAGACATTTTGTTGACTGTTTCTTTTACAGCTTTCTGAGTAAACAGGCTTGGAAACAATTTTAAGAAGACTGGTCAATGGATATGTAGCCCTGTTGCTTGTTCTGTGTGCGAGGAGTTTTCAGGCCCTGAAAATCATCTCATCCACACATGAAAACTGATTTCTATTTTTCAATACTAAGTAACAAAAATATTTTGCAAAGGTAGAAAGATGAAGATTATCAAGCCATTCAGGGAGACATTATGGATTTCAGTTGGATGGATATAGAGGAGAAGTAGGGTTTTGTTTCTTTGTTTGAGACAAAGTCCCAAGATACAGTCTGTCTTATCTTGGTTACCTTTCTATTGCTGTGAAGAGATACTATGGCCAAAACAACTTATAGAAGAAACAGATTATTGGTCTTACGGTTTCAGAGGGTAAATCCATGATTATCATGCCAGCAAGCATGGTTGCAGGCAGCCAGGCAAGATGCCGGAGCAATCACTGAAAGTTAAAATGTGAACCACAAACAAGAAGTAGAAAACTAGAGAGAAAGAATGAATGGGAATGGTACAGGATTTTGAAACTCAAAGTCCACTCCCACTGGCACACCTCCTCCAAGATCACACCTCCTAATCCTTCCCAAACAGCTCCACTGACTCAGGAGCAATTATTCAAGTATCTGAGCCTTTGGGACATTTTCATGTAAACTATCACATTGTTTCTGAGATGATGATGATGAAATTGTGAAAATGGGTAGCGATTGTGATTGACTGGCATTGTGGGTGTATATAACACAACTGAACTAGATACTTAAAAGGATGAACTATATGTCTTATATGCATATTTTACTGCATTAAACCTACAAAAATAGAAATAAACTCCATTCTGTAAAAATAGAAGTAAAAACAAAAGTAGATGAGACTTGCAGATGCAGACATGGCAGGAACCAAATGGTCAAAAAATCTGGCACAATCTGGTCCAGAGGGATGGGAAAAACCTAGGGAAATCTCACAACACAATACTTGTTTATAGAAACTAAACACAAAGGAATCCACGGAGGAAGCAGCTGCCGTTTGCATTTAGTGGAGTCCAAAGTGAAATGTCCAAATGAAACATTCCAATCTGACATTCTTAAGAAAATAATTTGGAAATAATTGAACACAGTATAAGGAAAAATGAATACATTTTGACAATAGGTAGTTCATGGGATACTCCAGTATACAACCTTGTTTTTGAAAGGCTGCATTGAAATGGCATAATGGCCATAATGCTAGTTATCTCTGTAATAAACATAGTTTAGGTAACAAACTCATAAATTTTCTTTAGCACTTCACCTAGATCAGACAGGCATCACAACAACTTGTTACATGTTGGAATATTACTACATTAGGCAAGATTTGTCTTTCTTTTATTGAAAATAGATTTTTTTTTTCACGCAACATAATAAGATAAAGGAAAAGATAAATCCTAACCAAATAAATTGAAATATGACAAAACAAAGAACCAGAGGAGATGCACAAGAAAGGCATCTAGACAGAGACACAGCATAGAGGACCTGACAATAACTCAGAAGGCAATTCTTCTGCATAATAACCACACCATTGCATCTTGGCTTCTAAAGTTTAATTGCAATACATGCATTTAATATGGTTCAACCAACCCAAAATGAGGACGCTTTGTGAGTAGACAAAGAATAGATAACGGCAAGATTGCCTGAAGAAAATATAAACCATGATGGTTAGTACCTCTGGCAGAAAATCCTATGTTCCAACTCTAGCCAGTAACTCCTACTAAGTTTAGAAGACATGTGTCAAAGAAAGTGTGAGGTTCCCCCTCTGTGGCTTTATCATGGAGTTAATATTACTCTTAGCCAGAGGCTGCCCTGGGCTAATAAACACGGAACACCAGCAGGAACAACAATGCCTTTCTCAATGAGCTTCAGAAGGTTGTCAATGAGCAGAAATGCTTCGTTGAAAAAATCTTCCACTGTGGAACTGTCTTATTTTATATATATATATATATTATATATATATATATATATACACACATATTTTTTATTTAAAAAGGTTTTTTTTTTCATATATACCCCTGCTGGCCTTCCCTTCCCTCCTTCCAATCCCTCCCAGTCCTCCCTCAGCCTTCCCATCTCCATCCCCCATCCATTCCCCAAGGACAGCAAGGAGTCTTATAAGAACAGCAGTGGCATAGCTGCCAGAGCTGAACGAGGAGTTCAGGACCATCATTAAGACTTGATGCCACTGGGCACAACACGAGAGCCCTGACATACTGTGTGTGACTGCCCAATTGAGAGTGCATTTCCCAGGGACTTCCCTTTAGTGGGACAATCTTCAGTGTGCTGAAGGAGAATCCGAACTGCTGAAAATTCTGAACAAATGGTCATGACTTCACTGGATGGAGACAGGAAAATGTTTATTTCTTTATGATATCTTGTGTTTGTAACTACTGGATTCCTTTTTCTCCCTCTCATCCTCACACACACATATATGTGTATGTATGCATGTATATGTATATATATGTGTATATTTAGTATATATATATATATGTATATATTCACAATATGTATACAGTGGCTGAAACCCAGGCTATTTCTACTCTTGCTTTATAGCTTTCTAACCTCATCCCCCCCAACCCCCGCCAAAACCAGGATACGAGGGAGAAAATTCAAGAATGGGGTTCCATTAGATTTCTCACTCCTGTAACTAAATACCTATCAAGAAGCAAAATCATTCAAGGTCTCTTTGAAGGGAAGGGGAATTTATTCAGAGTACAGTTGGGGGTATGTATCCATCATGGCCATGAAGAATATAGTCACATTGCATCCACAGTCAACGATTGCTGGTGTCCAGTTCTGGTTCTTGTTTAGAAGAACTGGACATGGGTGGCATTATTCCTTGGATGAATGATGCCACCCACCCATGTTTAGAGTGGGTCTGTCCACCTCAATTAACATATTTTAGAAAATCTCTCTAGACAAGAAATTTGTTAGTGATTCTAGAATTTGTCAAGTTAACAATTAATACTAGTGTATCCCATAATACCGTTCACAGGGAGATTTTAATCTAGTAGAATACTCTTCAGATATGAGAATGTAAGTCCAATGGGTAAATGTTAACCTCACAAGGTACAATTATAAAAGCCTCAGTAGCATCTTGTTCATGGGTAACATAAGTGCCTGTAGTAATGCATCATGAACCTCTCCAACTAACAAATAGCAAACATGGATGCCAGGAATTCACCTCCTGCTTAGTGGGGAGCCGGATGACTAAAGCTCTTTGGGGAATTCACCTTCTATGGCTTCCTCTTACTTTAGTTGAGTAGTTATTTCTTCGATTATTTACCATCCTCATCATCACTGCCTTCTCAGGAGGAGAGAACAGGGGCCAGCATCCTCTCCTCTGCTCTTCCTGAGTGTCTTAGAAGCCCCTCACTCCTTTGCTACTATCCAAAATGTTAAACTTCTGAAACAAAGGTCTTCCGGCTCACAGCTAGATGTGCTTCTTAACCCGTTCTAGCAGCCCGTGCTTTGTGCCTTTAAATTATTTAGAGTTTCCAGAGAAGTTGGAATCTGTTTTATCTTCACCTTGTCTTTTATAATATATTTTTTTTTTATCTTACAGTGTTCCCATTAGTCCTCATGGGCATGCTTATGGGCTAATATAGCCCTCGAAATCACCTTCTAGCATTGAAAATTTTGCCTTGGGGCTCCTAAAGCACAGGAATGTCTGCTGGGACCCTCTCCTCCAGGCCAGTTGAGTTGATTCCCTGGATCTTTAGTGTAATAAAAAACACACCCTGACAGTAATTCCCTCTGTTGGGTTCACCATGCTACATGCTGGCAATTGAATGTTACATGTGGATTTTAGGTTTATATTATTTAAAACGTACACATGCACACTACTGGAATGCCCTCCTTTCTACTGTCAGTGCAAAGGTGACATGCGTGAAATTAAAAGTGACCTGTGTCTCAGGAAGGAAATACCTGTACAGCTCAGTGTGGAGCTGTTGAGGCAGTGACTCTGCTGTGATTAGCCAATACTGGCATGGCTACAGGGAGCTTTGCCTTAGCCACGGGAAGTAGGTGATACAAAAACTTTTACATACAATTCTGCATATTCTTACTATACTCTCTAAAAACAATTTGGAAAAATATAACTTACAATTCCACTTGGTTTTAGGTGAAAATTTCAGATGTTAAGAAAAGAAGAAGGAAGAATGCAAAAGGAGCATATTTGCCTCTGGCTAAGTTTAAAACTTTCAAGACAGATACCTCTCAATTGGGAAACATGACCCCAGTCCTTCCTCCCTTCACACCCGAGGTCTCAGACTGATGTGTCCAGGAGCATGAAAGCCCCCCACTCTCCCTTCTGCTTGTTTTTCCATGTAGAGCAGGACTTGGGCACATAGGATGGCCTGAAGACTTAGATTACTGGCCTTTGGCTTGAATGCAAGAGTTGATCTGCACAGATCTCTGCCAGAACTTTCCATAACAGGTTGGGAGAATTTAGGTAGGCATTGTTTGTTAAAATGGTCACAGTCATTTGAGATGCCTAAGTTTGCTACTCCGTAGAAATGGAAGATTAAAAAGCAGTATATGCAGTAAATTCTGCTTTGATTTAAAAGGACACACAAAAGAAAAGACTCAAAGTGTAATGATATGTTTATGCGGGGACCAGCTTGGGCTGATATTACAGTGGTTTTCATCAACATTTTTGTAGTCTTTAATGTTCTAAATTTTCTGACATTGGTTAAATCAAGAAAATAACTTTTAAGGAAATTCAGAAACCTGTAAATTTTTTTTTCTAAAATAAATACAAATTCTTTCCATTTTAACTGTTCTTGTTTTTAAGTATGTATATTTGTGTGTTTGTGTATGTATTAAGTGTGGTAAAATGAGTATAGGTGCCTAGGGAGGCCATAGGTGTCTGATATCCTTGGAGATGAGTTATAGGTGCTTGTACACAGTCTTAAGTGGGTGCTGGGGATCAAAATAGGGCCCCTGCAAGAATAGTAAGTACCCTTTGATTGCTCAGCCATTTTTCCAGCTGCTAATGAGAATATTTTTGGAGGACTCTTTTTCTTACATTATAGTAGCTCTTATCCATATCTGTTCTTAATGGGACATTCCATATCAATACAACAGCCCCTGAATGTCAATGGTCCATATGTTTTCTTTCTCTTTTATTCGGTGCACGGGCATTTTTAGGAGACTTCTTTTCTATGCTCCTGACAACAGAAATCTCCCAAGCCTCCTTTCCAAGGTCATAACAAAAGAGCAATTGCTATCCTGAGAAATGTTCTTCTCAATCTACAGGACATGAACAATTGAGCTGTTTGAAATTCATGATGTCACCAGAAGCTCAGAGATGTTACGCATCACGTACTGCAGTGACTTGCTCACATGGCTGCTGCTGGCTTCAACAGCGGACAGGAAATGCAGTCACTTCCCAGCCAACCACAAACCAACCAGAGGGCAAGAGTGGGCTGGTGTCTAAAATAAATTCTCAGAAACAAAACTGTCAGGACAAAGGATAAATGTAGTTGTAATTTTGGAAGAGAACACTAAATTGTCCTCTTTTGAAGCAGAACAATTTTGTATTTCTAAGAGAAATGCATGAGAATATGCCTCTTATTTTGCTGGCTAGGACATAAGCATAATTTGGATTATATCTTTTAATCAATTGTATATAATTAAAATCTATCCATTTGTTTATTTTATTTTTCTTGTTTTGAATGAGACTGAGCATCACTTATGCTGAAAGTCAGCTGCATTTTTTTCTTTCTAGAAAATTCTGCTTTGATTTAAAGAAATCAGCCTATACATGTATAAACATTTGGAATGTTTAACTTTAAAAAGAAGTCTTTGATACTGTTTGAATGGATCCCTCTCAGTGGTAGAAAGTATGTGCCCAAGCATGCTTTTCTACATGATGGTCTAGTTGTGCCAACATTAATCATTATCCCATGTGCTTCTGATCCCTTCTGTATAGATAACAAGAGTGCCCTAAATTCTGACAGCTGAAGACACACACATCTGTGATGTCATGGAGCTTCCCCTGTTAAGGAAACTGACTGGCTTCCTGGTGGCTCTGTCTTGGAGTTGCTCATGAAGTTCCACTTAGTGATGGACCAGGAACACAGTCCTCTAGTTAAGGTATCAGTCAAACGTATGCTATGAAGAACATTGTCTTGGCTGTGGGCTTGCTTTAGTTTCTCAACTTGGTTGCAAGCTGGAGAGGCTGGAGGTCTCTGATGCTGAGCAGTTGTATTTCTCTGTGGGCACCTATATATCCTCCTGATTCAATCTCTGGTTTTCATACACAGAAAGTGATTTAAGTCAGGGAGAAAGCTCTCAACATAGAAAAAAAAAGATTTTGTTTCGGTTTTACTAATACAATCTCAGAAGAAACACACTGTCACTTCAATAATTCACTACAAAAAAGACTTAATGAGAGAGCTCCTTCTTCATCACACAGGCCTTAGGACACAAGCTTTGGAACCGCACCCCCACTCGTCTGTCCCCTAAATTTAGGCTAGCATAGAAAATCCCTGCAGGCCAAAACTCCCCAGTAAAATCCAGTTCACCAAACACCCACATCTATAAATTCCAACCCAACCCCCAACCACCCCATCACCCTGGAACATCACATGCTACCTGAAACCCACAGTTCCTCAGCACCTATTGAATCAAGAGCTCCTATAGGATTGAAAGCTCCTTCAAGATCAAGAGCTTATATTAGACCAAAAATGAATCCCTGAGACATAGAACCAGCCAGCTCCTATTAGATAAAGAACAGCTCCCTGTGACACAGAATACACTACCTCGAAGAGAACCAAGAGCTCAGACCAGAAGAAGAGAGGCTTCCAGAGACACAGACACACCCAGAACACATTGCACCAAAATCAGCTCTCTGAGATACACACAAATTCTGTAGTGATCCAAGGAAGCAATGGGTATAGACTAATGCAAGAACACATATAACAACATAAAGAATCATATGGTACCACCACTATAATCTGGTGGCTCTACAAGACCTTCTCATAACAATGTAGAAGAAGCAGAAAGAAATGACCTTAAAAACAACTTTATGAAGATAATAGAAGCCTTAAAAGAGAAAATAAAAAATCCCTGAAAGAAATAGAAGAAATGACAAACAAAAAAATTGGAAAAGATCAACAAATCCCTTAAAGGAAATAACAAAAACCGAGAAAAAGCAATAAAATAGGTGAAGGGAACAAAGGGGACATTTCAAGATTTAAAAATTGATATAGAAGCAATAAAGAAGACAAACTGAGGGAAGGCTTGAAATAGAAAATTTGAAGAAATGAACTGGAACTATAGATGCAAGTATAACCAACAGAAAGTAAGAAATAGAAGACCAAAGCTCTGGAGTGGAAGAGTCAATAGTGGAAATAGACATGTCAATCAAAGAAAACACTAAAACTAAGAAATCTATGAGACAATGAAAAGACCAAACCCAAGAATAATAGAAATAAATAAGGAAGAATACCAGCTCAAAGGCACAGAAAATATATTTAACAAAAGCAGAGAAAATTTCACCAATCTAAAGAAAGAAATGCCTATAATGATACAAGAATCTTATATAACACCAAATAGAGCAGACCCCTCCCCCCAAAAAAGAATGCCAACCACATAATATTCAAGCTTAAACCTTCAGAATAAAGAATATTAAGAGAGGCAAAGGAAAAAGGCCAAAGAACTTATAAAGGTAGACCCATCAGAATATCCCAGACTACTAAATGGAAACAATGAAAGTCAGAACGTCTTGGTCAGATGTTATACAGACACTAAAAGAGCATGGCTGCCAACCCAGACTACTATACCCAGCAAAACTATCAATCACCATAGATGGAGTAAACAAGATACTTCATGACAAAACCAGATTTAAGTAATACCTATCCACAAATCCAGCCCTACAGAAAATACTAGAGGGAAAACTCCAACCTAAGGAAGCCCTATACACCAAAGAGCATGAGCGATAGATAATCCTACAGAAGAAAAACTCAAAGAAGGGAAACACACACTACCACCCAAAATAACAGGAATAAACAATCACTGGTCATTAATATTCCTTAATATCAATGGACTCAATTTACCTATAAAAAGTCACAGGCTAACACAATGGGAAAAAAGCAAACCAGAGTTCATCCTTCTGCTGCATACAAAAGACACACCTCAACTTTTAATACAGACACTTGCTCAGAGTAAAGGGTTGGGAAAAGACTTTCCAATCAAATGGTCTTAAGAAACAAGCTGGTGTAGCCATACTAATAGCTAACAAACTAAAACCAACCAAAAGGGATCAGGATAGACATTACTTATCATCTCCAGAAAAATCAATCAAATGAAATCTCAGTTATGCCTCCAACACCAGGGAACCCACATATGTAAAAGAAATATTACTAAAGCTTAAGTTTCACACATTAATATACCCAACTCTCACCAATGGCTTGGCTTACCAGACAGAAAATTAACAGAGAAATAAGTAACCTAACAGATGTCATGACTCAATTGGACTTAATAAATATATACAGAACTTTTTACCTAAACACAAAGGAATATACTTTCCTCTCAGAACCCCATGGAACTTTCTCTAAGACTGACCACATACTCAGTCATAAAGAAAATATCAATAGATAGAAACAGGGGAATAACTCCTTGTATCTTATCTGACCACCAGAGATTAAAGTTCAACAACAACACAAGGGACAGAAAGCCTACAAACTCCTGGGAACTGAACATCTCTCAATTGAACCACCTCTGAATCAAAGAAGTAAAGAAAGAAAACAAAGACTTCCTAAAATTCAATGAAAACGAATACACAACATACCCAGACCTATGAAAACAATGAAACATACCCAAAACAATGAAAGCTAGAATCTTGAAAGAATTTAGATGTCCCTCAACCAAAGAATGGATCAAAAAATTGTGCTACATTTACACAACAGAGTACTACTCAGCAGAGAAAAGGGCCATCCTAAAATTTGCAGGCAGATGGATGGATCTAGAGAGTATCATTGTGAGTGAAGAAACAGACTCAGAAAAACAGGCATGATATGTACTCACTCATGAGTGGATTTTAGACATAAAGCAAATGACAACCAAGCTACAATCTCTCCCTCCCCCCACCTCCCGCCCCTCACACACACACACACACACACACACACACACACACACACACACACACACACACACACCAACAGCTAGGTAACAGAAAAAAGTTAAGAGAGACATCCATAGATCCCCCTGGGAAGAAGAAATAGAGAAGATCTCCTGAGAAAATTGCAATCATATGGGGGGAGAGAACAAGGGGAGGAGAGAAGAGAAAATGAAGGAATGGGATGGTGGGGGGAGAGGTTAGCAAGCTACAGCGCAGGAGAGCAAAGAAGTGGATATCTTGATAGGAAGAGCCATTGTGGGATTAGAAAGAAACCTGATACTGGGGAGCACACAAGAATCCACAAGATGAGCCCAGCTAGGACACACAGCAATAGTGGAGTGGGAACCTAAACTCATTTTTTTCTATTATCATATGAATGACCAACCTGATTACCATTATAGAACCTTCATCCAGCTCTTAATGGAAGTAGATGTGGTAATATATTTTATAGTTAATAAAATCAGCCTGGAACATCAGAGAACAGTTTCACCCAAAGTCAAGCCAGGAGGGTCAGTGTCCCTCCTCATGCCTATAATCTAAGCCCAGGAATGACAGTTGGTAACTCACACCTTTAAGCCCAGCATGGGATAGACTGAGTGGTGACCTATGTCTTTAATACCATATTTCCAGAGACAGAGATCTTTCTGTGTTTCTGTGAGTTCAAGGCCTAACTATCCAACAGTAGTAGCTCACACTTTGAATCCTAACTCTAGAATATAATGCAGAGTTGAATCCGGAAGTGAAATAACTGGGCAAAGAAGATATTTAAGTCAGGGTAGGAAGACATTGTGATATTCTGTAGAAGGGACAAGCCAGGTTGAGGACTCTTGAAGATAGTTTTTATCCTGAGAAGTTGACTGGGTGAGATTTGACTGTGGTCTGTTTCCTCTCTCTGATATTCCAGGTTTCCCCCAATATTTGACTCTGAGTTTTCATTAAATTCCAACTAGAATTCATGTTTCAGGCAGATGCAGAGATCAATAGCTAAACACCAGGCTGAGCTACTGGTTCAGCCCAAGGGAGAAAGGAGAGATTGCATGAGTGATCATAATGGGGAGACCTATGGAGTAGACAGTCCTGTGCTGTTGGGTCCTAGTAGAGTCTGAAGTAACAGTTGAGGAACCTTCATGTAATGGACCTGGACCTTCTGAATGTAGATGACAGTTCAAAGGGATGGGCAGTTTCTGGAGCCTCTTGCACTTGGACCAGGAACCAGAATTTATCCCAGGTTCACGAACTGGCTTCTTGAAGCTATGCCTAGAGGGAAAACACCTTTCTCAGCCTTGATACCTGGGAGAAGGACTCAGTCCTACCTCATCTGGATATGCCAGACCGAACTGACTAACCTTGGGATTCCTTGCTTTCTTTGGAGAGGGAAGGGGGAAGAAGCTGGGGGAGGGGGACTGGGAGAAGGGGCGGGAGAAGAAGCAGTAGCGGGTATGAAAAAAATGTAAATAGAAAAGAGAGAGAAAAAGGCCTCATTCAGAAACTGAACTATTTCCTTTTTACATTTGTTTATTCTGTTTGTGGGTAAGCCCACATCACGTGTAAGCCTTGCTACATGTGAGGTCAGAGGTCAATTTGTTGAAGTCTGTCTTCTCCCTCCATTGTGTGGGTTCCAGGTGCTGGATTCAAGTCACCAGGCTTGGAAGCAAGTCCCTTTATCCACTGAGCATGTTGCCAGCCCTACTTTTTGAACAAAGTATTAAAGGATATATATATATATATATATATATATATATATATATATATATATATGTATTAAACCTAACATGTCACCTATAGTTTGGGTACATATCCAAAGTTCCACCATATGTTGGATGCATGATCCTCAGTGTGGTGGCACTGGAATGATAGAGGGCATGGAGAAGTGGACCCTGCTGAAAAGTAATTGTCACAAAAGCATTGCCCTGTAGAAGGTATTAAGTACCAGCCTCACAAGTCTGGATTAGTTCTTTTCAGCATCAGTTAATAAAAGCAAGCCTGTCACCTTGCTGAGTGTCCCTTTACTTATGATTTTCACCTTATTCACAGATTTTTTGCCATTGTGATGTCACTTGCCAGCTGGATCAAGCAGATGTCAGTACCATGAAGAACCAAATAACTCTGTTGTCTTTATACAGTCTCGTGGACTCACCTACCTCTATGATTCTGGCAACTTTTACGAAGTAATTTCTAAAATTGTGCATCTGTCTATGATTTATACTAAGGGACATGTTTGTAAACATTACCTATTTTGTGTGTTTATATTGGCCTAATGATACAGTTTAATTATAGATATGCAATCATTCAGCAAATCCTGAAGAAATACTCCCTTTGGATGGCTTTATATTTATTATTTTTATGCAATGACACAGTTAAACATGTTCTTTTAAATTATAGTTTTGATTTGCTGAAACTGACTTTTGAATCCCAGTTGGAATGTGAATTGTGGGCCAGTTATGGAATTTTCCATCATAACATTTCATGTGCATTCAAAATGAACTGAAACTCAACCCAGGAATCAAGTATAAATGTGCCAACACATTTACAGTCTGACTCTTTCTGAACTTCTAGGGATCTTTGTTTATCCCTTGTGTTGCTATCAAGTCAATCACAGCCATAAGTGTGTGTAACTATGTGAGGTGTTTAGACTGGAAATGAGGAATGCATGTCCTTGGACAATAATGCACAGAAGTAGCATACCTGTGTGACCTGGGAGGTACTGCATGGGCCACCTTGCTCTTGGCTTGCTCTTCTTTGCCAGGTTCCTGTGAGGGCTTCCCAGGGTTCTTCCATGACTAGCTTTTTAATTATAAAGATTGCTTTGATGCAAGTAATTCTGGACCAGAGGTAAATTCCAACTGAAGTTTAGTTGGGTCAGAAGGAAAGAATGAACGAAAGAATAGCATTTTTGACAGGAGTAAGGAAACAGGTAAGATGACAAAGATTCATATGCAAAGACAAACTTTGTCTATAGTTGTCTATTCTCACAATGGCCTTGACCTGGCTCTTATTATGCAGTGCAAGCTGGTCCTGAATCTATGGTGCTCTCCTTGCCATGCTGCAGAAGTGCTAGGGTGACAGGCATGTAGCAGCATCCCCCTTCTGTTTCTGGATTTTTAAGATAAGAATATTTTGTTGTTGTTGTTGACGGACGATTGCTGCACTGAATCCAACATATCCGTATGACCAATATATAAATGTTAAGATTTAATGACTTCTTTTACAAACTTACTTTGGTTCTGCTTCTCTTCAGATCCAGACATACCATAATCTGAGACTTGTACACTAACAACAATGCTCCAGAGCTGTGCTCTTCTTGTTGCCTTTACCTGGCAACATGCTCAGTAGTCTACTGAAATCCCACCAGCCTCTTCACCCACCTCATCTTCTGCACTACACACAACAACTGTTTATCATTCCGCTTGAATTGTTATTTGTTCAAAGGAAAATCTTTCTTGAAATATTTATTTCTATTGTATATGTACGAGTAGTTTGCATGCATACATGTATGTGTGCCCCTTCCATACCATAGAAATCAGAAAAAGGTCTCAGATGCTCTGGAACTGGAGTTACAGATGGTTGTGAGTCACCATGTGGGTGCTAGGAACCAAACTCAAGTCCCTTACTAAGGCAGAGCGTGTTTTTAATCACTGAGTCATCTCTCCAGCCACCAATTGTTTCCTTTATACCTAAGGGCTTGATAAAAGTGATGCTAGAGGCAAACTGAAGGGCCATCATTCTTTAATTATGAAAATAGCTGTGATCAGGATAAATATTTGTCCTGTGGACACTTTATTGTGACGTCTATAAGTTAGCTCACAAGTCTGGAGTGTCCTGAGACCATTCTCACTGCCCCTGCCTCTCTGCCTGTCTGACATCACATGCCTTGCAATACTGCAGCAGTGTCCTTAACACCAGGAAGCTGTGTATACTGTCACATTGTACATATGGTCAAGAAGGAAGCAAGTGTGGGAGGCAGTATTCTACTCACCATGTCCATTAGCCTTAGGTGCTGCATATTGTTCATCAAATTATTCTATGATCTGTTACCACTGACCATGAACGTTACTTTGTGATTACAGACCATGCTTGTCGGTGTGATTCTCTTGGCTGCAGAGAAGTACAGGATTTCCAGCCACTGCCTATGACACTGTGTAAGCCTTTGTGCTTTGTGGGATAATGCTCTTGTACACTATAAACATTTTTTTCACTTGTCTTGGTTTAATAAAATGCTGATTGGCCAGTATATGCAGGAAGTAGAGGTAGGACAACTAGGCTAGGAGAATTCTGGAAAGAAGAAACGCAGAGAGCAGACAACAGCCAGACAGAGGAAGGAAGATGAGAAAGCTGTACTGAGCAAAGGTACCAAGCCACATGGCTACATATAAATAGAATTATGGATTAATTTAAGACTTAAGAGCTAGTCAGTAACATGTCTGAACTGTTGTCTCAGCATTTACTATAAAATTTAGCCTTTGAGGTAATTTATTTTATAAGTAGGTGTGGGATTGACTGGGTGGGACCCAGAAATTTACAACTATAGTCTTTGATTCTTCATGGCCATGTAGGGCCACCGGAAGCTTTTCATTAAGAATGCTGAAGGTGGACATGAGTCAGGGTAGTGTTTTTCTAAGAACTCCTTTAGTGAAGTGTGGCCATTTCCACACCCTCAGGAAACTGATCAGACTGCACCACTGCCAGTGAGAGAAACAGCAACAGTCTCAGTATAGGGTTAGCAATTGTTCCTTCAAAGTCCTAACATCCTCTGGGTTTGTTTCTTTGGGTTTCTCTTCCTAAGTGCCCATAATTTGATTTCCTAATTTATGGTCAGGAATTCAAGATTTCTTTTTTATGTTCACTTTTTTTTTTCAAATAAAGTGCATTCTACAAATTATGCATAACCCAGGTAAAAAGTAAAAATTGGAATAATGAAAACAAACAAAAACAAAACAAAAAGCCAACTTTGGTGGCTCCAGTTAAGATATTCCTGAAAACTGGTTGAGCCACACCTGACGGACATGATGGGAGGCAGCCCTATGGTGGAACACTAAGTTCTGCTTTGCTGTGCTGTTCTTTGTGTTTGTTCTAGACATCATCTAAGATTCACATCCGTGTAATCAAGTTCAATAATTCTAGCTATATTTATTTCCTTTTGTAAGAGATTAGATGCCACCAATATTTGATTCTTTATTATTTTACACACACTTTCCATCCTCACATCTGGTACTTCATAGTTCTGAGGATGTTGTCATCATATCTTTAGCCTCAAAACTTCAGGAAAGAAGAAGAAAGAAGAACATTTTTATTGGTGAAGGGAAAGATCTCCCAAAAATATATGAGAGATGCTTCCTTGCATTCTATCAGCTAGAACTCTATTGTGCATCCATTCCTAGAAACACAGCAATCTTACACAGTTTTAACTGCGTTCTTATGACCTACATTACTCACAACACACTGTTATTAAAAGGGGAATAGAGAAATTGATTATAAGCAATCAACTAGTACTCACTGTCAATTCTCAGGAAGCTAAAAAGCCCTAAAAGCTTATCTTAGCAACTATTTTTCTTTTCTTTTGCTTTCCAGGCTGCCCGCTGCCTCCTTTGATGAAAACAAGTGAGACCCTCTGGAAGCATATCAAGGAAAAGACTTGGTGTTTATAGCAATAGTCAGGCTTAACAGCAGCATCTGGAACACTAAAGAATCTGAGTACCCCTCGCAGTCAAATGACACTACTTCTTGTAAATGAAATATGCATCAGACTTGCTTTTTTGGGCCTAGAAATAATTTTATTCACTGTGTGCTAATTTTGCACCCCTGATTCTCTTAGACAACCCACTCACCTTCTCTGAAGATCAGTCAAAGGCTGAGTCATTTTTTAATTATTATTAGTATCAGCGTTTGGAACCATAGCCTGATGCAGTGTGCAAACATAAGCAAAGCAAATACATGACAACATGAATAAATTCATTGAAAGTAAACTATCCTCTTATAATTACTTTCTTGGATATTCAGCATAATTTCTTCTCCTCAGGCAGAGGAGGCAGTTATAACTAGCTGTCAAATCACTCAGACCATTTATGTTAACAATATAGCATATGCTGAACATTTTAAGTACATTACCAATCTGTAAAAAATACGGCTGAGACCCTGAATATGAACTGATAATATAAAATAAACAGATATAGTTGATTTCAAATAATAATAATTCTTCCATACAAATTATATTGTGTGAAACCAATGGAATAGAACCCTTTTATAGTTAGTTTCTGATACATTGTTGGCCATTTTTCTAAGGGTCAGATGTCCTTAATTTATAAGTCAAATATCTAGTCAAAAACACAATAATGTTGATTCTTAAGTGATTAAGCCATTAATGTAACCAAATTAATATTTATTTATTTATTTATTAGGAAAATAGTAACTAAAGAGAAAAGATACCTGGGAAAGTACATATTTAAGAGGCACCATGAAGAGAATTTGAGCTGTAGCCCATCTAGGTTTTATTTATTCCTGTGTATGGAGCTTTTCTTGTTAAAATGGCATGCCAAAATCTAGATGTGGTGGCATGTGCTTATCATCACAGCAATGGCAAAATGGAGGTAGGTTTGATTGCTGTCACTAGGACATATCAGTGAGTACTGAGTCCCAGTATAAGATGTTTCAAGAATGAGATAAATAACTCTGAAAGAACAATATACAAGAGTTATCTCAGCTTACACACACACACACACACACACACACACACACACACACATACACACACAAACATACATGAACACACACAAGACATAGATGCCTTCTTTTCAAAAGTCATTTTAATCAAATTCAAATGCTTTCAGAAAAGAATTTATACCAATCATGATCAAGCAACACTGAAGCTCTCTTCCTCTTCTGAAGCGTTTATCTAGTTATCCTTTATCAATAAAAATTTGGAAGTCAGAATTCAAGTAAAGAACCTGAATGATCAGAGAAGTGGCTGAGAAGTGGCCAGCAGCCTCCTCTCTCTCTTTCTTCCTTGACCCAAAAACCTCCGAGAACTTTTTGTCCAACTTTTTGCCCACCCTACTACTTCCATTGTCTCTCAATATGTCCTCCAAAACCTCTATACTAATTTTAGCCAACTGGCTAATAGCTAGTTCTTCCCTCTCAGTCAAAGCAAACTTTATTGATAGTGTTGAGTGTGCCAGAGTATGATCAAAATATCCCACAACACTCTGCATTGCGCCTTTACTAACGATCTGTCAGCTGTCTCTCCCTCTTCCCTTTCTGGTTAATTCTGCTCACCTTCAACCACAGATGCTTTTTGAAGCCCTTGTCTTTCTCTCCCTGGCTACAGTAAATAAGATATTGGCCTGTGTCCCCCTCAGTTCCATCCTACTCATTCTTCATTCCCATGTCTTTTTTCATCTATAGGTGTCTTGGTACCATTGCATATTTTATACAGATAATATCTGTTACTTGATACACGGTGAAACCTGATTTTGATAATAAGAAGACAAATGCATGGCATGGCTTTAACTCTAACATATATTGAACAAACAGCTTTCTGCTTCCTATTTTCTGTGATATCAAAGGAGTTTCTTGGGGCTAACTCTCCTAGCTTCTATTGCTGGCCTTGGATTACATCTCTTTGTCTATTTACAGCGGCAAGCCTTTCCCATCATTCTTGATTTGATTTCTTAATTTATCCCTACTTCCACTCTTAGGATATTTATTGGGTAGGCAAAGGGCAAAGAGAGATTTTTATGCAGGTCACACCTTCACCTGAATAACAATCCTGGATGGCAGGGAAGTCAGGCTCCTTTCCTGGAGATTAAGAGCCTTACATCTAGAGTTATTTAATAAGGTAGGAACATTTGCATGTTGTCTTGCTGACTTTTAAACGTAATTAAAGCTATACCTGAGCTAACAGCGAAGACCTTCCATTGATAGGAGTGGGGCATTCTGGAAACTGACAAGTTTAGAAACCATCCCAAACCTTCCAAGCAAGTAACTCTGACATAACTAGGCATTGAGCTCATAAATCAAATTTAGCTCACAGAGTCACCATGCTCAGTGAATTTTGAAGGTTAAACATTTCAGTTCTTAATTTGCTCTTATTATTTTAAATCAGAACATGAATAGGCTGTGGTTTAAAGTTTAGGAATATAAATAACGAACACATAGCAGTTGCGACTATGAGCTAAAATTTAAAGATTTCAGTATATAAAAATACTAAGATTTGTCCATGCCTAAACACGATTACTAATAAATTAACAAACACAAGTATAAGATTTCAAAATTTATTATGTCTAAGATATCCTTAAGGTCTGTGGTTTATAGATTTGTTTTAGCAGCATCTTTTACTTTTAGAATAATCCATATCATACCATACTACCCACATTTAATCAAGTATTAAATCATCATTTATAAGCTGCTTATAATGGTTATTCTCTTTCTCATTACCTTTTAAAAATTAGTCCACAAAGTGAAAACATTTCCATAGGTATTTATCATACACACGTTATCTTTGCTGATTCATGTCTCTCTGCCCTGTATCTTTAATATTCTTTTTCTAGAAATGGAACATAGGTTGCCTGCCTTGAGTTTCCTTCACTCTTCCACTCTTCACCTCTGTGCCAAAGGCTTCCTCTTTTAGCCATTGTGTAGAATGATACAGACTCTGATGTGAAGAAGAGACAAGGGGTCCACATCAGTCAACTAGTTTTTTTTTCTCTAGATGTGCCAACACATTTAAAGAATTTTCTTGATATTTCTCCTTAATTCTGTGCTTCTCACTGCTTATATTAGCAAGATTGAAAAAGACATAGGAAGAAGTTCAGCACATCTGCCTTCTACTTCCTAGGAAAGGAAAAAAAAATCTACTCTGCTTTTCAAGTATGTCACACTGTGTGTCACTCATTTGCTTTTTAATTATTAGCATTTTTATCTTTTTCATGTTTACTTATTAATTTAATGTTCAAAAAATATTTCCCCCCTTCCAACCTGGAGAGCTTTGTTTTGAACACAGAAGTGGTGTGGGGAGTCCTAGCATATGTTGAATTTAGTCTGAACAGTTGAAACTCTATTTGCTTTTCAAAACAAGTGACAGGAGCATCATATATCTCTTCCACATCTTTTCTCTTTAAAGTCACACAAAAATTAATATATTAATATATTTAATCAAGTAAATATAGATTTTTAAAGAAAAAGTGAGAAAGAAGATTTAAGCTTTTACAAAAAAAAATTTGTATTTCAAAGTGGCTAGGTGTTACAATGTGGTTTCTTTGGTCATGAGCGGCCAGAGGCCCAGACCCACAGACCTGCAGCCCCAGACTCCTTAGCCACCTGCAGCTACTTAAGCCCCCCAAAATGACTCAGACACTTATATTAACTTCATGCTGTCTGGCCTATGGCTTAGGCACATTGCTAGCTAGCTCTTATATCTTAACTCAACCCATTCCTATTAATCTGTCTGTCACATTGTCCGTGGCTCACCTGTGTTCCTTTCATGTTGTTCTTTTGGGCTTCTGACTCAGTCTGTCTCTCCTTACATGTTGCTCCTTTGGGTTTCTGGCTCAGTCTGTCTCTGACTCTGCTCTGTTCCTCTTACCTATTCTGATTCCTCCTCCTACTTTTTCTATGGTGCCTGTCATGGGCCAAAACAGCTCCTTTATTTAAAGATTGCTATTCACAGCATACAGAAAGGTATTCCCACGTCACTTCCCCCTTTCTGTTGAATAAAAAAGGAAGGCTTCAATTTTAACAAAGCAAAATTACATATAACAAAACAGCTATCAAGCAAGAATTATAGTTATAACATATAGTCTATTTGTATTTAGCATACTTAAAGAAAATACCCTTATCATCTAAGAAGAATGTCTGACAGTTTTTTCTGTAAAGCAGGAACCTGAATGACCATCTCAGCTTGTTCTGTCAAAGTCTAGAGGTCAACTTCTTATGGAACCTGCATGTCCAGCTTAAACAGCATACTGTCAAGCAGTCAATATAGAACAGGTTCATGTCCAGTGGGTAACTGATGCCACAAAGAAACTAATCTCAATATGGAGTTTCTTCAGTGCTCATTTTTCTCTTGAAGTAAATTGGTGCTGTCAGGAGCAGATCTGTCTCACTGTCCAGAAAAGTCTAAGTTCTTAAAACATTTTAAATGTCATATTCTGTAGGTCTTAGAAGTATTTGAAGATTACCTACCTAATTGAAATATATCTTTGTATACCTAAAAATCTAACTAACATGCATGTCTTAATTATACATTACAATTTTAAATCAGTTACATAAACATCATATCATAAACAAGAGTAGAAAAATACATTCAACATAACAAAATTGACTATAAATTTGTATCAATAAACCAAAGTTCATACCAACGCAAACCATTTTGAGATTAACAGCTGATTTCCTGATCTAAGTAAATTCAATAATCTAAGTTTTTAAAAATTATTCATATACCATTTCAAAATGGTTAGGAGGTGTAAGTAAATACCTAAATCCTTATACTAACACCTTTACTTCCCACTTAGCTGTTGGAAGTTCAAAACTCAGCTTCTAAAAATTGTATGAGATTGCATTTCCTTATCTATATATTTATTTGTTTGTTTATCTCTTGATACCAACACTGAGAATCTAACCTAGGGCCTTGTACTCGGCACACAACTGAACTACATCTGCAGAACAAGACTGCACAGGTTCATCTCATCTTCCGATTAGTATTTCTAATTATGTGGTTGAATATAATATTAATGTCAGGCAATGGGGGTGTACACCTTTAATACTGGCACTCAGGAAGCAGAGGCAGGCAGATATTTCTGAGTTCAAGGTCAGACTAGTCTACAAAGTGAGTTCAGTATAGCTGCGGTAGTTATAGAGAAAACCTGTCTCATATACAAAAACAAAGAAACTTAATTTAATTCTAGAATATTTTATTAGACATTTACAGAAATATAAGTGAATATTTTTAAGTTAATTTTGCTTCATATTACACATAATGTCTCAGAATTGATTGTGGAGGTCTCCTGCAATTAAAATTTGGTTTGTTGAGTAACCAGAACATGTAACCTTCTAGTATCTATCTTAAGATTAGAATAAAAGGCTAAACCACTCCAAAGATATTCTGTGAGAGATAGTCCAACTACCCAAATGCCAGTCTTTTGACTTATACATAGATGTTTCAGAATTAAATTCAGCTTTTTAGTATTCTGATGGACTCTGAGCCTATAGCTCCAAGATAAAAAAAAAATATGCTTATTAAAAAATACATTATATGTCAGTAAAAATGAACCTAGCAGATTCGATAAGTATGAGGTAATTCTTCTCCTGGTGATATGTGACAATCACTAATCTTTCTCCTGAAATCTTTATGTGTTGATGAATTAGCCAATTTGCACTGGTAAGCCATGTCTGATCCGGTTACTTCAGTTACCATACTAATCAATGCAGATCACTGCATGATCGATTCAGCAGCAAGATGGGAATTAATCATAAAGACAGTTCTCGAGACCATGGCCCAATGTAGTATCCACAAATAGATGTGGTTGTATGCCAAGGATTTTTTTCCCACAGTGGTTCATTGAAGTTTCTTTTATCAGTCTTTCCTTTGTTGGAACAAGCTACTGTTTCCTTCCACTCCTGAAGGATCATAAGCAACATTCCATTTTGGACATCTAATTTGGGTGATGAGAGACAAAGACCACCAAGTTGGTTGGAGAGGAGGTCAGCAGGATCTGAAAGGACCTGGGGGAGAGGAAAGAATGTGAACATATTGTATGAGCCCTAAAATACTTAAAATTTAAAAGGAATAAAGAAAGTAAGAATTTTTGAAAGTTAGTTATTAGAATTCACGCCCATGAATAATATTAATGTCCTTTTGGAGAAGGCATGGAGCTCCCTTGCTGTTTCTATCATTAGAAAATGAATAAAACAATAATAAGACAGTGACATTTCAAGCAGGGAATAAGCCATGCAAAGCATCAAACTTTCTGGCACCTTGATTTAAGACCTCCCATCCTGAAAAACGGTAACAATGCATTTATATTTATATTTATAAAAGTCAGGGATCTTAAGAAGACATCTTTCAATAGACTTTTTTTTTGTTTTGGGTTTTTTTTTTTGTTTTGTTTTGTTTTTTTTTTGTTTTGTTTTTTTTTTGAGAGACTATCTGGGGAGAAAAAAAATGGCAGCATTCAAGATTAGTGTGCATTATCTCTTGTCTCTGAAAGTCTGAAATCACTAAACCCATTAGCACAAGGGCCCATAAAAGAATGTTCTACAAAATGGACTTAGTTTTTCTACAGAAGGTATGAAGATGGCCATATAGTTACTCCACAGACTAGAACTGAATTGGAGCCACACTGAAAAAAAAAAAAATCAGTGCATGCATCATTGAAAATTGCAGACTTCATGGGAGCTAATGGAAATCACATTGGCAGGTGAAGATGGAAATGATGGGTTCTGGCTCTTTCCAGGGGGTTTTGTGTCCTGTGATTAGAATGTTAGAATATCCTGAATGTTAGAATCTGAGAAAGAGCTTATAAAACCATGTTTTCCCATCAAACATTTTCTCCTCACAGTACTTTATTTTTAATAAGAAACTTTCTAATTAGACTTTCATCTTTTCCTTAAGCTAGTCATTTATTTCAAGTTTATAGGAAAATGAATATTTTCAGTTCATACAGGTAATTGTAGTCATAGATGCCTTTAACTTGGTCACCTTCAGCCACAAGCCTCATACTTTACAGGGAGCACTCTCTAGTTGTTTTTAATGATTATCCTTTCAGTGGGCATGAAGATCACATGACAGATCTTGTGCATCCCCAAGTGGGGATTCAGGCAAAAACTATCAGCAGGTGAGGGCAGACACTGAACTTCCTGTAGATGAAAATAAATGTTCTCATTTTATCAGGTACAATGTATAGAAAGAGCTCTACAAATATTAACATCAATGAGTTTACAAAAACTTGAAAGAAAAATGTCTTTAGAAAATCACCAATCTCATATATTAAATAAATGGCTTTCTGAAACTGTATGGAACAGAGAAATTTTCAAATCAAGCATGTTTGAACAGTGCCAGTGATACAGGCTTAACTTTTAACTAGTAGGATATAATCATAAGAAAAAATATAAATTGGTCATATTTATTATTTAAATGATCATTTTTGTGTAGATTCAAATTTTGACACACATATACATTTATATGTATATTCTTTGATTCCATCATATATGTGATTATATATTTATATATTTCTATCAAGTCTTTTGTTCCTGAGACAGAAAGACTTGATACTCACCCTAGAATATGGTCATGTAGAAGATGCACTGGCCTGAGACGTTTGGTCACTTAGGACAAGAAGCTGAAGATGCTTAAGCTGTGTTCTCTGTCTTAGGTTCATTGTGTTGTGCTCCAACAAATCACCATCTCAATAAACATGAACCCCAAAGGGAGAACATATTCAAGCTAAATGTATCTCCTTTTTCTCTTTATGGGTATTATTCTCTTTTATTAAAAACAGATTTTTAAATACCACATTCTTGCTTGCAGTTTTCTTCCCGTTACTCCTCCCAGTTCACCTCACCTCTCCTTCCGTCCAGATCCTTTCTGCCTCTCACAAGAATAGAACAGATGGAGCCACATATTTTTAATGTGGCCAGAGGGGGAAAATTTTGTCAAACAACATTTTCTCCATGTCAAAAGACAAGCAGTTTCTTTATGATGAGCATTTAAACCAGTTAAGAGAACTAAGTGATCCAGACATCAAAATCAGACGATGGCACTTCTTTCAACGATTTTATATAGTAAGTTCTTTAAAAAGATAAGATTTTCCATTGATTAAACAAAAGCAAAGCTATCTCTACTACTGACTCATGCTCACTCTATCTGCATAGACGATGAGACTCACAAGCGTGTCCCACCTTGCAGAATGTTCCTATTTCTTTCTTTCTGCTAAAAGCATCTTAGTTATTTTTCTTCTAGCTTACCTTCGCCGATGCAGACTTCAGTCCGTCCACAGAGCTTTCTTTCCCAGTGCACTTGAAATGTTCCAGGGTGAATTGAATCCAGCCATTTTATTTGTAGGATCTTTCAGGACTTAGATTCCAACTAAGTCTCTCACAGGTTATTTAGACATTTCTATCTACATGTCTTAATTTCTCTCAATGTGAGAGAAATTTATCTTATTTCTTGGTTTGCGATTTACCAAAGTGATCAGAAAATATAAACTCATTTCAGATTCCCAAGATTACAAAGTACTGAGGGGAAAACTTTCTTAGAATCCAGGCCTATAGTAAGAAAAACCTTTGCATTTTCATTTTGCAGTGGGGGCACTTTTATTTCATCCAAAATTTTAACAGATGTCTATTCATCATACAGCCACAATTCTATCTGTGGGAATCATGGTCCAAATCCTGCATGAGGAATTCATCTCTTTATCTGGGGTTATTAATAAATAAAACTGCTGGGGACTGGAGGGTAGCACTGAGCCAGTTCCATTTATACCCATTTTTAATTCTTTTTAATGAGATTCTGGGAATTTCCCATGGTTTACTAAGAACTTGTCTTTGCATTTAGAAGCCCACTACGATGTGGTATGGTATCCTCTTAGCTATTTTCTATCAAGAAAAGATGCAGGCTTGTTGGAGTGATACATTGCCAGAAAAAGAGGTTCATAGATGCTCAGAGTGACTGAAGTGCAAAGCTACTGACTAGATTTGTGTCACAGTTTTTTGTGCTATCCTTAATATTACCCAACTTTATTAGTTTAGTGTATACCCATGGGCTTCTCTGCCTAACTCAAAATTTCTTCCTATTTTGTGCAGTCTTCATTTATTTCTGTAAGCCTCATTGTGCCAGCACAGAGAACACACTGTAGTTGTTCAATAAACATTGCTTTCTTTAATCAACCAGCAATATGCATCTTCCATAAGACGCGAGAGAGCCATTTCAGGTGTTAGCTTCTCTATTATTTCCTTTCATTAACGCCGTGAGCCTTTGATGATACAGTTCCTTATGTTGTGGTGACCCATGGCCACAAAATTATTTTTGTTGCTACTTTATAACTGTATTTTTGTTAGTTATGAACCATAATATAAATATCTAATATTCAGGATGTCTGATATGCAACTCCTGTGAAAGAATCTTTTCACCTCCTAAAGGGGTTTTGACGCACAGGTTAAGAACAACTGTTCTAGGAGAAGGCACTAAATATCAAAGATGTAATAAATCCTCACACTACTGAGTGGGTCTTTGCAAAACTATAAAGATATTGAAGGGTAAATTTAGTCATTTTGTTTTTTCCTTTTATTAGCGACTAATGCAAGCCTAGATGTTTCAAGGTTATAAATTCTGGTTGTGTATACTCCACAATAGCTATGTGAAGAGCTGTGGCATTTGCAGAGAAAGGTAAAATAATCGAAAATGAAAGTAAGCATTGTGAAACATAGAGAAATGCTTAGTATGTTGAAGCAGCTGCAGACATTATTTTATACGCTAGTTGTCCTGTAAAGGCGTAGAAGTTATGAAACATGGGTCATGTGTGCCATCAAAAAGAGAATTTATGAAATTATAGTTGTCACTAATTGTTTATTTTAATTGTGTGGGTATTTTGTTTATTTGTTTGTTTATCTGTTCCCCAGTAAGCAATCCTAAGCTCTGTGCCTCAGTGAGTGTGGGAAAAATCTTCAAAGTTGGAGACTGTTAGTCACTACTGTAGGAATTAACACTTTTCTAAATTCGAATAAAAATAAATTCAATAAAAAGGACACAATGAAAGATTTATGAAAGTAATGTTTTTCCACATGATGAGATTTTTATTCTAATTTTTCTTTACTGTAATCTGCTAAAATTATGCAAAATTTATTATTTAAGTGATAGTAAAGAATTCATTAAAAGATTAATGGTTCTGGTTTACCAATTCACTTACTAGGTCACTTCATTATTTAGTTCATTAATTCTGTAAATGTCAGGCTTACCACAAACTCTAGTAATTTGCATAAGTCAGGTTGTGAGTCTACTGGTAAACAGTTTAACAACTTCAAACAGGAATTTGACAGCCTTTATAAATTTCCTAATAAATAAAGGTGCTTTTCTTTCCAATCCAATAAAGAAAATCCAATTTCTGAAAAATCCTAGCAACATAGTTTACCTATTAATTCTCCAACCCTGTCCATTTAAAGTGTCTGATGATAGGTGAAATAGGGGAAAAAAATCTCCAAAGGACAGAAATAACTTCCGGATTAAGCAATATAAAGAATTCAACTTTATTAATCATGTTTTATTTAAAATCATTTCTATTAGTAAAAAGAGGGGTCCCCCCTTAGAGGGACCCCACTTTAATTTATTTATTAAAACTGGATAATTACTATGAAAGCTTCAAGAAAGTCATCATTTATTGCTACAAGGGTCCTAGAGCAGCATTGGCTGGTTATGTATGATGAATATCACCTGCACCATTAATGCATTCACATCACTCTTGGCTACTGTTTACATTTAATAGAAGTGACTCTTTGTGATATAAAATTGGTGCATTATTAGATTTAGCAGTGGGATTAGGATAAAAAGCCATTGGTGATTATTTAAGATTCACCAAGAGTTGTTTGAACAATGCATGGAATGAAATATTCATTCTATATTTTATTATTCTGCTAAATTTTGCAGTTCTTTCAAAACTGAAACAAAACATAGGAATTTGCTATCTAACAACTGTCAACTTACCAATATCTCTGTCTTGGGATACATTTTTTATGGAGCTAAAAAAATCATGAAAAAAAACAAAGTGGGTCTTGGTTTTACAATTTCATGTTGCTTAGTAATAATATATAATAATAAACAACCAGTTCAAATCTATATATTTATAGCTATTTGTTGACAAAATATTGATATTTTATTTTGTAAGACAAGTTAAATATGTATGTTCTAATATAACTTTATAAGAATAAACTGCATTGAATGAATCATTTTGTTAAGAAATAAATTTACAAATGTAATTTTTTAATAGTGATGATATTAGTACTCTACAACAAAACCAAATTATTTTTAAAAATATTATTGTTTTACCTAATGACAGGCAGTAAAAGATTCATAATTTGCTAAGTAATATTTTTACCATGAGGTCTTCAAGATTATTTCCCATTTGCCTTTAGTCTGACTCCATACTTGTGGAATAAAAATTGGTCATTGAAGCAGCTCTTGCATTTCTCTCAAACATGGTGCATCCTGCATAGAGAAAGGAGTCTTTCTACAGACTCTGCCAATATTTTTAGGCACATTGGTCCTCATACAGTGAAATACTCAATGGATAAAACTAGCCTTTGGTGTTGAAATAACTAGATAGTAGTATGTAGAAGAATGCAAATAGATCCAAACCTATCACCCTGCACAAAACTCAAATTCAAGTGGGTCAAAGATGTCTATATAAACCCAGCTACACTGAACTTGATACAAAAGAAAGTGTGAAATACCCTCCAACAAATTGACTCAGGAGACCACTTTCTAAATATAATATCAGTAGCACAGACACTAAGAACAAGAATCAATAAGTGGGACCTCCTGAAACTAATAAGCTTCTGCAAGGCAAAGGACACAGTCAATAAGGCAAATGACAGCCTACAGAGTAGGAAAAGATCTTCACCAACCCTACATTGGACAGAGGACTGATCTCGAAAATATATAGAGAACTCAAGAAACTAGAGCCCCAAAACCTAAATAACCCCATTAAGAAATGGTGTTCAGAGCTAAAAAGGGAATTCTCAACAGAAGAATTACAAATGGCTGAAAGGCACTTAAAAAACTGATCAACATCTTTAGTCATCAGAGAAATGCAAATCAAAACATCTTTGAGATACTACCTTACACCTGTCAGAATGGCTAAGTTCAAAACAACAGATGACAGCCTATGCTGGAGAGGATGCAGAGCAAGAGGAACACTCCTCCATTGTTGGTGGGAATGTAAAGTTGGACAGCCACTCTGGAATGCAGTATGGCGGTTCCTCGGAAAACTGTGAATCAATCTCCCTAAGGATCCAGCAATAACCACTGTTGGACATATACCCAAAGGATGCACATTCGTACCCAAAAGGCATGTTCTCAACTATGTTCATAGCAGTATTATTCATAATAGCAAGAACCTGGAAACAACCTAGATGCTCCTCAACTGAAGAATGGATTAACAATGTGTATATCTACACAATGGACTACTACTCAGCAGTTAAAAAAAATTACATCCTAAAATTTTCAGGCAAATAGATGGACTTGGAGAATATGCTTCTGAGAAAGGTATCTTAAGCCCAGAAAGATAGACAATGGATGTAATCACTCATAAGTGGATATTAGACAAAAGGCAAAGATACCAGATGGAGCTGCAAGCCACAACCCCGAACAGCTTGGGATCAGAAGGAACTTAAGAGAGGCATCCAGAGATTTCCCTAAAAAGAGAAAATAGAGAAGATTACCTTAGCAAATTGGGGTCATAATGGGTTACAACCAAGAAGAGTTGGGAACAAATCTTGAAAGAAGGAGATGATTGAGTGAGAGGAGCAATGAGGGAGATAGAAAGAGATGGATATCTTGGTAGAGAAAGCCAGTGTGGGATTGGAAAGAGATTGGGTACTAAAGAAACATCCAAGAACTCAAAGGATGTCCCTAGCCAAGTCTCCAAACAATAGTGGAGGGGTTATCTAAACAGGACTTCCCCTATAATTGAATGAGTAACCACCCTAAATGTCATCACAGAACCCATATCAAACAAAAAATAGAGGAGGAGGCAGAGATCCACTACTGAGCACTGGGAAGAGCTCCTGGTCCAGCTGAGAGCAGGGGAGGAGAGTCTATAAGAGCAAGGGAATAGGGAATATGAGGAAAATTCCCACAGTGATGGCTAGCTGGAGCTCTGGGGAGCTCACTAAATCACTGGCGATCTATTAGAAAAGGAGCTAGACCCTCCAAGTGTAGGCAACTTTCGACTGCAATGAGCAGTATGTGGAGCCTCGAGGGGTGAGATCAGACTGTGTTCCTGTTCATGGGCTGGCACCTTGGAGCCCATTCCCTGCAGAGGAGCACCTAACCCAGTCTTGACTTTGGGATGAGTAAATCGGACTTGCCTGGAGTGGATGTGCCATACTGAGCTGACCCATCTTGGGACTTCTTGCCCTTTTAGAGGAGGGGATGGATGGGTGAGGAGGGGAGAGGCTGAAGGCTGACTGGGAGAGATTAGAAGGAGGGAAGGGAAAGGGAGCAGGGGGATACATTGATAAAAAATAACATTTTTTTAATTTAAAAAAAGTCATCGCAAAATGAAAAAAAATTAAAAATTACATACTACAAAAAAAGTTAACTGGAATTGGAACTCCTCAGCTGATGACAAATTTAACTAGGGTTCCCTTGAAAATCTGTATCTCTACACCAATTTTGGCTCTGCAAGCAAGAAGACAGTGGGATAAACATGATGCTTTCTAGGACAGAAGGAATAAACAGGTCCCCTACATATGGCTAGTATGTCAGAGAACACGGGAGCAATTAGAAGCTCAGAAGGCAGAGGTCCTTGGTCATTTGTCATATGATCTTCATGTGGGAAAAATTACAGTAAATTATAGTTAATAAACAGTTACTAAGAGAACATTATTTCACAAGCTTTGACCCATCCACTTCTAAGGGGACAAAAGTCAAGGAGCTGCGGTGTCTGCATGAGATTGTGGATGGCATGTGCAAGCTTGCAAAAGGGGGTGCCTTAGTTGGCCCAACCATGTATTTTTAAGAATGCAAGTCTCTAAATTGGTAAAATATATATAATGTCTGCCAGGCCAGGTTGGTGTGAAAATTCAGGTAACATCTACAATGAAATTTCTAGAGGATGAAGCTTGTTGCTACATAATTGAAAGGTATAATTGTCTGATAATCAATTTAACCACAGCACCATCACATGCTCCAGCTGTTTGGTCCAGTTTTCCTGCTGATTCACCAAAGTAGCTTCCTGCTGTCTCATTACCACTTTATGTTTAACATGGCAAAGATCAAGATTTTAATTTTTTACTGGAACATATGCTTCTCTTTTCAACTATGCGGTCCCTGTGGGGAATATCACTCCAGTGTCAATCAAACAGACTGAAGGCAGAGCCCATTTCAGATGTTGCTCCCTCAATCTCTTGCTTTACAACCATGATTTCATTAAGTCTTGACACTTGCTAACAAGCATCTCTAATCCCTGGCCTTTTATCTTAAGAAAAAGAAATCCCAACAACTATGTGGTTCAATTTCCTCTCACTTAATTCACATCATGCATCAAACACCTGTAACCTAGTCATCACCATTATTTGTGCTCTGTGTGAAGTCTCACCCAAGACAGAAAAAGTGAAATCTTGAGAATTCCGATGTGACACCTGCCCTGCAAATGCAAACACACAGAATACAGCCAATTGTAAATACCTCTATGCCCATTGTAGATCTGGGCATAATCCTCTGTGCTATGACTTTTGCACAGGAGTAAGCTTAACGCAGAAGAGCTAGTAAAGGTCTGCAAAATACTGGGGCCTTCAGAGGAAATAAACATTTTTGCCATTCTTTTCCTCTAAGCAACAGTAGAGTACAAACTCCATGGTGGGACAGAATCCTGTGGTCCCAGAGTCAACATGAAAACAATGGCAGATGTGGAGTCACCTGACACGTGTCCCAGATACAGCATTGAGCAGGATTTATCCCCCAGTTCATAACAAAATGTCTTTGGTGCAAGCCATGGTGGCAATCAAAGCAGAAGGGCACAGAGGTACCTTTGATAGGAGTACAGTGACTATGGGCCATAGCAATCTATTGGGAGATAAAGGAACACAGGAAGGATGTATGAATGCAAACAGACTCCTTTGTGGTCCAATCAACCTTAATTGTGTTGAATATGGACTTTCAAAGAAGAATGACTGGTTAACACGCGTAGACATATCATATTGAAATGTTTATCAAACTAATGATCCACTGATCATTATTTAGGAATAAGTTGCCAAGACCCCCTTCAAGGATGTGCCTATTCCATTTTGCATGATTACTTCTTTATCATTGGCCTTCAAAACAGCTACTAGTTGACCACTATTTAACCACAAAATCTTTCCTATCTGTTTGCATTGAGTTCAAATAATAGATAGGTAAAAAGATTGTGTATCTCCTAGGGATGAACGATATTAATGATACGAGGGAAAAAAAAAATCTCTTTAGTACTTGTCAATTCACGGTTTGGACATGTGAACATAATGTTTGCATATTAAAGATGGTTATCTTAAGTACTTCCTTGCTTTCTCTCTACACACACATACACAATTGAAGTGGGAGACTTACTGTATAAACCTGTTTGCATTCATTTCTTTCCTTTGCTCTTCTAAACTTCCTGCATCCGCAGCAATTCCCCAGTGAGTGCTGAATCTTTCATGTTGTGGTATAGTATTAACAAAAGGAGTTCAGAAGGATTTTAGAGAAAAGTTTCTCTGCTATCAGAAGTGTATTCTTAGATATTTATTCTCACTTTTCACTTACCAGAGGCAAGCACATTGCATTTTAAAAAAAAAAAGCAAGGTAGCATGACTTAAGTTTCAGTGGTGTTTGTTCTTTTCTTTTATTTCCCTCTTAGTACCTGGCTACCTTAGGCAAGTTCTTTTCTTTTTTGGAGTCTTTCTACTAGCATATTTGAACTGTAAAACCTGTCAAATTAGTCTGGTCCAGATGCCCTATAGGAAGACAATTCATTTAACAATACAGCACTGCAATGAGAGACTTCCTAACTCATTCACCATTTGCTAGTTCACTCCTTTCTTTCACCAGTGGGTAAGCTGTTAGGACTCTGTACCATGCTGATGTGGGAATGCCTTTGTGTATGCTGTGAATCTCAATCTTTAAATAAAGGAACTGTTTTGGGCCATGACAGGCACCATAGAAGAAGTAGGAGGAGGAATCAGAATAGGTAGGAGAAGCAGGGCAGAGTCAGAGCAGACCGAGCTGAAGCAGCCCAAGGAACAACATGTAAGGAACGTGGATGAGCCACGGGCCACGTGGCAGACAGATTAATAGAAAAGGGTTGATTTAAGATGTAAGAGCTAGCTAGCAATGTGCCTGAGCCATAGGCCAAACAGCATAAAGTTAATATAAGCGTCAGAATCATTTCTGGGGGTCTGGCACGGCAGGTCTGTGGGTTCAGGTCCCTGGCCGCCCGAGATCAAGAAACCCCACTACTACACCATGCCATTGGTCTGTTCCTTTGAATATACAGATGAATACTCCAACTTCAATACTGCCATTCAGAACTTTGTTTCTGGGAAGGAGGAAGGAGACACACTAACAGGAAGAAAATAAATGATAGATCTCAGAACAGGTGTGTATATTGAGGAAGAGGTTGGAATGATTAACTCTGCCTAGGGAAGCCTTTATAGCAGTGCAATTAAGGCATCAACCAACCACAGGCAAGATACAGAAAGGGAGAGAAAAAGACTTTTAAAATAGGGAAGGAGGCTATTTTAAATGCAATTTGTGACAAGAAGATGACACAGAGTTTCAGAGTAGAGTGGATCAACTAAGTCTTGGCTCTAAAATGGTAACTCTAAAGGCTGTATGCTAATTAAGACAAGGAGACTGAGATGAAGGTGGTTGGTTGGAATGTAAGAGTATAACCTAGTCCATCCACCCATGATGGAAGCAGGCACGGGGCCTCCACATTTGATCTTAGGACAAAGGATAAGATGTGATGAAGATTCTTCAAAATCTAAATGTGTGCTCAACATACCATATAACCCAGCTATACTACTTTTGGATATTTATTCCATACACTCCAAGCCAACATGTCACAGAGATTCTTCCACATCATGGCACTCTTCAAAATACCTAAGTTATAAAACCAAACGAAACATCCATCATCAGAAGAATGGATAAAGAAAATGTGATTTGTATACACAGTTCAATTAACTTTTGAGCCATAAAAAAGAGTGGAACTTTGTCATTTGTAGAAAAATAGATACAACTAGAGACAATCATGTTAAAGACATTCACACAAAGATAAATGTTGCATTTAAGTATTGGGTTCCTATTTTATGTAGATGCATGAAACCATATACGTACAGTTAATGTGAAAATAGAAGTGAAACTGTCTAGGGGACAAGAGGACCTAACAGAGGAGGAGACATGAAAAAGGAAGAGCAGCTGAGTATGTGTTTGAAAGTTTGCCCAAAGTATATTACAAACTTTCAAGAAAGTGGCCTAATACAGCTAAGTATAATCAAACAAACATGATTAGAAACAGAAAAACCAGGAAGAAGATCATGAATGTGAACTATGGTAGACAGTAGAAATGAGAAAGCAGGTATAGGGTACAAAGATTCCCACACAAGGAAAAAATAATTTCTGGGATAAAGACTGAGGAAAAAATATGAGAAAATGACTAAAAAATTTTCTGTTCCCAGAATTTTATGGAAAACATTGAGTGGCTGGTGGGATGGAATCTTGCTGGGGGCCTCCATCTGGAATGCCTGCGTCACCTGAGAAAGCTACATATCAAGCAAGGGCCTGGAGATTGAAAGACACAGATATGTGGGTCACTCTTGAATGGAGAATGATGTTTATTGGAGCTCAGGGGAAGCACTATATACTGGGATTGCCTTATTCACCTTGATTAACCTAAGCAGCTCAAAGAAACACCTGGCCTGGGTCAACTTCTTTGTTCTCATCTAATTTTCTAATTCCATTCCCTAATCGAAGCACCTGATTGGGCAATGTTCTGATGATGGAAATTAATCAACTGTTTTTGGCAAACACCACTGGCCACTAAATAGTGCTAAGCCCTTGGGGCTACAGGCTGACCTCCACACACTGGTGGTTGAACCCACTGGATCCCTGTGCTATTGGCACATGGAATCTTAAAATGGCTTTGTTCCATTTAGTAGGTAGGAAGTTAAGATCCACAGAGATAAGTATGTGCTGCCATTGAGACTGTTCAACTAAAATTGAAATTCAAAACCTGGTATTTTTCCTGACATAACATTAAAAATAATGATAGAAAGGATTCCAAATTCTCATATACAGCATCTTGGTTCCTCTGTTTCAATTTTTTCTTTACTTTATAATTTTAAATTTGGCTTTGTTTTACTTTGACAAATAAAGATGCTTTAAAGTATATCTATCAGTAATAATGAATACTGCAGCTTTTCAAGGTTGAAATATGTAGAAGTAATGCTTGGAGCTGAATACAAGCTAGCTGAGGTCTTCATATGTGACTACACAATGGTATGTTGTTCAGCTTTCCTTGTCAATTTGACTGAACTACAGCTATGGTTTTCCAAACACCAGTATGGACGCTTTGGTGAATACAGTTTTCAAATTAGTGGTCTAGGTGGCTAAGTTGATTTATGAAACATGAGATAACCTGGGTAGGCTCATGGGATACCTCCATTATTTCTACCCTGTGCCCTTTCAACTTCTTCTTGTAAGAGGACAAAGGAAAGGGCTAAACAAAAACCTAAGTTTCTTGACTGGAAGTATTACTTTGAGTCTAGACAGCATTCCTACTCAAGACCTGAAACTGAGCTGAGTGTGAATATAGAAAAATTGTATTAGAAACTGGCTTGAAAAAGGAATAGAATATGCAGATAATTGAGAGCTTATATATTAGCAGAAGGCCATGGGATGTACAAGGCTCTCTTAGACCCAAGAAGAGAATTCATTAGCCAGTGGTTCTATAAGAGGATGCAGGTGAAGTTCTTCCTACCCTTCTATCAATAATATAATGCTGAAATATATCATTGAGTTGTGTGGCTATGACCTGGGGATATAGTGAAATAGTATACAGAGGAATGCATGTTTTTGTCTATGAAAGTAAGTAATTAAAAACAAATTAAGATGATTTGAATAGATGTAACCTGCTGTAAAGGTTTTTGCTATTCAGAGTTTCATATGGGGATAGTGGCATGGACATTCCTGGACAGCATGCCACTAAATGAAATAGAGCTGGCACAGAAAAAAATACCTCATGATGACCTACATATATGTGGAATGTAAAGCTGTTAAATGAACAGAAGCAGGCCTGAACAAAATGAACAGAAGCAGGCCTAAACCATGGCTGCCAATGGTTAGAATGATGTGGATGGGGAAATTACTGGAGATCAGTGATATTGGCCTCAAGATGCAAGATCTCAGTGAGATGAATAGAGGAAGTGCAATGGGGTTTAGTTCAAGCTGGTGACTATAATCAATAATAGAAGGTTTCCTTGGGAAACCTTCTCTTTTCTGAAGGGAAACCGAGGAGGGATGAATCAAGGAGAGTGGAGATATGGGGAGAAGACCTGGGAAAAGTGGTGGGAGGGGGAAACTGCAGTTAGGATATAGTATATGAGAGAACAATAAATACATAAACAAATTAATATTCTTACCACAAAACAATAGTTATACTAATTGTTTTACCCATTCTACAATGCATACATATATCAAAATATCATGTGGTATAAAATAAATACATGCAATTTGGTCAATTTAAAATTTTAATAAACAAATGAAATACATAATCACACGTTCTTACCAGGCCTATATACTGGGATTTTTTAAAAATTAATTTCTGTGATTTGATATTTCAAATAAACCCAAACTTTAGAACAGTTTGGATTGATGACAAATGGAATATATAAAAATTGACCACACAATTCCAGTCCCAGCTCAGGTGTACCTTCTGCTCTACAAGGTGATTTTATATGATAAAATATGATCCCAAGTACATAGTTCACATCAGCATTCACTCTAGGTGTCCATCCTGTAGCTTTGGACAAACACATGATGGTTAGTACCCATCATTAGCACTATACAGAGTAGTTTTCTGGCCCTTAAAGTCTGGGTGCTGCTATTTATTTCCTGCTTTCATGTGATTTCTGACAGCCACGTATCTGTCAACTGCCATCAGAGTTTTGACAATTTCAGAACATTATGCAGTAGCTTTTCTAGTTTGGCTTATTTTACTTAGCAGTGTACCTTTAAGTCACTCCAGGTCTACTGGTTGTTGTTTATTTTTATTGTTTTGTTTTTCATGGCTTGTGTTGATTGCCCACAGGATAAGATTTAACATCACCATGGATACAGTTCTGTAAGGGATTTTCTAGATTAATTGAGATGGATAGATTGAACCTAAACATGGGTCATACCACACTGTGAGATTTGCTCCTAGACTGCATGAACGAGGAAGCCAAATGAGCACAGGTCTTTATTGCTCTCACCTTCTTGACTGTGGAGGCAATGGGAGCAATTGCCTCATCATGTCCCTGCTGCCAGGTCTCCACCATAAAGGATCTACCCTAGAACTGTAGGCTGGACTACACAAACCCTGACTTTCTTAAGTGGATTTTGTGAAGTGTTGTGCCACAACAACGAGAAAGGTAACTAAATAGTTTGTTAATTCTTTCTTTTAAAGCACACTATGACCAGATAATCCATTGTCCACCTGTGGGTGAGTTTATTTATTCACTGACTAAGGACCGTCTTCACAGAGGTTTATTTATGGGGCCGGGGGAATGTACTTTGAGCTCGAGAATTGCTGCTCTATGCAGTTGCAGCTTTGGGCTCTGCTGTGAGAAAACACTGAAGTTAATTCTATTGTTCTTTTATTCTGATTCTCCGCATTTCCTAAGTAAGAAATTTATGTTTCTCAAAGAATCACCTGCATGACTATGAACTGTCTTCTTGTCTGGGAGGCTGTGGCCTTTTATTTATTAGCATAATTCCATTTCCTAGTCATCAATGATGAGTTTAATATCAAATGGTTTTTTAAACTGGAGGTTGAATCAGATCTCTTGACTGAATGTTAAGATTTGAAATGTGAACTGAATACAGGGCCAGATGCTAGAGATGTAATGATGAATTAGATGTCACCTCACTCAAGAGGGATTTTTTTTCAGTCATGCAGGTCAAGAATATCTGGTGTCTCCTATGATCAATAAATAATTCATTTCCCTCCATACCTGTATTGTATAGTTACTGTAGGCATATGTCTTGATTTGCCTGGGAGAGTCCCAATTCATTTCAGTTATCCTTGAGCATCAATAGCACCCCTTTTGTGTTCCCAAATCATCCCACTTGAACAAAACTTTTAGAATCATTCTATCCATAGTAAAACTTATGCTGCAGAAGTACAAAGGTGCCTATTGGAAGATGATTGGATACTGACCAAAAAGAAAAATGAGTGGACATTCAGCAACAGGATGGTCACAGTGGACTCGATGTCCCACTCATCCAGCACAAGAGTTAAAAAAAAAGAGAGAATCAAAATATTATGAGCATTCTAAAATTTAAAAGAGTCAAAAGAATACAGTTTTTAGCAATGTATCCCATTCATTTTAATATGCAAATTATCAAGAGTGAACTTCTGAGTGACAGCTGCTGATTTCTCAAGAAGACACATAAAAAAAATGGTTCAAATAAGAATGACAAAAGTATCCTGTTGGTGAATTTACAGCTATGTACAGCATTTCTGTTGATGCTGAGTTTCTGAAAATATGGCCAACCTTGGTAAAATATCAACAAAAAAATCATTCAAATTATTTGTTTGCAATGTGCACTTTCCTAGGAAGTGAAAATGTATTGACTATGCAGAAGTTCTCAGTCCATATGTATAACATATTTTTCATTATAAACATATTCACATAAATGCATCCTCTAGATATTTGATGCTATGTTGCATACAGTACAATATGTGGCTACTTTTGGTGAACTGCAAGGTTCTAACTACCTTAACCTCACTTCCTCATTGCCAGGTTGGCCTTCTATAATTTTGCCTGGCAAAATGACAAGCCTTCTTCCTCCCCATCTCTGTCAACTGCATTTTTGCAGGCTCTGGTGATGTCTTCACATTTAGTCATCTGTTCCCTTTCTCTTTCTGTCACTTGGCTCCCCAGCTCATTAACTCCTTTTCTCATAACTCACCACCACCCACATTACTTTCAGACTTTTTGTCCCCATACAAACACAGGGGCTTTGTCAAAGAGTCTTGCACATTGGCTACTCTAGTCACTGAGCTTAAGTCCTCACTTTGGCTACTATGCATGGCCTCAGACACTGCTGACTCTTAGATCGCATTGCTCTTTTGAACTCCACTGAAGTTCGATTTGGCTCTTTCATCCGCTGGTCATGACTTAAATATTTAGCATCATATTTTTGTATTTTTTCTAAATTTTGATAATTCCTAAATCTCTATTTTGTATATAGGTTTTGCTACAAAAGATTCAGACGTGCATATCCAGTTGTCTAGGAGTCACTGCTGTCTACACCACTCCAAATCAACCTAAAATCAGCTAACAATCAACACTGGTCTTTATTAACATTCCTTTTGTTTCTCTGACATCCAAAACCTTGATCATCACACAGCATCTCCCCAGCCACTTCTGCAAGAACTGAAGCCAAGCTGGACTTCGCCCATTGCCACCCACCCTTACCGTCTATGGCTTGCAGTGTTAAATAGCATAGCACTATTTCTCTGCTTCCTAGGCATCTCCCTGTTGCTGTTCTGCTTTTATTTTATTTAATGTTTGTTTGTTTACCTCTTACTGTTGCTGTTAGAGTTCATACCTTAAAAAGAAGTGCTGCTCTAAGGATCAAGAATACCATTTTGGAGAGAAGAGAAAAATAAAAGGTAAAAATTGAGTCTGAAGTTACACATCTTTAAATAGACTCACACTATCTAAAATAGCCAGGTTTTCTTAATAAGATTTAACTTTGACTTCTTGGCTCCTCATTACTTCTCACCTGCTTCATAAAGCCTCTAAGCTTTTTCAGAGATTAACCTATGGTTGAACATACTGACTCCAAACTTTCCCAAGAGCCATGTGGTCACTTATTCTCCACAAATTATAGAAGAGACTTTGGACTTTCATTTGTTACTTTCCTGGATCGTTTTTTAATTCTTTTTTTGTATTCACAAAGAAATGAACTAAAAACTATTTGTGACTATAATTTTCTAGCAGAGTTTCCTAATGATTATTTTCTCCCTAATTAGGAATTTCTTTTTCTGAACCTTTTCACTCTTTGAACATTTTTCTTAATGAATACGAATAATATTCTCATTTAATATTAAGTTCTACAATAACTCAGGAATATTTAAAATACAGTCCCAAGAAGGAGTATTCTTTTGCTAAAACACAACATTCATTTTTATTGGGTTGAATGACAAAATGGCCAAAAATTTTAAATTTGTAGATGGCGTTGGCTATACTCAAATTCTGACCCTAGGACTTAGCAAACATAAGGAATTAATTTAGCCTTTTAGTAACTTGATTCTTGATAATTTTATTTTATTTTATGTATATGGGTTTTCTTAAACCTAGTTTATGTCTGAGCATCACATGTGTACCTGGTTCCCCAGAGGCTCAGAAAGGACACCATACCCTGGGAACTGGGTACCAGAGTTGCAGCAGTGAGCTGCCATCTAGTTGTTATGAATAATTGAACCTGGGTTCTTTGGAATAGCAGCTAACATTCTTAACTGCTGAACCATTGTTCTGTCTCTGAAACTCCATAAAAAATGACAAAGTAAGGTTATCATAACTTGATGCCCTTATTATGAATAAATTATTTATTTTATGAAGTACAGTGTTGGGCACAAAAAGATTCTGGAAAAACTTTTAAGTATAGTAAAACTGTAGGAAAACAAAGGTTTCAAATAGAGATACAATATAATCTTGAAAGTAGTGCATAAGTCTAGAAAGAAGACTTTAAATACTCATTCCAAGTAATACTGATGCTTTTCAGTGTATAACAGCTCACTTTTATCAACTAATCCATTCAAAGAAAGGCTATGCTAGATCACATATCACTGTAGTCACTTGTATCCAGTTGTCTCCACAGTTCCTGGCACTTCAGTTTCAATTTTGTTGGGTCTTTGCTCAGCAGCATCTTTTCAGGATTTCTCTTAACCTCTCTAGTACACCTTGCAATCATTCATTCTCCATTTGTACAAACACACACATTCTCTTACACATACACATACACACACGAACACATGTGCACACACACAGACACACTGAATGACAATCACCCACAAATGAAGCATTTCTTCTCTGATATAATAGATATTAGTTTCACTGATATGTCCTTGCAAGTAGAAACTATTCATTAGATATTTGTTTAATGGAGTTTATCTAATCTTAGTACACCCAATGAACTATAGAAGACATGTATTTATTTTCCTGCCATAAACACATAAAGCATATTAGTTCTGTTAGCAGATAAAATCAGGGATTCTGTAACTTGTATGAGAAAACAAATTACATCTATATTTGCTCCAACAGAAACATAGCACTGACTTTTATTAAAATTTTATTTAAATTTTAAATGATATGTTTTTATTTTATTTTTAAATTATTTTCAAAAAGAATTATTTTAGTTTTTGTGATTATAATTACATTATTTTTTCCCCTCTTCCAACCCCCCATGTATACTTCCCCACTCTTTTTTAAATTCATGATCCTCCTTAATTATTGTTATGTATGTGTATGTATGCATATTCCTAAATACATAATTAAAACATACTCAGTCTCTATAATGCCATTTATATGCATGTGTTTTAATACTTCTGTTTTAATGAATGAAAGTACTAAATATCACTAACATTATATTGATAGGAATTTATCATTATGCTATCAGTAGATATAATTTACTTCATATCACATTACTGTTGTAGTTATCTTGGATTTCTTACATTCATTAGTACTTCAAAATATGGTATATATATGACCCATCTGTTGATGCTTAAATTTAATGAAAATAAATAAACTTAGTACTATACCAGAAAATTAATAATTGGATACTACAGAAAGCCTCTGTTTTTCTAATTTTAAAAGCCCCAATCTTCTTGTAACCTAAGCAGTCAGGGGGCAGAGGCAAAGAATCGCCAAAAGTTTGAGGCCATTCTTGGCTGCTTAGCATGTTTCAAGCAGACAGTCTGGCAGTCTAGTCTACATGGTATAATCTTGTCTTTAAAATAATAATATTTAAAAAGACTCAAAAAAAGAAGGAAAAAGGAAGAAAGAAAAGGAGAGAGAGACAGAAAGAAAGGAAGGAAGGAAGGAAGGAAGGAAGGAAGGAAGGAAGGAAGGAAGGAAGGAAGGAAGGAAGGAAGGAAGGACAAAACTTTTACTCTGGAAAAAGTTTCTAAGATTTTTGTGAAATGGCAGAAAGTTCTCATATCACACAAAAGAGCTAAGAACCTCTGGTGTGGATGCTCAACAAAGTAAGGTCATTTGTCCAAGTGCATATAACTGTAACTGGGGTCCTGTAAAAGAGCCCTCACCCCAGGAGTTCCATCCCAGGAATCCAGCCCATTAACACAGAAAAAAAGCAAACATAAATATTACTAAAAGGTTCCGAAAGGATTTTAATTAAAGAAGTCACTTATAGAAGATTAGAAAAGGTAAGTATTTTATCCCATCTTTAAGGTTCTAAATTAGGAAAGAAGAGCAGGAATTACAGAGAAATTTCCTAGTGTAACTTAGCATCTTCATTCATTCATTACCTTCTTCTCGGTTCTCCATGTGGCCCAGGAGCAGTCCTCATCAATTGAGAAGATGATCTATTTTTAAAAGATGATTGCTCTTGATAAAGGGAAATCTCATTATAAGCTGATCTTTCTGTGAGTTTCAGATAGTTCGACGATTCAAGGAGACTGAGCATTTAAGACAATCACTGAAGACTTTTAGATGCTATTTAGGTCAAGGTTCTTGAAAAGGGTTATGAGCCCTTTGAGGATTGAACAACTCATGCATAGAGGATACCGAAGACCATCATAAAGCACAGATGTTCACATTATTATTTATTACAGTAGCAAAATTGGAGTTATAAAGTAGAAATGAAAATAGTTTGACGATTGGGGGTTCACCACAACATGAGGAACTATTTTAAAGGGTCACAGCATTAGGAAGGTTGAGAACCACTGTTCTTTAGGGCTGTGGACTAAGAGGTGGTAAAAGTTGTTAGTAAGTTACTCCTTTTTTTGTGTCTTCACCCTTGTTCCAGGATGAGATGGGTTGGATATTGCAAGTTTTTAAAAATTCCTTGAAGATTTGCATGCTATATGCAGTTACAATGGAGTCTGACCCAACGTAAAGGAGATGAATATAAAATAAAGACAGAAGAGACAGGTTTTTATTGTGGATCCAAGTGAGGAATTCAGCATGCTCAGGAAGAGCAATTTTGAGTACCTGCTACATCAGAAAAATGGCAGTGATAGATCTAGAACTCACATCAGGCCTCTTGTACGGCCTTGTGCTCTGCACAGGACTTGGATTGGCAAAATGGTAGAAATGGGACTCCCTGGAGTCCTTCAGCAAGGAAGACTCGACCCAAGTATTCAATCCCATTTTTACCTTTCTTTCCATGCTTCTGTTTCATACATTTTCAACAGTCTGTTCACATGGAAAGAATAGTTAAAATCATAATTCCTTTCTTTCTCCTAACAAGTAGATATAATTACTACTACTAAAATCATAAGAATGATGATGATAATGACAACAACATAATAGTGCCAGTCAACACTCCTCATTGTAGCCACACTGATGGAGCCATGAGTGAAGTACAAAAAAAATATAGAATGTTTGATGAAATCATCATGTTTTCTTTATGAAATCTGTACCCTTGACTGTAACTTTTTGTTTGAATAACTGGAGATTTCAAGGTCTGTGATCTGGTAGATGACCTATGTGCAATTATTTTCTCTTGACCCCTATCTTTTCAGTCCTTTTATTTGGTTATAATCCTTGCCACTTAAGGGTCTAAACTGTTTTGATAGCATGAGCACGTAGTTAAATAGTTGTCATATTTCAGTGTGAATCTTCACATAAAATCATTTTTTAACAAACAGATGTTTCCTTATCAGTAACTAGTGAATATGTAGTAATTATAAAGCATACATAAAAATCTAATAACTAGGAGACAGTTGAAATAAAAACACATCAGCCTACTTGCTAGTAGCAAATGATGGAACAGTCTTAGTATTACATGGTTCTATTATAAAGTATAAGGGTCAAATGATCTTCAGCTCAGAGAACTGGTAGAAGAAACACTAAGTGAAAGTTGTTTAAAAAAAAGTATGTTGCAGGTAAGATGTGGACCAGTAGGAAGAAAACAGTATGAGAGTCATAATAAACTTTAGAATGGTTTCCTAAATTATAAATAAGATATATTATTTATCTAATACACATACATGCTTTTCTCATAAAAAATGTTTGAGCATGGGAAGATTCATTCTTTATCAGTTAACATTTCTGCCTACATCTCTGGCCTAAAATCAAAACTGCATGATTTCTCAGGATAATCTAAGGAGAAAGAGATAATTAGATATCTGGTCAGATAAATTGTTTTGCTATGAATATATGGGCTGCATTTGATCCAAGGTTCTCATTGATGGGTATAAGTCAATTTTATGACCTATTTACACATTTATCAAAGCAGCTCAGTTTATTTTTGTATATTCCTGGTATCAATGTCATCCTTTCCTTCTAAAGAGCACCACCCTCTTACCTATTATATGTGAGTGTGGCACAGAAGTGATTGGTTACACTTTGACATTATCTGTTACACTGTAGTTATTTCTATGACTGTTTCCCAAAGATTAATCCATTTTAACTTGTTATTTCCTTAATAGGACATATTTATTTATTGTAGGCCCATGCCTAGTTGCTCCTCCACTTCTTGAAGTTTCTCTTAATCAGCCAAGGTCTTAACTAGGTTGGGGACCATTATCCAGTCATTTTGATTTCAGTCTCATCAACAACTCCAGCCTTCTATGTGTCCAAGTAGGAAGGTTGACTCAGTCATACTGTCAATCCATTTGTTTGCTGATTCTTGCAGTGTGTTATATATATGCAAGTCATGATGACACCACATATCTCTTCAACACTTTTCTCCTCGAAACATGTGGAGTTGATTAGGTGAGTAACACTCAGCACTGGAAGAAGTGTGCAGGTAGCATCATCGAATCACATCAGATAAATACAAAAAGAGAACCTTTGGAAGTCACATGATTCCAAAAGTTCACAGCAAATTGGAGCTAATTATGAGATGTCAAAAAAGTGGAAAATATTTACAGCTAGAAATTATATTTCTACATGAAATAGAATAATTTTACAGTATGATAAGACATTTTACAGTATCTTATAATGATGGAATATTAAAATAATTAACTAAAAACGAGATTGTGTATACTATCAGTTATTAAAGAACTTATTTTCTCTGACTACATGCAAGTTGTGTATAGCATTAAGATGATGTGAGAAGCCTTTTCTGAGCTGGAATATACGACCTTAGCATCCTGGCGGTGTTGTTCTGCATCTAGGAGCTTTCTTTCTGCAAGAGAATGTTAAAAGTAGACGGGGAAAAACAAATCTTTGTCTAATGCATGATTATCTGAACTCTCTACAAGGAGTTGCAGTGAAATGCAGGAAAGTGGGGAAATGAACTTTTAAGGAGGTGATGGAGAAAAACCACACTGATAAAAATGATAAACACTGCAGCATAGGCCCCTCAGAAAATGAGCTTTCTAAATACCCAAGGAGGCATGTTTACTCCAAGAAGAAAGATGGGGTTGGCTGGCGCCTCCTAAGTGTGGACACTCAAGAGTTCAAGACACACGTGCTTTTGTGTGCATTTTCTCAGGGGACCTTTTCAAACACCCAATTTTTTCAAAGCTCAATTGTGTTTTCAAATTCAGGAAAGAATGAGATTTCTGTAAAGGACACAGATATGCAAAATCCCATTAGGAAGTTATCTGATATTTGAATTTTAAAAATGCTATTAAAATCCCACTTCATGCTTCATAGTTTGTTTTCTTTATTTGAAGCAGTCAGGAATTAAAAATAACTGAAATCACTTTTTTTAAAACCTTTCAAGAAGTCCAGTTTTGGATGAAACCCAAAAAGAGTCAGTAAGTGCCAAAAAATGGACTATTTTCACAAAGAGTTGAGTGATGGAAAGCAGAAACTGTCATGGAAAGTGTTATGCGAATACTCCCATTAAAAACAAAACAAAACAAAACTCTGGCTGTGGACTTGAAGTGGGTAATGCTTTACCTTAAAACTCTGGCAAATGATTTCCCTTTGGAGATGACCATTGGAGCTAATTTGCCTGCATTCCAAATATTATGGGTCTTGTGACAGTACAACACTTTATTTTTTTACAAGTCCCTTCCACCATATCCCTTGGTCTGTGGGCAAGCTCTGAATGTAACTCAAACAAAAGTCAGAACTGTCCAAACTTTTAGTAACCGTGTTATTGATTTTCATTGACACTTTGTACAATGAAATTTAATTAATAATTTAAAATGTGGACATAGTTCATGTGCTTTCTTTAGTTTCCATTAAAGTATCATAGTTTGGTATATTTTAAGATAAAGCATCCACAAATTATATAAAAGTGTATTGGAGTCTATGGGGCAGGAACTCTCAAAAGGAGGCTCCCCCAAGCAGTGGTTTCTAGTCCCTGTTAGGTTTGCTCTATAGTTTGTTTTTCTATAAGACTTGATAAAACAGTAGATCCTAAAGCTCATCACTGGAAGACCTGTGCTGGGGTTTTTCAGTCCAGCTATTTGTGATTTTACAAGCAATCTGGGTGATTTAGATGATTTAAAGTAAAACTAATGCTTTACGGAATAAACACCGTAGGTACAATAAATAAAATTAGAAATATTTTCTAGTCTGAAAACTAGCCCAAATATCTTTATTTTTTGTTTCAGAGCATGGCTTCATCATATGCTGTCTTCTGACATTGTATACATAGTCCAGTCAGTTGATAGCATCTAAGCAGCTAATAGTTCTTAAATGTCATCTCCAAAATGATACAGAGATAGTGTGGTATATATTATTAATTTTCAAGGTGATATTTGGGATGAAATGAGAGGCAGGGAATTTTTGGTTCAACTAACAACTCTTAAAAGGTTCTGCTGACTTCAATGCAAGAAATATTACAAAGAGGAATGATTGGCAATATCACAATGACTGAAGATCATAGGATTCTTGGGCACAAAATCAATCTTGTCATTCAGAATTTGTGCAACTTAGAAAAGAAGATCTAACAGAAGACATAACGACTATGGTTTGGTTGTAATGAACGTATGTATATTCATATATGTCCATTAAAATTTATGCTTATGCTTAAGAAGTCATTTGATTATAAATTTTTTTTTGATAGGCATACTTTGATATCTGTTGCTAAAAGAGAGAAAAAAGCTGTTTATAAAATACATACAGTTTTGGCTGACTCTTTGGGGGCTATATTTTCTAAACTTGGGTCTGCTACCAGTGTGTAAATGTAACTAAAGCATGACAGAAGCAGATGCAGAGATCCACAGTTAAGCACTGGGCTGAGCTCCCGGAGTCTAGTCAAAGAGAGGAGGAGATGGGATTATATGAGAAAAGGGGTCAAGATCAGGATGGGAAAACCCACAGAAACAATGGACTTGAGCTGGTATGAGAGCTCACTGACTCTGAACCAACAGTTGGGGAACCCGCATAGGACCAGACAAAGTACTCTGAATGTGGGTGATAGTTGTGTGGCTTGGGCAGTTTGTGGGACCTCTGGCAGTGGATCAGAATTTATCCCTAGTGCATGAACTGGCTCTTTGAAGCTCATTTCCCATGGAGGGATGCCTTGCTCAGCATTGATACAGGAGGTAGGGTCTTGGTCCTGCCTGAACTTAATATGCCAGACTTTGTTGACTCCCTATGGGAGGCTTTACCCTCTCTGAGAAGTGGATGAGGGATTGGGTTGGGGAAAGGTAGGACATGAGCAGGAGGAGGAGAGGAAAAGAAAACTATAATTGTTATGTAAAATGAAAAAAATTCTTTTAAATAAAAATGATGATATTAATACTACTACTAATAATACTAATAATAAACACTGGGCTCCTTGAAGTTTCAGCTATTTTATTTTTAAAATGAGGATATTGAATCAGATCTCTAAATTGGATATTCTTTTTAGCTATTCTGATATAACCAATAATTATAATAATGATGGCTTAGAAATAACAAATATGATTTATTTTGAGTTTACAGTAGTTTTGATGATTCTTTACCTAAGGATTTGCTTGAGAAAACTTGCTTGGACATCTTTTAGTTTAATGGTAGGGTAGCTAGGAGTTGAGCAGTCTTTGATAAACTAACTCTGTGAGAGAGTCTGGCCTTTTCCTGATACTCATGGAAGGGTCTGGAAAGAACAGGTAAGATGTTGTTTAAAGAGCAGAGGCTCTAAACACAGAAACAGTGTGTCTCCTACCTTCTATTAGCAAAGGAAGTCAAGCTAAGCAGATTCAAAAGATGAGAAAATAGTCTTACCTTTAACAGGCAACACTGCAGTCGTTGTAATAAGTATAGGAACTAAGAGAGTGAATTTGCTTCTGTAGTTAGTTTATTTTCCTTCCTGAAAAAATACTGTGAAATAATAGGGATTATGATCAAAATAATTCTGTGAAACGGTCTCTGTGGAGTGTTTTGGGTGTATGGTGGTATTAGGAATATGGAAGATCAAGAAAGGAAGATATACTGTATTTGTGAAAACCAGAGGTAAGCATGTTTTAAGCAAGGCTTCTCTTTAATTATTGTCTGAGTTTCACATAAAGTCTGCTTCATCAACTGGATAAATATTTGACTGCTGTTCAGTAAATTGCATTAGTTTACTTTAACTGTGTGCTCAGCCTCATTCAGGCATCCTGCATTAGGCAATGTAGTGTGTAATGCATCTCTGCAGGTGACCAGAGCTATTCTCTGTATGAGGTAAATTAAAACTCATATTTTAAAAATTAAACATTCTTGCACTTCATGATTTCAATATTTAATTATAACCTGTGTCAAGGCCTAATCTCTGACTGAGTCAGGCATGAAATTAATCAAAAAAGAAAGAGAGAGAGAGACAAAAGCTTAGCAATTCTTCTCCACTGTAAAAATGGTGTTGTTTCTTTAGTCACACGGTAATATTCAAATTTTTTTTTTTTTTTTTAAGGAAAGCTATAATACACAGAGTGAGTAGATTAAGTTTTAACATGTAGGGATAGTCCTGGAAAAAAGTCAATAACCTAAAATTATCTTTATTAGCTTTTAACCAAAACACAAGTCTTTTTCAAAAGTAAAACATTAAGTTATTGACCTTATTGAAAGAGATGATAAAATATAAATTAATATATTGATGACCTGTGTGGAGTAAAAATCGAAGATTTCCAGTTGTTTACTGTCTTTTAATCAGTCATGTTTGTTCCCATTTATGTTTTCTACTTGCTGTTTCTCAAAAGTCTTTTGTATGAAAGAATTCACATGAAAATTCTCATAGACACTCTCTTAAAGAACCATTATGTTGTGGACTGGAGAGAGGGCTCAGCAGTTAAGAACACTTGCTGCTCTTGTAAAGGACCCAGGTTCAATTTCTAGCACACACATGGTAGTCACAATCATCCATAACTCCAGCTCCAAGAGATCTTATTTCTTCTTTTAACCACTGTGGCAACAAGTACACACATAGATGTTTGCAAATGCCTATATGCATAAAATAAAACAAATAGGTCCCAGCTTTTTAAAGAATTGATATATCACATGTTTTTTCCTTTACAAAATATTTTAGACTATAAGATTACATTGTCAAAAGTGTTGTGTGATGTGGGAATGTCTTTCTGTATGCTGTGAGTATCAACCTTTAAATAAAGGAGCTGTTTGGCCCATGACAGGCACCATAGAAAAAGTAGGAGAAGTCAGAGTATAGGTAGGAGAAGCAGGGCAGAGTCAGACAGACGAAGCCCGAAGCCCAAAGGAGCAACATGTAAGGAACACAGGTGAGTCATGGGCCACATGGCAAACAGATTAATGAGAATGGGTTGAGTTAAGATGAAAGAGCTAGCTAGCAATGTGCCTGAGCCATAGGCCAAACAGCATGAAATTAATATAAGCGTCTGAATCATTTCTGGGGACCTGAGCAGTGGTGGGTGGCTAAGGGGTCTGGGGCTGCAGGTCAGTGGGTCTGGACCTCTGACTACCCGGGACCAAGAAACTCCATTGCAACAGTGATGTGCCACATGAAAGGAGATAGATGGATCATGGTTAATTCAACAAACCAGGGAACACTAATTTTGTTTCACAACAAAATGTGTTGTTTTACCAATATGAGATAAAGCAAACATGTTTAGGAGAATTCATACATTATTTTATTTACATCAAGACCAAGACAAACTCAAGTTCAATTAAGTCTGATAACATATAATGCAAGGTTTAATTAGCACTTGTTGATTTAATGTTACTATGTTTAAATGATTCTCCTTCCATATGCTTATATGAAATCACATTTATCTTATATAATGAAAAATAACACAGGTAAGTTAAATAGTACATGGATTCAGAAGAATGTCTTCATTGAGTCTACCCCATAGAGTCGGGGTGAGTTTCTAGAGTAAATAATGAAATTGAACGTAAAGGGAGGGCCTTACTTTCTGTGTTACCAAGTCACTCTGAAGCTCAGTGCTCAGGAGTGTCTTGGATTCTACCTTTCTCACTAAATGGTGACAGTGTTCTGAATAGCTGTTCAACTTCATGATGTGAATCAATAAAATCAATAAGTCTGAAAATGTAAACCTAGACTGAAAACTAATATAAACATTTTGAAGGATTAGGTAAAATTTTAAAGGCAAAATGATCCATAGAAGGAGCTGGAAAGATGAGTTAGAGTTTCAGAGCACGTAGTGCACTTAGGCAGGACACTAGTTAGGTTCCCAGCGCCCACGTCAGGCAACTCACAATGAACTGTAACTCTGCTCTGTGTGGAATCAACACTGTGCTCCTGGCTTCTTTGAGTAAGTGCACATTCACAGACAGAAACACACACACAAATACACACATACAAGCTAAATATAATAAAGATAAACCTTAAATGACAACAACAACAAGCATAGTGTGGAGAAGTAGAAGTAGCAATTGAAAGCAACATCTGTATGATGGGTCTTGTGCTAGGCTGACTGTTTGCTGCAGTGGAGGACCTTTGCACGAACCAGAGGACACAGTTGCCAATACCCTCTTAGGCTACACCTAATGGGATATTATACATCTAGGGCTATAGTATGAGACAATAGTTGAAATATTATTTTAACTTGTTGCCAAGATCTGCTATTGTTAATATTTTAGGGCACAGAAATGGCTTTAAATCACCATTAAACAAAACCAGTCACAAAAAGTATATGGTAAAGAGAAATTGAAAGATGAAATTTGTGTCATGATCCAAAGAAACTTTAAGCTGTGACTATCTTTAAGAAGTTTTATGTAAATTCATAGTTAAATGTGTGTTGGTATTTCCATTTTTTTAAAAAAATACAATAGAAATACATTTTCAAATGGCACACATTTCTTCTAAGTCATACAAGGTGTGCTGGTTAGTTTTATGTCAACTTGACACGGGCCAAAGTCATCTGAGAGGAGGGACCCTCAGCTGAGAAAATTGTTCCATCAGATTGAGCTGTAGGCAAGCTTGTAGAGGACTTTATTTATTAATGATTGATAGAGGGGGCCTCATCCATGATGGTCCTGGACTCTATAAGAAAAGGAGCTGAACAAGCTAATGAAGAACAGAATAGTAAGAACCTCCCCTCTGTGGCTTCTACATCAGCTCCTGCCTCTAGGTTTCTGTCCTGTTTGAGTTCCCGTGTCTTTTTCCTTCAGCAATGAGCAGTGATATGGAAGCCTAAGCCAAGCAATTCCTTCCTTCTCAAAATTGCTTTTGGTCATGGTGTTTATTCACAGCAATGCAAACCCGGACTAAGACACAGAAGAAAACAGAAAACCTTATAAATCCAGCCTAAAGAACCAGAAGATAAAAGAAATAGGGATTAAAAAAAGAAACTAGAAAATATGAAGAATTGGGAGAGATATTAGACCTACCAGTTATCACACTCTAAAGACATTGAATGCCCTTTCTAGGAAACAGCACATTAAGCACAAAGACAATTGTGACTCATTTAGAACAAGAGACAGAGAAAAAAAGGCAAACTAGTTAATTTTAAACTGAAAAAAAAAAAAAATTAAACGGCAATGCTAATACTGAGCAAAATGGAATTTAATCAAAAGGCATTAGCAGGGATCATCTACCAAAAATGTAATACGCATGGTCCTCTTTGCATCTAACTACAGAATCTTAGAGAAGGTGCAAAAAACTAAAAATTGCAAGGATAAAATTGACACCCGTAGTCATAAAGGAAGACTTTATAAAAATACATCGTTATAAAAAACAGATGGAATAAAAGAAAATATTGTGCACACAGAAGCTATAGGTAACAAAATTACAAGCATCAACTAACACAAAGTCTATTTTAAATATAGAAAGCAATAGCTTTTAAAAGAAGTCTCAATATATTTTAAAAAATTAGAAATGAGACAGAAATTTTACTTTGATTAAAATGGAATAAAACTTAAATATCAAAATCAAAGCAGTTAAAGTAGATTTCAAGCAATTACTGAGGAAAAATCCTCTTGATAGGATATAAATAAAATTAATGGTTTTTTAACATTAATATAAAAACTCATCTGTAACTGTGTCTTTCTTTAAATTTACTTGCTATGTCCAATAAAATATTATGTTCTTTCAGAATTTCTTTGTTTTATGCTAGATTGCTCATTTTAACATCTATTTTAATAGTGAAAATTGAAAACAAACTGTTTGATGGTAGTAATGGAATATGACAAATAATGTACATGTCTTACATATGTACATAACATACATGTTATATGTTGAATGTTATATATTATTATATTATATAGAAACATGTATTATATATCATATATCAACTATATTTATAGCATAAATAAGAAACTTTAGATCTACATGTGTCCACTTGGATAAAACATGGAAAAATATTCAGCGAATAAAAGAATATGTAGAACCATGCATGCAGTATGGTGCCAAAATAACACTTAAAAACTTACAACACTATATATTATCCAGCAGTGTATTTTTTAAAATAGTGTACTCAAATGTTTGTGTATTTATGACAACAAAGAGAAATCAGATTGAAGACATACCCATCACAGGATTAAAATACAGCTGTAACTCTGCAAACACATGTCTAATTTCAATACAACTTGGTGTTTTTTTAGTAAACGTGGATGTGAATATTTCTCTCATGTATCATAAATGTAATGAATGTGAGTAAAGAGGAGGGTTATTTTTTGTTTTTCTGATTTAATTGCTAACCTATATTAGTAAATCTTTATGTAGTTTCCTTCCCCATTTCCCCATCATTTTTAAATTCTAAATCTAAGGAGGATTTTTGAACATGCTCAGAGCATGTTCTAAGCATATTTCTAAGCATAGGAAGTATATGGGATGAAAACCTGGTATTATAGAATCCACATCCACAAGAAGTAATAACTCCGGTCTTAATAATGGAGATCTAAAACATTCTTCTGTGTTTTAAATCAGGTTTATAGTACTGAGTGTGAAGGGAGATGAACTCCTGTCTAGTATTTTCATTTCATAAATGACAGCTTTTTCAGTATCTAAACTCAATACTAAAACTATTATTAAAACCTGGAACTTGCTCTCTGCTCTGTGAAAATTACTGTTTATGCCCATGAAAATGTTGACCTAATAACAGGATGGCTTGGTGAGCATTCTTTTTACACAACTTGCCACTTATAAGTGCATCTTTGTTAATGTTCCTGTTTCACAGAAAGTTCATGCCCAATGGGTGCTTTTGTCTGTATCAACTCTGTTGGCTAAGGTGATGCTCAACCATCTGTTCTTACTTTTAACTCTGGAAACAGTCTGGCTGTGAAATCCCCTCTGAACCAATGTAATCAATAGTAACTGAATCAGTAACAACTCCTTTAGTCCTATAACAGACGGTGATCAATAACAACTCCTTGATTAGGTAGTAAATGGTGTCTAATTTGCTTGCCTCCAAATAAATTACTTCAATTACATTGAAAAACCGATTTATCACAAGTTTTATCATATACCATATAATCATATTTAATAAGGAATATTACTTGTGATTAGGACTAAGACTATGTTTTCTGAGCAATTTGTGAACCCTCTTACAGATGAAAAAACTAAAGATTCGGGAGGTTAAAAGAATTACCCACGTATATAAGACAGATAAACAGCAAGATTCAACTCCTCGTATGTCTGATTCAAAGGCCAACACATTAACTTCTGTTTCCAGTGCTCTCTCTTAGTATTGCCACATTCTGAATAATAAAATCTTTTACTTTATCAAAAGGCAGCATTGTCACTTGTTATATCCTGTGGAAAGCTCTGGTACCATACTTTGGTGTAGATTATGAAAAGAAAAATGGGACATGAGAAGATAATTCTTAAAAAGAAGCCAACAGTTCACCAACAAAATATACTAGGCTCAGCTTCCCTCCATCTTCTCAACGCCTCCCAAGAGCACAGTATCCATATCATAATTCCACAAGGTATCCCTCCCCCTCTGTGTGTGTGTGTGTGTGTGTGTGTCTGTGTGTGTGTGTGTGTGTGTGTGTGTGTGTGCACATATCTGTATTCGTGTGAATGTGCTCAGGCACATGTCTGTATGTATAAATCAATTTTGTACCCGTGTGTGTAGAAGCCAAAGGAAAAGTTTTAGGTTTCAAGTTGTTCCTTGAATATGTTTTATTTTGTTTCTTTTTCCTCCTCCTCCTCCTCCTCCTCCTCCTCCTCCTCCTCCTCCTCCTCCTCCTCCTCCTCCTCCTCCTCCTCCTCCTCCTCCTTCTTCAACATGGTCTCTCATTGGCCTGGAACTTATGAGGCTTCCCTAAGAAATCTAGGTGGGCTGGGAACTTGTTATTCTTCAAACACATAGGGCAAATATTACTCTCAGGTAAGTTTGTGAGAAATTACACCCTCTTGAAGGAACCTTAACCTAAAGACCCCACACATCAGCAGGGAACAAGTAACTACTCAAATGACACTACCTTTGAGCAATGCCACTAACTGGAAATTCCCTTGTGTGTCTAGCCTATTTTCTCAGCTCCACTCCCCCAAGTCAGCCCCTGGAGGATACTACCTCGCCTCTCTACTCTCATCTGCTTCCTTCATCGCTTCATGTGACTCCTTAGCTGGTTTGGGAGCAGAAAATTCCTACTGTGCCTACAAAATTAGCATGTCTTCTTTCTCACCCTCATGAGGGCCTTAGTGGAGTGACTACAGTCCTGAGGGAAGCTGGGGATTTGTTCAGATGGATTTCCGTTTGCCAGAGGGAACCTCCTCTCTACAGGGTGGCCTAGTGGCTGTGAGTGGCAGCCTTATTCTGACCATTGTTGACAGCTGGTGTTTTTCAATTTGGGAAACATTTTGCTCAACTGCTAATAAGATGCGGAAACAAGGGGGAACACTGAGGATTAGTGATCATCTTTGTTATTACAGGTGAGGAGTGGCTGCCACAAAATATACAGTATAGGGAGTGTAGCAGTTCAAGTGTGAACAGTGCTTAGTGCACTCATATTGTTGTACAAACCTTGTCGGTGCCTAATTTCAAAACATTTTCTTAAATCAAAAAAATCATACAATATATGCTGATCATGGCTTTCTTTCCCATCTCCTCACAGACCCTTCCCACTTCTCCACCCATCCAGCTATTTTTCTCTCTCTTTAGAAAACAAAAGAAAGAAATATAAATAAAAAATTCTATAGATTGCAGCCATATAACATTATCAAAGTAAAACATTTTTATGCATTATTATTTCAGAATAGTGTCAAGCTATCCTCAAATTCAATAGGTAGCTCAGGCTATCTTATAATTTGTGAAAACACTCCTGAGTGTTAATATATGTGTGAGCTAGAAACCATACCAATCTAGAAGACTCAGGGTAGAGGTGGGTGGTTTGTTACTTAGTTTTTAATAGTGCCAGACACTGGACCCAGGGCCTTGGATATGCTAAACAAGCACTCTACAACAGAACTATATCTCAAACCTTTCATACTTGAAAGTCTTTTATTGGTCACCTTGTAAGAACTTTTATTTCTAATAAGAATTAGTTCTTTTTAAAATTACATTTATGTACCTGTGAGGAAGGAGTAAGCACATGCCCCAGAGAATGTGTAGAGAGACTAGAGGATGATGTGTGGGAATTGATTCTCTCCTTCTAATACAGGCTTGCACTCAGGTGCTCAGTTGTGGCAGGAAGTGCCTTTACCCACTGAACTATCATATCTTGTATATAAAAATACATAAATTTAAGTTTAAATGATTTTCATGTTTCTTGTGGTGGTCTGAAAGAAGTGTCTCCCCCCACCCCAACAAAGAGAATGGTACTATTAGAAAGTGAATCCTTACTGTAGTAGGTGTGGTCTTGTTGAAGGAAGTCACTCTGGAGGCAGGCTTCAAGGCTGCATATATGCTCAAGCCATGCCCAGTGAGACAGTTGCCTCCTGTTTTTTGCCTATCAAGGACTCTCAGCACCATGTTTACAGCCAGACCATTGTTTCCTACCATGATGATAATGGACTAAACCTCTAAAAGTGTAAGCCACCCCATTAAATGTTTTCTTCTATAAGAGTCACTATGGTAATGGTGTCTCTTCACAGCAATGGAAACCTTATCTAAGATAGAATTGGTGCCGGGAGTGAAATATTACTGTGATAGGCTGGCCCAGGCTTTCAGTTGGACTAATATGGAGTTTGGGCGTTTGGATCAGAAAAGTAGTGATATGCTTTAAGTGGGCTTAATGGCTCATATTAATAGAAGCATGGAAGAAAGTGGTGCTAAGAGTTATCTGAACTGTGGGGGTCTTATTCAAGTGATTTCAGAGGAGAAGAATATTAGTATGTGGCTTAAAGATTACTTTTGTGATATTCTGGTGAAAATTGTGGCTGACTTATGTCTTGTATGAAGAGTCTGTCTCACTTTGGATTAATTAATTAATTAATTAATACTTCTAGATTAATTCTGTTGGCAGGAATTCTCAAAACAGCCAAGCATAGACTCTGTCATGTGGTTATTAGTGGTAATATTCGTGGTATTTCTAATGAAAAGGAACAAGGTGAGCAGGATAAATTACAAAATATAAAATACGAAGGAAAAAAGATCACCAGGAAGTGACATGGAGCTAAGTTCTGTGTTCAAAGGATGAACAGATTAATGCAGTAAAGGCAGTAGTGACCTCAGGGCAAGATCCCATCCAGCTATGCCTCCAACTTGTAAAAGGAACGAAAGAAAAGCTTAGAGTCTGGTGTGGTGAGCCCTTTAATCCTAGCATTTCAAGGGCAGTAGCTGGCCTGGTTTACAGAGCAAGTTCCAGAACATCCAAGCTTACACAGTGAAGGGAACTATCAAAAACAAAAATTGATGAAGATATAATTGAATGAGGGGGTAATGTTCCAGCCCCCGCAAACAATAGAACTTGGCAGCTTCAACCACACAGTTCTGGAGTTAAGACAAAAAACGAGGTTATGGAATATTCTTTAATCACTAAGGAAAGACGCTGAGGCCAGTCGTGTGTCAGGTGAATGGTGGTCATTGTATGAAGCTGTGAAGGAGACGTCTGCTTTGCCTTGGATACCTCCAAAATGTTAAAGATGCCAGAGTCCTGGAATACCTGCCAAGGAAGGCTGGTAACAGATGTGCAATCATCTCAAGAGAGAGAGGTATGTTGCCATCAACAAAGCAGGAGTTGCAAATCTGAAGAGTATTTCAACATCAGACATGAAGTTTAGAGTCTGCCCAACTGGTTTTCAGTCTTGATTTGGTCTAGTATTTCCTCACTATGCTCTCTTGTCTGTGTTTTGGAACGGTAATGCACATCCTGTATTATTATATGTTGGAAGAATGTGATCTGTTTTATTTTATTTTTTATTAATTAAGAGGTCATATAAATATCAGGAGACTTTGCACTTTAGACTTTTAAATAAGTTTGAGACTATTATAGACTATGAAACTTTTGAAGTTGGACTGAATGCATTTTGCATCATGATATGACTATAAGTCTTTGGAAGCCATGGAGTGGTATGTGGTCATTTGAAAGAAAATGACCCCCAGATGGAGTGGCACTGTTAGGAGATTTGATCTTGTTGGAGTAGGTGTGGTCTTACTGGAGGAAGTGTGTACTCTGGAGGCAGCTTTGATACGATATCTCATATATAACAAGGCCATACCCAGTGAGACAGTTCACTTTCTGTTGCTTGTCATGGTATCTCTTCATAGCAATGGAAACCATAAGACATCGCTGATCAGCCTATTTTATTAGTAGTACTAATAAATTATAAAAAACCAACAGAAATCATAACCTTGTTAGGTTGTGACTAACTTTCAGAAGTCAATTTGCATTGGAATTACACTCTTTAAACAAATGGAATAGACATGTTATGATAGACTCATTGAAAGAGAATTTATGTTTTATTTTTAGTTTGTTTATTCAATTGTCCATCCATGGGACATTTGTAATATGGAACAATGTAATATAAATCAGCTGTTAGTGAAAAAATAATACATTTTCTTTTATGGTTAATTGGGATGAATTAAGTTAAAAGAAGGCAGCAAGATTCTGAAAGAGGGCCACTTTGGACAAGGATGGAGAGGTAATGAATCTGAAGATTTGATTATTGCAAAATAATACTGGTCTCCTCTTTGGAGATACTCTATGTATTCCAAGGAATTTGAATGAATCACTTTGACGCTCAGTTTCCAATGCTGTTTTTAAAAGTTGGTCAGGACTCCATCCCCAACCCAATCTACACTGCAGAAGAAGATGCTACTGAATGTACAAATGTGATCTGCTAAGTGTTTTTTCAAGAGCAATCATTCTCAGCTATTGAAGCAATTCTATAAGGATGACTAGATCCAATGCATGGACAGGATAATATGTCTGGATCCTGCAAATTACAGGAGCCAGGTCATGTTTTAGACTCAGATGGATTTTTTTCCTTTTCTTCACTCCTTTATTAGGCTAGTATCAGCTTTAGACAATGCAATGTCCATAATTCTCAAGATTGGTCTTCTATAAATGTTTATAATAGCATTACTCTTCTTTTTTCTAATTTATTTAAAAACAGCAAAGAGTTCAATGTAAATAAATCATCACACATCTCCATGTGAGGCATTTATATGAGTACAAAAGATATACACCCTAGCTACCTGAGTTTGATTCCTGGAATTGGAGGTCACATGCTGCAGAAGTGAACCAACTCCTACAAGTTTTTCTCTTATCTTCAATTAAGGGCTGTGGCATGTACACACACACACACACACACACACACACACACACACACACACACACACACACACACAGACACACACACACACACACACACACACACACACCTGGATGGAGAGGTTCATATAATAGTTAAATAATATTTAAAAAGAAAGAAAACTATCATGAAGTGGTTCAATAATCTGACTGATTACCCCATGAACAGTAGCATAACAGTGAACAAGTTACACACACACACTTTGAAGAACAACAGAGTTGGATATTTGTAGCTGAGATCTAATTTGTAAAGTTGAAACACGGATTATACATAGTAGGGATAACTGTCTGTAGCTGGAGAGGAAACCACTACGTAATAGTTTTCTTTCTTTGTAAATATTACTTATTTATTATATAAATCTATCTTCCCTCTCTTTCTCCCCCCCCCCGCCATGTGTGTGTGTGTGTGTGTGTGTGTATGTGTGTGTGTGTGTGTGTGTGTGTACACATGACACAGCCTTTAAACTTGTAGGAGGTGATTCTCTTTTTGCACCATGTGAACTTTGGGAATCAAGCTCAGACTGTGAGACTAAATGGAAATTGCCCTGACCCACTGAGGTACCTCACTGGCCCTATTTTTCCTTTCATAAGTAAGGAAATCTGTAAAGCCAAATTACTCAAATGTAGCATGGTTTTATTTCTTCCATGGTCAGGAATTCAGACCTTACATATAAGACTGCATAATTCATTCCTGGGTTATAAGGTAATGTAATGTTTAGCCATCATTCTATAAATAGTGTAATAAAAGCTCAGACTAACACCTTTCTGTTAGCCTGCAAGTAGCTTCATGGTCAGATTTATCTGGGGTACTGAGCAGAAAGCCATTTTTCTATCACATAATGAAAATATTTGGAAACCACTAGAGCAATGAGAGTTATAGAACTCTGAAAACTGTAATTGTCAGATTCCATTATATTAGAGTGGAAAGCCTTTGGAAAGGTTTTTGCTTCCAAGCAAAGGGCACAGTACACTCTGAGATCCCTAATTGGTTGCCCCACCCCTTTTCTCTAAAGAATAAGTTCTTATGAGTCAGAAAGGAAAACAAAAGAAAAAAATCCAAAGAAGAAGACATTATTTTATAGTTGCAGTTTCTCTAGGCAACATGATAAATGGATAGTGTTAAAAGATAGAATGCTGAGGAATTACATTGGAGAAATGCTCTGGTGTTCCCTCCAAAGAGCCCATTTGAACTTCATAGAGAAAACATGTAAACAAAAATAGGCACCTGCCTGGTAGAAAAGGCCTTAGAAAAGAGTTTGATGTCCCCAAAACACTCATTACTAGATATTTCTAGTATTTTTCCTTTTTATCTTCTACTTTTGAAGCATTACAGAGAAAGTAGGAGATTGGGAATTGTGCTTATCAAGTTGTATGTGAAGAAATTCATTTGTGAGATCTCAGAGGAATCTGTTGTGACTGATATACTTAGCTAATTAGACTCCCTTTTAGAAGCTTTATTATAAAACAGCAAGAGACCAACATGTTACTTTCTAACACAGTGAAGAAAGAGGATTGAGCAAATTGTGAAACATGAGCATTGTGGATTTGGGATAGATTTTAGCACTTAAATTATCTTCATCTTTTTTCTTTCTCTAGACAGTGAACTTCAAATTCAATGTTCTTTGATATTTAGTAACTTTGTGGAAAGCTCAGGGAAAAGATTAAGTACATTCATGGCCAAGAAAACAGTTAAATATACAGAAGGTGGGAGCCCAGCTTTTATTTGGGGAAAAAAAATCCACTTAGTACAGTTACCTTGAAGGAAGGATAAACATTGGCAGACAAATTGGTCCATCTTGGGAACAGTTTTGCAAGATAAGTGAACCAGTGTTTCTTTGAATCCAGGAATGATGCTGCAACCTGACAAATCCTACATACAGTGTATCAAGCAGTCACAACAGGTTCCTCTGAGATCTCACAAATGACATTTCTCCACACACAACTTGATAAGCGTAATTCCCAATCTCCAACTTTTCCTGTATTGCTTCATATCTAATCTAATTCTTTCTTTCAAGAATTGTTTTATGCCACTTAATGTATTGTTGGGAATTTGCTTTTAGGCTCTTGGGTAACAGGGGGAAAATGAATTGCAATCTAGTAGAATCTTGACAAGATAACCACTGCACTGTGAATGCTACAGGCAGCAAGGAACGAACGCAAAGATGAAGCGAGCATTTGCTCTGTTAAATTGTTTCCTTCACAGTTTTCCTTTTGTGGAATAAATATAGTATATGAAGTAGCTGTCTAAGGATAATGTGCTAGTTGTTTTACTCAATTTGCTCAGAAGTAAATCTTTAGGCTGTGAACGAACATGACAGAGATGTGAGCATTATTTTCAGCAAGATACAATTATTGTTATTTGGCAAGCAAGTTATTGATGCATTCAGTAAATTATACTTAGCAGGCAAATGTAGCCATATCATTAAAGAAAACACACAACCATTCAGGAGGAAATGACTGCTTTCTCACTTTTAATATCAAAACAATTATCAATAAAAATATTCTGACCTTTGACTACTTTCTCATTTTTAAGATCTAAACAATTATCAATACAAATTAAATTTTGCCTTTTATGATGGTTAATTCTCTGCCCTGTACATAATATCTAGGAGAATGAGTAGGTGCAATCCAGTGAAGACAAAGTAGTATTGCTATGAACACACAGTTCAATGAAAGTTGTAGGCTTTGAAATGTGTCATGCTCAGATGTTTTTTAGTTCCTATGAACATGAACCTTGGGTAGGCATTCTGGAACCCACTTGCTTTCTGGTATACCTTCTCCTCTGACTGTTTGACATTGTAATTTGTCTTCTCTGCTCGTCAGCCTTTAGACTTAAGTCTGATACCTTGAGAAAGTCAGAGTGGAAGGCCTTGGATTGTTCACTGCTCCATACTGTGATATAGAAGTAGAAAATGATAATTCTTCATAGATGCTTTGAGTCTTAAAAGAACTACTGATACTTAGGAAATGTTTTTGCAAATATTGATAACTATCAGAATATGTAAAAATAATTTCAAGATAAATATGGAACTACTGGTGATATTTGAAATATTTTTCAGGTAGGCTTTTCAAAATGCATGGTTAACTCAAACATCTCTTTTTCTGTAGGTGGTTCTAGATGTTAAATTGTTTAATAAGCTAGATAGATATTAATAACAGGCCCTTATATTACTATCCCAGTTATATTAATGGTATCCAATTTTACTGACCTGTTACCAAATACCAAATAATATTTTATTTATTTTAAAATGTAAGTTGCATAGCCATTATTTTAAAGTACTTTATCGAGACGAAGCCTTTAAAATAGCATTACATGTATTTTCTGCTGGTCTGTGAGATCAGAACCTGATCACTGGAGCTCAAAGTATAAAAGATAAGAACGTAAATGCCTAGGTTCATCACTCCTTTCATCAATTTATTTAGAGACCGAGTCAATACAAAGAACCTTCTAGATTTGTTCTTTATTCTTCGTATATATACCTTTCAAATTCTTGAATATGTTGTTGTTAGAGAAATAATTGGTAAATTCATTTCACTGTCCTAACTGGCTAAACATCTGCAAGCAACATATTTATATTAATTAATAATTCCATGGATCAAAAAAAAAATGATAGGACACACTTGAGAAGGTCTGTCTATTCTAGTTTTCATGGATTATTGGATCTGTATTTCTGATTTCTCTCTTTTTCTATTATCAATGATAAAGACACAGAAGACCTTTAACTTAGACACACAGACACACACACACACACACACACACACACACACACACACTGTTTTGAGAATCTATGATTTGCTATGTGGTAACCAAAATGGTCATATTTTCAGTGTTTCCCTGAATGAATGGCATTCCTGGGAAATAAAGCAACCTTTCTGTCTCCTGCAGAATGAATTTCAGATGGAAGACTTCTATTATGTCCACATCACATTTTTATTGTTTTATTTATTGTTTTAAATAATTAGAAATGAAAAGTCCTCAAAGACAATTTACCCATACTTTATTTCTTAGCCACATCTTCCAGGACCCCAAGCTTTCTCTGGGGTGATAATTTTGTTTTAGCCATAACAGCCCTTCAGAAACATACTCCATTTTGGTTGCAGGTAGCCCCTTGCTTTGTACAGTAACGATGTTCAGTACAGTTAGTTCACTGTCTTAGCAAGCCGAACTTAGCTTGTACCCAAGTTCAACAATTTAAGTTTATTTATGCTTTGCATGACTGGACTTTTACTTTTTGCATTTAAAAACAATAGTAAGTATATTTATTGGTTTATGTGGTTAAAGTGTCATGACTCTTGTTTCCCAATTTATAAAGGTTGGATGGACTTTGGCTGCTTACATTGTAATTGTCCCTTACAGAGAGAAAAGTGAATCCGTTTCCCTCCGGGTCTTCGGGTTTTGTCTTCTGAGCTATGGCTCAGTTTTACCTCTGTTCAGCAACTTCCCTTTGGCTTCCTGTTGACCTCCAGCTGATTCAGTTTTCTCCCCCTCTAAACCAACTTTCTGGAAAAGTGTAAATTATTTATAATGGTTATCATTATCATATTACATTTCCCTTTACACACTGCCCCCCATATCCCTAGCCATAGGCATCACAGTTAGTGATTAAAAAAAAAAAAAAAAAAGCAGATTATAAATATCAGATAACTTGGGGGGGGGGAATTGCAAGGTACCCAGAAATCATACAATGTGGCATCTACTTTTAACACCTAGTCATAATAATGATGAAATAAAATCATCTCCTGCATGTTGGCTGTGGGTATTCAGAGGGCTGACTGTCAGGATACTACAGGAACCAATCTTCTCCTTCTGAGAGCTTTATAGGTGGATAGAAACCTTCCTATCAATTTACTGAGTAACCTTCCTGTAATAAGATTTCACTTTGTCTCACTTTTTCCTTTTATAAATGAAAATACTACTACACTTTCCTATTTATAGGATAATCAAGGTTTTAAAAAAAGCTCTGGGTAAAAGCACACTGTCTCTTTTAGGTTGCGGTTCTGACAGCACTTGTGTTGAATACAGGCTGTCCAGTTTCAGTTTTTATTTGTGATCTAACACACAATAACTGTGTACTAGGTAGGCTTGCTAGTTAGTAATTTCTTTACAGGAAATTGCAGGCTCTGTGGCCAACCGGAAGTGGGAACACTAGCTCTTAAAATTGAAGATGAACCTTAATAGAAAACTTTCTCTGTCCTCTGGATTCAGGATTCAGGACATGTTTTGGTGTAGTTGCTTTATCACCATCAAATACAGCTTTATAGTCTGACATCTTAGTTGAGAACCTAAGTAGAGGTTGAGCAATCAGACTAAGGTCTGAAGTCTGACAGATGTGAGTCTCATGCCAGGTATTTCATAATCCAAGTACGTCCCTGGGATAATCACCCAACTTATGATGATTCAATGCCCCAGTTTCATGTACTATAAATGAGGAGGCATGCAGCTACCTTATAGGAATCTCATAAGAAGGAAACAGGTGAGCATTTATCTAAAACACAGTATAGATTAAGAATAATGATGGAATGAGGAATCACCAGGGAATAATAGAAAATGTTCTTATAATTTTAAAATTACATTTACTGATTTATTTGGTGTATATGTTTGCTTCTGTGTGTGCATGTGGCTCTGTGCTTCTGTGTTTTCTACCTTGCCCACCTAAAGCATGTGTGTTTATGTTGGAGGAAAACTCATAGTTATTTCTACCCTTGCATCATGTAGTCACCAAATGGCCCAGTTCATGTCATCAGTCTTGGCAGCAAGAGCCTTTTTCCATTAAACTATCTCAGCATTCCAAAAGGGGTATCTTTAATATGAACCAGAGTCTCAATCAAGAAAGGATAATTATAAAAGTAGACATCCTTTTTATTAATGTAATTATATCAATGTTTATTGACGCTTCTAGTGAAACTCTAACCCCATTTTCTTAATGTTCACACAAAAAGGAAACATTATTTCCATAGTTTGGAATATAATAAAAATGAACATAACATGTTTTACCCTTGCTGGTAATCCTGTTATTTCTCCAGTCTTTTTATCTGAATGTAATAATGTTGAATTGTATATGCCTAGTATTGCGACACAAACTACAAATGCCTAGTAAATTCATAGATATTCATAGTTAATCATGCAAAAATGAAATATTTAGCTTTATAATTACCTATATTTGGGAATCTATTTGCTTACATCCCTTTCTTTGGTATTTGGAGATTATGAAAAATTATTTATGCAAGGAACTTGAAGGGAATGGCCTGCATAGTGACTTTAAAAATACTTTAAGAGCATTGCAATACATATTTTAAAAGTGCTTCCTATTGTAATGTTTTTCAGCTTTTTAAAATCATTTAAAAATACGCTTGGCTAACCAATACTTAATTCACCTCATCAAAAACAGTAAGAGGATATGTGTGTACATTTCTGTATAGTAAAGCAGACAAATGTGATGTGTATTAATTATGGTGATTAATTTAACTTTTGTTAAAGGAAAGATTAATTATAATATTCTGCTTATATAACAGTTTTTCACTACTTTAAACTGATACTATACACTTGCATAGCAGCAAATTATTTTTGGTTTATTGGAAGCAGTTGTATTAGACAGTTAAGCTTTTGTTTTGTGTTTGAAACAAACCAGAAGTGTCCCCTTTTGTAAGAAAACACAATACATGGAAGTTCAAACTTGTATATACCATGAGTCAGCTCTTCATATTGCATTGGTAAATACTGTATATGTGCTGAAGGCTTCAGCCTCCCAGCCTATCACCTTGGTGAGGACAGTTGTGGGCCCTCTAGACTCCAACTATGTCTGCTGATTCAGTGAAAGGATGTTGGGGATGTAGGGGCAAGTATGATTTGTGTAGATTTTATCAATAGAATGTTTTCTTTTCAGACATAAGTATATTGTCAGTACAATTCTTCAAGTATGTATCAGTATATATCATTTTAAAATGTAACTATCAGATCATTACCATGTAGAATGAAGAGAAAGAGCAATCTAATTTGGATGCTAAAAATAAAATTTCTGGGCAAAATGTTACCATACTAATTTTGTTAATTCTCCCACAGAAGAATACATTACACATTCCAAGCTTAAAGGTTATTAATTATTGTAATATCAATCTCGTTTGTAGGAATGCTGAATTATTAAGAAAATAGTATGTAAAAATGTATGAGATTTGATTATAATCTTTTTTTACAATTGATGCAGCAGCAGTTCTATCTATTTTTCAAAACACTGTAGATTGTGGTGTGTTTATCTGTGGCTTTTAGAATTTCTTTGATTAGTAACCGTTGAATCAGACTCAGGCTATTATTTTAGAGAAGAACGAATCTGCTTTGAAAATGGACTAAAAGGTGAAATCTGTAATTTAGCAATTATGTTAGCAACTTTTATAAGTACGGTGAAAAATTATCTAAGAAGGGCAACTTAAGGTGGTAAAGAGTCCTTTTTGCCTCATGGTTTAGCATGGTGTACAGGCCAGTGTTGCAGGGAGAGGTTGGGGCAGCAGGCCACTGAGGCAGGCTGCTCAATTTCATCTGTACTAGGAAGGAAAGTGAGCAATGTGTCTTTCATGCCCCCTTTCTCATCTTTACTCAGCCTCAAATCCATGTCCTCAGAATAGAGCTCTCCACATTCAGCATACTCTCTTCTCCTGAGTTTAACTCTCTGCAGACATTTTTAGCAAGGTGCCCAATGGGGTATTTCTTAAATTATTCTGAGTTTAGTCAAATTGGCAGTTGAAATTAACCATAACTGTAATCATTACATTGTTTAAGCTAGTCTTTTAAAACACGATCAAAACTGAGGGGAAAGAAAATGTGCGAATGTTTTAAAATGGAAGTGGTTGGATCACCTGCTTCTTTTCAGTACTAGCCTAGCACGGTGAGTAGAGTTCTGTGCTTTACAGATGAGCTTCACTTTCAAAAGCTCTGACTATATGACTGCTGTTTATATACCACTGTCTGTTATGGATTTTATTTTTGTCTATAACCATTCATTTTATGCTTCTTTGAAATATTATATATTTCATAATTATGATAAAATGTGCCACTCTATCAGAAGACTCGGTGTCCATATCCCATTTTCATCTTGATTGACTATAATACTTGTTTTGTCAGTGACGTTTAAGCAGCTATGATGTATATCACACTTGAGAGCCTTTGTATGCCAGTCCGACTGTTCTCACTTCCCTCTGTGACAGAGCAGCACACCCCAATGGGAGGGTTTCCAGCAGTCTGGACCTTTGAATAAAGAAGATACAGGAAACAGGTATAGCAATGCAGCCAACACACAGAAGCAAGCTATGTAATTACTTTGCAAAAATTTACCACTTCAACAAACAAAATCTTTTCTTTTGTGGAGGAAACAGTTTACTTTGGTTTGGGGATTGGGAGTCTGGTCCAACAGACTGGGGAAGACATAATTTCAGGGGAATGAGACTGTTTGTTCACACCAGGAAGCACTGACAGGTCAGAAAACAGACCAACCCATTTTCCAGGTCCCAGATACCCACTTCTCTCAGGTAAGTGCCACCTTTCAAAGGCCCCACACTTCCTGAAATAGCACCACCAGCTGAGAATCAAGCACATGTGTCTCTAAGGAACATTTATCTTGCAAACCACAATATCCATGATCCCCCTCATTAGATGCATCTGGAGTGATCATGAAAAGATATTCTTATCCTGTTCTTAGCGTGTACTCATGAACAAAATAGCAGGCTCCATTATGACACTTTTATGTGTCTCTATTATACACTTTGATTATGTTCATCTCTGATTACCATAGCTTGTCTTCCATCCTCTCTTTTAATGGTCCCATCCTATTCTCCAAACACTCTCCCTTGTACTGTCTGGTCTTTGCTTACATCTGCATAACCCTTATCCAAGAAAACATGTAATATTTGTCTTTTGAAGCCAGATTTATTTCACTTACTATGATGATCTCTAATTCTATCCATTTTCTTAGAGATGACACAATTTTATTTTTCTTAAAGTCTAAAAAAAACCCAAAAACTTCAATGTGTCTATGTTCCCTTATCCATTTAGCCACTGATAAACTTAGGCTGATTCTGTAACTTGTCTGTGAGACTTGGGCCACAATAAATATGGTTGTGCATGTGTTGTATATTCTAACATAAGCATAGGTATACTAATCTATATTTTTTCACTTATATACCCCCAAGTATAGTATCATAGCATTGCTATATTTTATTTTTAAATTTTTGAAAACCTTTATTATAGATTTTTTTGTGACTATGTAGTTTACACTTCTATTAATAGTGTTACTTTTCTGTGCATCCTTGCTTCTAACTTTCTAATATTCTCTCTCTCTGCCTGTCTTCCTCTGTCTTTCTTCCTCCCTCAAATCTAGAATCTACTTAGTGTTACCTATATATCAGTATAAAACTACTCTCTGGAGAATTTGGCCACATCTTAGAAGAATACTAAATGTTCTTACAGCAGTAGCCAAAAATTGCCAATAGATTATCAGATAGAGGTGGTTCTTCACTTTACCCTATCCATGGTGGGATTTAGGGCTGGAGTGATATTGTCCATGTCATTCCAGCTGCTGTGAATTCATGTGAACAACTGCGTTGCATATCCAGAAAATTAAATTTCATCTCACAAAAACATTACTTCTGGCTCTATAATCTTTTTACCCATTTTCCACAATTCCTGAGTCTGGGAGGCAGAATATGTAATTTTTTGCTAGAGCTGAGCACTGAACATTCTCTACACACTGGCCAGTTATGGATTTCTGTATTAATTGGTATCTACCTCCATAAAAGAAGCTTCTGCTGATGGATGAAAGATATACTAATCTATGAATATAAAGACATCAACTTAGAAGATTGCTTAATGCTACATCCACAGAACATTAGGTCTCCTCCAGGAGCCCATGACTTTTAGGTCCAGTTAAAAGTATGTAGCATGTGTTCTCTCTTGTGGAGTAAGCCAGGAAGTGGTTGGTTTCCCCCGTAAGCATTGTGCCACTATTGTACCCATCAGCCTATCTTGACAGACAGGTCATTAATGTAGCTTGGAGCATTCACAACTAGATAAAATTGATTTGTTTTTCTCGTAGGGATGGGCCATAGCATGCCATAGGACTACGAAAGCTAGACAGTAGAGATGAACATTTCATGGCAGTACCAGACTGATTTCTCCTTGTCCTATGACTCAGCTGTAGAGTGTTTTCAGTAATATGGTCTTACAATCAGATTGCTGAGGGTAAATAAGAACAAATATAACAAGCTGTCATGCCTTTTGTGATGGGACCCTACTGACCAAAACATCTCAGAAACAAGGTAAAACAAGCGCTGGACATTTTAGTTGGTACTTCTGATGTCTGAGAAAGGCATTGCCCCCTGATTCACATTAGAGAGTAAACCCACTTAAACTTGTAGTTGGACTTTTTTTTTTTTTTTTTAGGACCTCCAGCTCCCCCAAGACATGGAAAGTTTTATTTATTATAAAAATATTGGCCTTTGACTTAGCTCTTATAACTCAACCTGCTTCTATCAATCCACACTCAGCTACACGGCCTTTTATCTATATTTATTCTATAAGTCTGACTTCCTCTATGCCTCATTGGCATCTCTCATGCACCTAGATTTTTTGCAAGTTCCTCACTTGCCCCAGAAGCCCTTCTGCCTAGCTACTGGCTGCTCAGCTTTTTATTAAGTTAGTCACAGTGATACATCTTCACACAGTGTAAACAAATATCCTGCAACATTTTCTCCTTTTTGTGTAAATTAGAAAGGGAAGAATTTAATTCTAACATGATAAAACTATACAATAAAAGTAATTATCAAGTAAGAATTACATTCATAATGCCCAGTTGTTTGTATTTGGCAAGTTTGGAGAAAATATTCAATTATTTATTCTATTTTGATGAATCCAACATTTTCTACCTAAACCACTTTCTATCACAATTTGTATTATAAACTAAAATATTCTTTAGTCCTTAAAGCATTATTTTTTTTAAGAGAACAACTTAACTTTTTTTTTCATCCTTATCTTGTATATAAGGCTTTTTTTTTTTAATTTTGTAGGAAGAAAAATGGGATAAGTATCTAGTCTTCAATACCATCAGAGAAATATGGTGCCCCTGTGGTTGGTGTGTATATTTAGAATTATAATATTATCTTGGTAGAGTTGTGACCCTCTTTACCTCTGAGGACTAGTTTTGATTTGAGATCTATTTTCTCAAATATTTGAATAGCTAAACCTGTTTGTTTCTTAGTTCTGTTTGCTTAGAGTTCTCCTGTTGGCGTGCATCCTGGTTTAGAGTCAGGAGCTGGAGTTGCCTCTAGGCTCAGGGTCCTGTTTTTTGTTTTTTTTGTTTTTTTTTTTTTCTTTTTCCTTAAATACTTTTTTTCTCAGACCCTCCCCACCAGCCAGGGGAAAGGGTTTTGATTTGCTGGTATCGATGACTGCTGATGGTGATCTCTCACTGGTCTAGGAATGTTATATATAGTCTCCACCCTCATCAGGTCTCAGGCTCAAACCACAGTTTGGCTTATATAGAGGTGCTTGGGAGTACATTTTTTAAAGCGCAAGTCATAATCCATTTGCACTGGCTGAGGGCAGGCTGCACTCTGGTCCCCTAGATGCCACTACACACTCCATCCCATCCTTTTATAGTAAAGTCATGTTCATCATTGATGGTGAGGTATATTTCTTGGAGTGAGAAAAAAGATGGATTCTGTGTTCTAATCCAGTCTCTAACAGATGGGTTATGTGTCTTTTCATTGGAGAATTTAGACTTTCGATGTTGAGGTATTATCATTTGTTTGTTTCTATAAAGTCTTCTGTTGTGCTTATCTTTAGACTGAAGAATTTTTGCCAGTACCATCTGTAGAAGAGATTAGTGGCCCTCAATTATTTTATTATAATTAGGGAAAGTTTTAATTTTCCTTTTTATTTTAACAGATAGGTTTTCTGATATAATAATCTGGGTTGGCTGTTAAGATCTTTCAGAATGTGCTCACTTTGGCAGCACATATACTATAATTGGAGCAAGATTATAGTACAGAGAAGATTAGCATGGCCCCTATGCAAGGATGACTCGCAGATTGGTGAAGCATTCCATATTTTTCACAGTATGGCTATTTCTCAGAAAACTGGGAATCAGTGTCCTAAGGATCCAGCAATACCACTATTGGGAATATACCAAAGGATGCACATTTGTACCCCAAAGGCATGATCTCAACCATGTTCATAGCAGCATTATTCATAATAGCAAGAACCTGTAAACAACCTAGATGCCCCTCAACTGCAGAATGGATTAACAAACTGTGGTGCATCTACACAATGGAGTACTACTCAGCAGAAAAAAAAAATGACATCCTAGAATTTTCAGGCAAATGGATGGACTTGGAGAATATCCTCTGAGCAAGGTATCACAAGCCCAGAAGGGTAGACATGGGATGTACTCCTCAAAAATGGATTTTATACAAAAAGCAAAGAATACACAAACTGCAAACCACAACCCTTGAACAGCTTGTGATTAAAAGGAACTTAAGAGAGACATCCAGAGATTCCCCCTAAGAAGATAAAACAGAGAAGATTACCTTAGCAAATTGGGGTCATAATGGGTTACAACCAAGAAGAGTTTAGAACAAATCTTGAAAGAAGGAGATGGTTGAGTGAGAGGAGCAAAGACGGAGATAGAAAGAGATGGCTATCTTGACAGAGCAAGTCAATGTGGGTTTGGAAAGAGACTGAGTACTAGGGCAATGTCCAGAAACTCACGGGATGTCCCTGGCCAAGTCTCCAACCAATGGTGGAGGGGGTGCCTAAACAGGACTTCCCCTATAGTCAAATGAATAGCCACCTCTAAGTGTCATCACAGAATCTACATCCAACAAATAATAGAGGTGGAGGCAAAGATCCATGGCTGAGTACTGGGCAGAGCTCCTAGTCGAGCTGAGAGCAGGGGAGGAGAGTCTGTATGAGCAAGGGCATAGGGATTATTAGGAAAATTCCCACAGTGGTGGCTGGCTGGGGCTCTGAGGAGCTCACTGAACCAGGAATTGCCATTGGAGACCCATCTGGAGGGGCAACTTGGCCCTCCTGGGGTGGGCGGATTCCTCAAGGGATGGGATCAAACTGTGTTCCTGTTCATGGGCTGGTACCTTGGAGCCCATTCCCTCTAGAAGAACACCCAGCCCAGCATTGACTTTGGGATGAGTGAACCAGACTTGCCTGGAGTGGATTTGCAGTGCTGGGTGGACCTACCTTGGGACTTCTTGTCCTTTTAGGGGAGGGGATGGGTGGATGGGGAGTGGTGAGGCTGAGGGCTGTCTGGGAGAGATTTGGAGAGGGGAGGGGAGGGGAAGCAGGGGGATACATTGATGGAGAAGACTTTTTTAATGAAATAAAATAAATCTTTCAGAGTTTAAATGCATCTTTTCTAGGTCATTCTGGCTTTAAAAATTGTTGGGTAATCAGGTTTTATTTTGATGGGTTGGTCTTTATAATGGACTTAGGTCTTTTCTTATTTTCTTATTTTCTGGTTTTGTTTATTTGAATTTATGTAGACCTCATGTACCTAGATAGACATTACTCTGTCTAGATCAAGGGGGTTGTTTTCTATGATTTTAATGAAAATAGTCTCTGTATTTTCATTTTAATATTCTTTTTTATATGTCCCTAAGCAGAATGCTTCAAGTCTCTGACCTATGGAATAACCTGAAGACAAATCTATTCCCAAGCCTGGGTCTATAGCTTCAATTTAAGCAACTGGAGGGTGTGGACCTTCTTTTGCATCTATAGATGGAACATAGAATCCTAAAGTTGTTTATAATTTTGACTTTTAAATATGTGCATTGGTGCTTGTGGGGAGGGCTGAATTCAGTGTCTAAGAAGCCAGTAGATGATGATAAATCCTCTGGGACAGGAGTTACAGGTAGTAGTGAACAGTCAAACACGGATCTAGAAACTGAACTCAGATCAGTTCCTAGAACAAGTCCATTATGTGCTTTAAATTTCTCACTCATTTCTCTAATCCTGTAAGCAAACTCATAAATATCAGTATCTACATGAGGAACTTTCTTTAATTAGTGTGGTGCCCCAAGACAGACTTTACTCTGAATGATTGTGTTACACAGTGTTCAGTTTTATATAGAAGCAAGTTAATACTATCCAGGCAAAATTCTCTCAAACTTTGCTGATTCTGGATGTTAGGTCCCGAAGAAGTCCTATAAAGACCATCTATGGATATCTATGCAATCAGCAAAAGTGCTTCTATATTGAGAGAAAAAGTACCAGCATTCTGGGGCTGCATATCGGACACAAAGGCAAAATGGTTACCCTGAGAAGCATGCAGGCTCCTCTAAAAAACAGCTAAGGAGAATTTCAGGGACAATTAGGTCATCTCAGATATGATTGACTTATGGGAGTGGCAATCATATTAGTATGTTCTTATTGGCTAAAGTTATCAGGGTGTGGTTAAGGTTACAAGGTGGCAAGTTCCAGGTTTGTCCTTATTTGGTTGCCTTGAGTTGCTGTGGTGAGGTGGGGGGTGCCTCAGGCCTACTACTTACTATCTCCCTCATCCCTGCTGTCAGGGCCATTGAAGACTGATTGTCCTTTGTTAGTGGCTTCCTCAGAAACTGTCTAATTTCAAGAGGCAGGAACTGAGGCCTAGTTCTTAATTGAGTTATGAGAAGCTTGTCATGGTATTAGCCTGACTTTCTCACTGGACATGGAAAATCTGTAAGAAACTGATCTTTTCTACAAAGAAGATAAAACGAATCTGTGATTATTGGTTTTCTTACAGTGGCATGGAACAGCTCTGAAAGACAGGCAACCTAAGAACTCTTTTTTTTTTTTTTTTTTTTTGAAAATGTTCCTAATATGTTTTAAATTGGTAGCAACATTTTCTTTAGGCAAAATAACATACTACTTAACTAGATGTTTTCAGGACACTTATTTTTAGAATGTTTGTTTATATGATTTTAATTGTCATTTTTAACTGCATGTAAATCCCACAAAATTATGAAATCTGATAGCACTGCTCAGCCAATATAAATCAAAATACATAGAAACAAAAATAACAAAAACAGAAATAATGACATCAGCAACATTGGTCACAGATCCAGAAGCTAAATATCCAGTCCTATTTCTAACTCATTAATTCTTCCTTAACAGATTCAGATTTAAAGTGTAACCCATACAGAACATCATTTCAATGCTTGGAAAGTATGTGTGTGTGTGTGTGTGTGTGTGTGTGTGTGTGTGTGTGTGTGTGTGAGAGAGAGAGAGAGAGAGAGAGAGAGAGAGAGAGAGAGAGAGAGAGAGAGAGAATCTTAAGAGTCTTTGTATACTAACTAGAGCCTCAACAAAAATGTTTAAAAGTATTGCTCTTGTCATTTATTTGAGGAGATATAACTGGAGAAAATCCAGTCCAACTGTCTTGTGTGATTTTCTTGAAGAAGAAAATACATTTTATGAGAGACAACCAAAAAAATGAAGAGTACCCAAAGGGATACAGATCTTCCAATATACTTAGGGGACATCTGCATGGATCTCCTGGCTTGCTGCCATCCTAAGCCCTGCTTGCCACTGTTAGAAATGCCAACTTACTGACCCTATCTTCAATTTGGGTGTCTACTAGCACTTTATTTTGTCCACAACCAAGACTCTATTCTTCTCAAGTCCATGAAAAAAGAAAATAAACTAACTAGGTTTATAGAAAGAAACATGCTTTAGGAGAGTCTGCCTCTAAGGAAAAAAAAATTAATCTAACGATCCAGGAAAGAATAAGGAAACTGCACAATCCAAAAGTGACAGTTCAAAAGTGATAGTTGAATTCAAGCCTTGACTCTGAAGGCAATAATTTTAGGAGTACTTTTTTCATGAGTATGGCTCACAATAAAATGCTAATTAAAAATGTAGGTATTCAACTCCATTTAATATTCAGCGGTTCGAGGACTAAAATTGAGAACAGTAGTTTTTGGTGAGCATATAAAGTGAATCCTATGAAAATATTATTTTAATAACCACTGGCAAATTGCAACATTTCTAATTCAAAGCCATCTACTTTCAAAATTAATTCAAATTCTATAATCTAAACTTATTTTTGTTCTTATTATTTTGTGTGTATGTGATTGTGAGTGGTGATGTGGGGTGTACGTGCTTGGTGTGTAGAGTGTATTTGTATGGTGTATATATGTGGGTGTGAGGGCATATATGGGTAGGGACCCCTGGAGGCTCTATCATTATTGACCTTATTTTCTTGAGGCAGGATCTCACGCTGATCCTGAAGCTAAGCTGACAGTCAACAAGCTCCAATGATCCTGCTGATTCTGTCCCGTACACTGCTAGGATTACAGGCATGTATACAACCATGCCTAGTTTTTTATGTAGTTTGAATGTAATGAACCCGCAGAAGCACATAGAGAGTGACACTATTAGGAGGTGTGGCCTTGTTGGAGGAAGTGCAGTTTTGTTGGAGTGGGTTGGATGACAGATGCCTTTAATAGACCTAGTGGCTGGAGGGCATACATTTAATCTGAGACACAACTTGTGGAGTAAGTATGTCACTGTGAGGACAGGCTTTTAGGTTTCATATATTCAGAATACATCCCAGTGAATAAGTCGACTTCCTGTTGCCTGCAAGATGAAGGACACTTGGCTATATTTCCAACACCATATCTGCCTGTATGTAGCCATGCTCCTCACCATGGTGGACTGAACCTCTGAACTGTAAGTGAGCACCTTCAATTAAATGCTTTCTTTATAAGAGTTGCCATGGTCATGGAGTCTCTTTACAACAACAGAAATCCTAACTAAGACAGGTCTCCATGGTTACATTGGAATCACTCTTATCTGATGAGTCATCTCCCTGTTAAAGTTTATGTCAATTAAATTATATTAAAAAGAAAAAAAAAACAAAGTAATAAAATATGCAAACCCCAGAAGTTTAAATTGAGTTGATTTATAAAATAATAGCACAGCAACCTTTCTAATTAGAGCTTAAAATGCTAACAGATAGATTCTAAGGCTAAAATAAGAATAAAGAAAGAGAAACTGAATTCTATAATGGGGGAAGGGAGAATCTGTTTGTGACATGTTTATATTTTGCTTTGTGATGGCAGAGTGCCAGAAGCATTTCCTGGTGAAGCTAACCCTCAAATAAACCACCAGCAGTGGAAAAGAGAAATGCATGTGTTTTCCCTTTAAGGTGACTTTTGAAAACAAACGGCTTCATAGAATTTACTGATAAATTACTATTGGTTCAGACTAGATACAATACTAGATCTCAATGATGTGAACTCAATTCATCTCATTTCTTCCATGAATTTAAATGCTAGTGGAGTCACAGACCACCGTCAATAAAACCACAATAAATATACATTTCCCAATTGACTTCATCTACAGTGATTTTTTTCTTAATTTTTGTATATTCCATCTGGCAAAACTTAATCCAAACAATTAGGACCTTTCATTACAGCACCAAATAAGTACAAAGATTGTCAGCTCCGTGTTTTGTTATGACCTAGTATAATATTTATCTCCTAAAAGTGCCATGTGTTTCCCTGTCACATGATTTATCTGTAAGAACATCTGTTGAGTGTATGTGTAATGTCTACAAAAAGATTAATGTGCCAAAGGACTTTGTTGATAGAGGGAAACTCAGAGACCTTACAGGGCACACTTGCACAGTGATTTGGTTAGAAGTGGTCATAAGCATCCCCTGAGCATGGGTTGAGGATGTAGGCACACTTGTACAGTGATTTGGTTAGAAGTGGTCATAAGCATCCCCTGAGCATGGGTGAGGATGTTACCCCCCATTAGAGAGTACAGTATTTCTCGGATCCTGTTCTTGGTATTTCAGATACTAGTAACATTATCAAGTGAGGTGATTTTCTAAATCATTTTAAATAAACTCTTTTGAAAATAAGAAATCATGGTTTTTATGGAGGCAGGGAGGTGCCATTGTTTTAGTCTAAGGAAGAAAAAAAAAGTTTCTAAAAAACAGGTATAGCCTTTCAGAAACTTCAGGAATCATTCTGTGGAATTTCAGCTTTAGTAGACTTATGGTTCATTTCAATTCCACAGATGCAATGATTTGGCTTTTTAAAAAGTAAATCCATTAGTTTATTGGATGTAAAAATTAGAAGACTTATTTGGGATTGTTCATGTTTTTATTTATTTTCCTAAATAAAAAGCAGAGGGACCACAGCCAGAGGAAGCAGATCCACCCAGCACATTATGGTGGCAATCCACCTCTGAGCCAATTTCCTTACGACCATCCTGACTCTACTTCCCACCTGCCCAGTGTGTAGCATGAGGTGCTCTTCCCTTCTCCTACTCAGCACCCAGCCTACATGTTAAGTTATGGATATTCAGGAAATACTCTAGGAGAGTGTCTAGTACTCCTGTCAGCAGACACAAAAGCATTTGACACATTCTGTCAGATGGCATTGACTCAGGTATTCTCGGCTGCCTTAAATAATGTGATGTGAAGGCAAGAGTGAAAGCTGGGGATGGAGTGGTGGGAGAGGCAGAGTTTTACAAATCCACAATTTAAAAGAATTTGAGCCTGTCACAACACCTTTCAAACTTTCTCATATTCTACTTCCTAAGTTGAGATCTCAGAGGAAAACCAGAGAGAGAGAGTCACTGCTCTTCTGTCCCTTATTTGGGCAAGGTGGAGGGGTAATCAGGGCCTGGCAATTTGTATCTTTCCCTAGACATATGATGTGGAATTTGTATAATTTATTTCTTCATACATATTCCATCATTATTAATCATCGTAAGTAAGTCTCGTTTTTTAATGACATAGGAGCTGAAGAAATAGACTGTGTCACCACGTGACAGAGCCGTACCCTTTTCCTTCTTTCTCTTTTCTTCCTTTTTTTTTCAAAAAAAAAGGGGGGGGGCGGGGGAGTTAAAAGACTCCGCTCAGTAGTCATAAGTGCAATTTGGGTTTTATTGTACAAAAACCTAAATGGAAACCGTCCTTCAGAAACTGCTTAACATACATGGGATTCAAAAGCCTGCTTTACAAGGCCTTCGGTGCATTCATGCTAGCACAACAAAGTTCTCTGCCCAAGCTCTTCCTTTCAAGCTTCATAGTTTAAGTACAATATGAATACCTCAGCCATAGGAATTCACTGAAGCAGCAAACACTGAGCTCAGTATCCTCCTCCACTTAACAGAATTCTGGAGAAGTCTCCAATTGCTCCCTTCAGAGGCAATTAATGGTTCTGAATACACCTGGAGATTATTAGTTCTGGGAGAGCCCTCAAAGCTGCAGGTCACATTTCACTTTGGTCTGGTAAGAAACGAAATAAAAGAAGGATTTAAAAATGTAGGGAATTTTTATTTTAATATTTTTGCCTGCAAACTGTTCCTGTTTCCTTTGGCAAAGAAATAAAAAATTTCAATCTAGGGAGCATCAATGTAGTGCATGAATATTACATTTAAAAAAAAAAAACTCAATTTAACTGTCTCAAACAGGAGGGTATTGGAGGGAGGCAGGGTGGTTTGGCTCTCTGG
>JARWLC010000006.1:12182500-12322500 GCA_033318265.1 Phyllotis vaccarum | reverse complement strand
CCCTGGAATGGGCAATGAGCTCACTCCAATCCTAGAGAATCTCATGAAAGCAGGCTGCTGCAAGAGATTTCACTGAGAGAGGTTTGGTGGCTTGGCTATAATCACAAATACAGCATGTGTGTGTATGTATGTATGTATGTATGTATGTATGTATGTATGTATGTATGTATGTGTATTTACATACAACTGAAAGATATGTTGCTGTGGATACTATCCAACCATTTTCCCCTACTTTCTTTTTTTTCCCCTTTATAGAACCCACCACTAACCTGACTACAAGGGTGAAATCTGAAACCAGAGAAGCCCACTTCAAATCCTCTTCCTTACAAGCATTGTAAACAGAGGTGAACATCCTTGTGTCTCTGAACTTCAACTTCCTCAGTTTTTTAAGCAGAGAAAAGAATAACAACCATCTCAAAGACATCTTTGGGAAGTTAGATGAGTTATAGTTTATAAAGTGCCTAAACAGCACAATCCAAGAATGATTTATTTACTCCTACAACCTAATCCCTCTTCTTTACATTCCTTACATCCTAGTTTAGTTAACCTCTATTTCATTTTCTACCTGGACAGCTCTTTTTGCCTCCAAGGTCACTTGTTCTAAAGTAACCACTCACTAATAGGCTAACACTATCAACAAATTGTTTGTTTAGAAGTCAAACATAAAGCAATTCTCTTATCGAATGTCTTTCCCTCTTTTCTGATCTGCCATCTAAACTACAGGATGCCATCTTCACTGCATGATTTTCTGCACATCTGTATTATTTGGAATTTCCAGTTCTCAGTATCCATCACCTCCTCCCCATAAAGTTTGCAAGTGCCCTGTTCAGGAGCACATACGTGGTAAATTCATACTGTAGTAAATTTGTGTGTGTGTGTGTGTATATATATATATATATATATATATATATATATAAATTGTCTTCTGTGAAAAAGTTTCTCTGATGGTTTTAGTTCTGGTTTCCTTCTTTCAACCATAGCAGACTCACAAGATTATATTTGAATTATGAGTTTATATATCTTCTTAGGATGAAGTTCATGGGAACAAGTTCAATAAATAACACCCCTAAGTCTGTGTTTAAAAGTTAGATAAATGATCATTGAATTTGTACTTGAATTCCTTTCCCATACGTCAGCTTAATTATGCCATTATTGCACGTTCATCCATTATTTCCTTTGGTTAGAATAAACATTTAACTCACATACAGTAAAATTTCATAGAATCTAAAATTACGTCCTCTTAGGGTTGCCAAAATAATTCCTAGGAGTCAGTGTTGCATAACATAGTAGTTCCATGAGCCACATGATTAACATGAGAATTGTATTTCTCAAAAAATACAATCCTCCTCTAGACATCTTGTATTGGAAACCCTAGGGATGAACCTCTAAAAATTCATGCTCTGCTAAACTCTCAAAATGATGCTGATAGAACTTCTAAGTTTGAGGACATCAGAAGCAATTAGACCATCGAGATAGACTGCCTGGGCTCAATTATCAGGGTTACCCATTACTAGGCAGAAGAACATTTCTTAACCTCTCTGTGTCTCTACTGCTTCTTTTATAAAATGAGAATGATCATAACTAGGGCTGTTAGAATGAGTAAATGAGGTAATACACAGAACGTACTTATCATAGTGCTTAATCAGTTAATGACAGTAAGTAGCAGCTCGTAGTCTTACGGACCACTATCCTCATGAAATACACTCTCAAAGAGATGCTCTTCAGATTTTCTGATTCTTTAGATTTACCCAAATTCTTTCTTTTTTGTCTTTCTCTTCTTTCTTTTTTATGGCTGGGGACCAAACCTGAGCCTCTTGGGTTATAGGAAATTGCTCTATCACTGAACTGCACTTCCAGACTTCCATATTATATTTTCATGATGCTCAATACAATTGCAGATGAAAATTTAATGGAACAAGAAAGAAGGACTCCTAGTTCACTGAGGGTCATTTTATGCCCTCATAACCAGGAAGCACAAATGATACCCAATCCCGTAAGATTTTACAAGTCAACCAAAGGCAGATGTTTGTCCTATTTCATTACATGGCTCATGCCTAATAAAATCTACTTTGATTTTGTGATACACTCTTATATTTTTATAATCTCTTTCTCTTTTCTCTAGTAATATTTTCTTATAATAGTGATTGCTAATTAGAATTAATACCATTTTAAAATCGAAGATATTTCCAATCCTTAGAAAAACAAATCTTCAAAAACTGTTTCAAGAGATAATCTTTTAGGTAGTCTAGGCTAGCTTTGAAATTGTGATGCTCCTGCTTCAGTCTTTTGAGTGCTAGAAATATGAGTATGTGTCAACAGACATAGCTTACTACAGAGAGAGAGACAGACAGGCAGAGAGACAGAGAGACACAGAGAGAAAGAGACACAGAGAGACAGAGAGATGACACAGACAGAGAGAGACATAGAGACAGACAGAGTCACAGACAGACACAGAAAGAAACAAAAACAGACAGAGAAAGTGTGTGTGTACTTTTATTTCTACAAAACATTTAAAATAGACAATCTTGAAATATTAGCTTCTAAAAGTTTAAAAAAATAAAATATTCTGCTAGTCTTTCTTCTTGGGTTAACTTTTCAATCTCTTCAAATTATTTAGCAGCAGTTCAATCAGAATTCTTAATAGTCTTATATGACCCACATGACCAAGTATATACATAAAAAAGTTCTTGAAAGGTAATTAGAAGGGATTTTACTACCATTAATAGTTGGAAAATTGCATTTATATTTGTGCCTATTTTTAACATTGTTCAGTTAGGATTACCATTTTGCTGTGCATTATTTTGAACAGACAGACAATTATATAAAACAATTGTGTTCATATACAGAAGGTAGACACAAATGTAAGTTATTTAATTTGAGCAAGATGGCTAGATGTTATATCTTGCCATCTGAAACCTGAATTCAGTTCCCAGAACCAAGTTCTCCAAGTCTTCCTATGGCTTTCACATAGGTGAGATGGTATGTGTGAGTCACCCCTCACCCCCTCCACACACATAAGTAAGACAAATAAGTGTAATTGTAAAAGATTAACAGTATTCATGCATAAAAGTAGCCATTTTAAGGCAAGCAACCTTTTTTCTGGAAATATTTATATGAAGTTGTTTATAACTGAAACAATCTGGTGTTCAACAGGAAATACTTTGACACCTCCTACATAGTCTCTCTGCTAAAAAATGTTAAGACAGTGTTTTCAGCTTTTTAAAAAATCTCTCCCAATTTTATGGTATAAATATTGACTGTGATATCTTAGTAAAATATTATCTATAAAATCTGGCATTTAGAGAGTTAAATGGAATTATACACTTGCATTTCAGCAATGGTGCTTAAAGTATTTTGAATGCATCTTAACGGAGGATGTGATGGAAAAGGGAAGTTAAACCTGGAAAGTGGTAAATAATCTTGTGATTAACATTGTGAGGGAAGAGAAAAGGCTACCGTGAAACTCATCTTTGAATAGCATATTTAATTTTAGGTATCCCAATTTAAAAAGGCAAATTAAAGAAAGTTTCACAAATTCAAAATAATTAAGGGAAAAGGTGACAGTAATTAATGAAGAAAGCTTGCAGGATCTCACTTGATAGCACATGAAGCAGTGCTTAGAGGTACAGACGATAATTTACTGATATTTAAAGACTATGAACAATGAGAAAGATGATGATTTTCTAAAAATATTGGTACAGTGGGAATAATTAGGGATATTAAGAAGAATTTTAAAAGAGGAAATGAAAAGAACCCAAGAAGAAAATTGGGCTATAATATGAATTTATAGTTTAGGTCTATGGTACCGAAACAAGTTCTTTCAGTAGTTGGCTAATTTTTATGCCTAGTGATTTTTATGCCAATAAATACAGGAGAGGAAGTAAAACTGATATTTAAAGAAGTATGATGGGAAAGACCTCACTCTTGGAATCCTAGAATCCCTTGATTACAAACACCAAGGTCACAAGTCTCCTCTGCTTGATTGGAAAGTTATTAATACTAGTAGAAAGAATGTTGTGAGTTAAGTCATTGAGGAAATCCTTTGGTGTGTCTCTTGATACATGTATCAGACATTATGCAAGATGTTGTATAAAAGTATGCATAACCTGCTTTAATGGAGAGGTAATGAAATCAAAGGTAAAAGGGACTTGAATGTGGATTCTGAAAGTTTGTATTCTAACACTGGGTACCTGTGTTGGCCAGCCAGAATCAACCCATCTTACTGCAGGCCACCCAATAGGAATAATGAGACCTGTCTTGCCTATTTCAGGGGATATATGAACTTATAGAACAAGGATGATATACAGCAACATGCTTAAGAATGAGTAAACTCCAAATGAGTAAAATGTAGTAAAATCTGTTTCGTTAAATATCCTCATTTTGAAGAAAAACTATCGAGCAAAAATAACTTATTCCTTCAACTTCTTTGAATCCTTGAAATAAAATAAAATTGGGATAAGATGAATTTACTTGTCAGAGGAACTATATAAGAAAAATAATTTTATAGTATTGTATTTTGTAATTTCAGTAATAAACTTCTAATGTATGATTGGAATATTAACAGTGTTAGATTGGCTGTTTTATTTTACATTAGAATGGGTGTTTTATTTTACCTTTACAGAATAATTTCTTACTCTAAAAACACTCTTTGGGGGCTGAAAGAATATCTTTGCAGTTAAGAGTATACAATGCTCTTGGGGAGGACAGGGGTTTGGTTTCCAAAACCTGCAGTGATTGGCTTATAACCTCCTATTAGAACTCTACCTCCAGGAATTTCAATATTCTGTCTCTTTCTCCGTGTGTATAGACATCTCTCTTTCTGCATATCTCTCTGTCTCTGTCTCTCTCATACCATGAATAAACAAGACAAAAAAATATTTAAAGTAGACTTTTGTTGTATTTCATAATTCTGTGTGTCCCAAATTTTATGTCTCAACTGAGCAATTATATATTTCTTCAGCATCAACTGAGATCACAGTGTAGTATTCTGCTGATGGTTATTATGAACTTGAGACCTCAAATAACTTCACTATGTTTAAATTTCTTGAAGTTTCTAAAATTATGTTTTATTTAGTTTGTGTGTGTGTGTGTGTGTGTGTGTGTGTGTGTGTGTGCCTGTGCACATGTGTATCTGTATGTGTGTGCATTTTAATTCATGTGTAGACCCTTAAAGAGTTGCCATAGCATGTGTGTAGACCCATTGGACAGCTTTGAGAGACTGTTCTTTACTTCCACCATACGAGTTCCAAAAATTGAACTCAAGTCATCAAGTCTGACAGCAAGTCCTTTATTCTCAGGCCTACCTTGCAGTCTCCACAGTGCCCTTATTTTTAAGGACAACTAAAAATCAATTGATTTCAAAATTAGTTATATATTTCTGTCGGATAATCAGTACAATTTTGATAGAAAAAATTAACCATTTACACATTTTGCTGTGTGTCTCCATTTTGATGTTTGCCAGGAAACTATTTAAAGAACAATTACATTTATTTGATGTAGTCAGGGTATGATACATCAATAAAATCAATAATACTTTATGTTAAAGTGTTCAACTCACCAAAAATAATCAACAGCCAATCTATGTGCATCAATTAAATAATTCTATAAGACTTTATAATATTAATAAATTTGTGTGTAACAATATCTAAGGAAACAAATATATTTTATTGCTAAGGAAGTATCTAAGCTATTCGAAGTAGGGTATCACTTAACAATGGTACATAGTGTGTTAATAAGAAGTTTTCCTTAATGATAAATGGAATTTTTTGACAGTAAATTGATATATGTCCTTTAATAAATGCTTCATATTACACATAGTAGCCATTAAAATTTTAACCAGTGTTATATTGATTATATATAGAAGAAATATGGATGCTTGCTTTTTTACTATGAATGGTTTAGAACAAATTCTGTTAACATGAGGTTGAAATTTTCATAATAGGCTCAACAGACTCAAGTTTTTGCTACTGAGTCTTTGATCAGAATTCTATATTTTCTGGTATGTTTGCACATGATTTATCCTTAGCTACCTGAGACAGTATATACATATATAAATTGTCTGTCACTAAGTAATGTTAGTGAAATCCTGCATTAGTATTAAATTTGTATTATTTTTATCTTTTGGAATATCTATAAGACAAGAACAGTCAGTACTACAATATACAAAAACACATTTATACAATGTATTTATTGGGAGGGTAGAAATTGACACCAAAGTTCATAGTTTGGTGTTCTGTAAAATGGTTCTTTTACTTCTTCTTTGTATTTATATTTTATTTTTGTAATGTTACTCATGTAATCATAACTCTTAACATCGAGAATGGGACTTTATTAGTCAGAAAATCCTTACATTTCAATGGAGTGAACAGAGTCCAGACATAACATATGAACTGTGTCCTTAAACATATATTGAGGGGACATTCAATAATTTGAGAGGCTGAAGTAAACACAGAACTCTTAAAAGTCTAAGTGCTTTATTAAGATATATGTCTTGTCATTCAGTGAGTTAGCAATTTAACAATCTATTTGCAGTAGTTAAACCAATGACAATCAGAAGAGAAATGTAATGGTGTCCTCTTCTTTCTTGATAGAAAAACAATAACAAGAGAACGAAGAACATTTCTGCCCAGGCAGTGAGCATAGCTTGTACTGAGTCAGGCAACTACAAGTTGATGCTAATAGATACGAAGCACTGGGTAGGGAGGAATACAAAGTAGAAATATTAGTACAAAGATTATTGAAGTGACAGAAATAAGGTTATACTCATTTTCCTTTAGATGAAAACAAAGAGAAATAAAGCTAAAAATGGGTTCTGATTTACACCTTAGAAATGTAACTGGACAATTTGAAATATTTTGATCTAATCATTAAATATATGCTACATATCGTCTTTTTGTTAATAAAGTTTTATTAGAAGAACATAGCGACACACATAGAAACATAGTTTCTGCCTATTCTTTTTAGCTCTAAGTGTTGATAATTTGGAAGAAAACTATAAGGATGCCAAACCTAAATGCTTACTATTAGACTCTTTTCAGAAAAAAAAATACTGATAGATGATTTAGAGAATTGATTAGGAATATTTGAAACTAAAGGTGGAAAGGATAGAAAAAGGCAGTGGACGATTCTCATTCACTTAGACCGTATTTGTAGGTGAGGAAACACAGACTAATACAGAAGGCTGCTAAATAATTTTTGTGATATAAGTTAGTGGGCTTGGTGGCTGATTAAATGTGTGTAGACTAAGGAAAGATCTAGACTGACTTCCAGGCTGGTGGCTCATGCTATTATTAGGCTACAGCAAAAATGGTTGGAATGACACCTGCTTTTACTTGCTTACCTGGAAGCATAGCCTGGAAAGCATCAGTTAAGTCTGGATGTTAAGCAGACTTGGGGCATCAGGTAGTTGCTATTTGTGAGTGGGAAGTAGGAGCAAGCCTAGTAAGAGGAAGCAAAGACGGACACTGGAATCCAGGCACAGAAAAAGTAGGAGCAGAGGAAAGGATCCAAGAAGTTCAGATCACAATGACTCTCTCAACAATCACTTTGAATCAGAATTTATTCTATTTCTAATTACTTAATAGACAATGAACTAGATAATGAAAATGTGGTCAGGACATTGCTTATGCTTAGTATCAAATAAGAGACAGTATTCAGTATCTCTGGTTTGCTGCTGAAATATTAAAATAAACAAGCTTACAAGAAAAAAAGCAGTTGTAGTCATGTTACTAGTGGACGTTTTATGAAAAGTAATTTTTTCATAACTCTTTCGAGTTTTCAAAGCATTGATATATTCTTTTGTGTTACTTCATAAATATGAAAGACAACAAAGAATACTGAACCTTAGAGTTCATTTTCTATTTTTTCATAATACATGCATTATAAATAAATTCATGATCATATGAGCATTTATATAGGTATAAAACACATAACTTAAAATTAACTCATTAAAAACTACTTGTATTAACTCTGGGTGAAGATTTTGAGACTGTGTTGTTAGACAAGTTGCCTTTACAAACGCAGGTAGAAAAGCATATAAAGAATAGGGTATTGATTTTTTTTTTTTTGTAAGACAAGCTTTTCTATACTTGTTTCATTTTCTGTTTTTACAAATTCTCACATTAAATGAGAACTCTTAGCCAGTAGCTCGTGCATTTGCCTGTTTCTGGTGTTAATTATCTTTTGTTTGCCCTTGATAATCCTGAGGTTGGTATGCAGATGATGTGAAGGCTGTAGAATCATCTTAAAGTGTAAAAAACAATGGCATTGTCAATTCTGCATCACAACACTTGATAAATTATGAATGTTATCCACATTAAGGAGAGTGGTAGACTTTTAAAATTACTTCCATGAATAGATTAAATTACAAGTATTATTACATTTCATTTTATTAAGTGCATCTTAGTAGTTATTAGAGCAAATGAACATGTTCTCTCAATTACATAATAACATTAGAACTAAAAATTATGCATCAACACTCTCAGATGCATAATGGTGCATTGTATATTAATCACTCTAAACAATATTTTTGAGTTTATATAAAGGCAATTATTGCCTATTGAATAATAACATTATTGGTTTATTAAAATTCAGTTTAAGAACTACCTCTTTTATAAGAAGCTCTAGGTATTTTCAATTATCTTTTACACATATATAAGCAGCCCATTTAGCTTATTTTTAATAATGTTTATCTTACTTTAAGATTACATATGTAAGATCAAACATGATATCTAAAATTATTCTTTCAATATAGGAATATTAACATTTCACAGAAAAAATTCTAAAATTTACTTACCTAATTGGACAGTTAGATTTCAACATTATAATAATAGCAAGTAGTATACATTTGTGTTACTGGTAATAAAATTGGAGAAAATTTTAAGTTATAAATATGACTATACCCTGCCTAGATCTATAGGATCAATTTTAAGGTACTTTTCCCTATTTACCTGAGTTTTAGATAACAATTTCCAATAGAAATGTTGTGTGTTACCTTCAATAGTCCTAAACTCAAATTTAACTGTTTATTTTGCCTTAATTAATGGCTTTATTAATGGTTTAAAAATGATTGTTTCATATTAAATTTGAATTATATTTTAATGCTATGAATCCAAATTCTTCTTATGTCACAGGATTTTAGCATTTGAATATGACTTATATAACTAAAGCTTTAAAAATTTTATTAATTGAATATTCTTTTCATGGTTATACAAATACCACTAATGTCTTTGCTTTTTGTAGGATATACCATTAAATTAGAAAAGTAAGTTAATTTTACAATTTTAGTATGAAACTTTGACAACCCATAACACCAATAATTTAATTGACATGAACTTATGATTATAAACTTCAAATATAGTGAAAAAGTGAGTCTTAAGCTGGCCATTATTTGACTAAGCAAACATAACAAAACAGATATTATAATTTAAGAAAAGATAAAACAATTTTTAAGTACTTCTCGATACTAAAATTATTTTATTGGCTTATAACCCAAGTGTAAGATTTACAAAGAACCAGTTTACAACTATGAGTTATATAAACTCTGTTAATAAGCATCCAATTGCCTCATTTTCTTCTCTACACTAAACTTCATTATTCATCAACTTCTATGTCTTTGCCAGTGAAAGTAAGGAATGGGCAGTAGCTCAAATCAAGAAATATTATAATAACAAGCAGACAAAATTAATAGCTGTTTATTTTATTTTAGTTTTTTGAAAGAAATGAAAGTCAACCTGACTCATCTTGCAATATACTTAAGGTACACTAAATATCACCTCAGGTATTTTTGGAAACTTTCCATATTCATTAGCAAAGGTATTCATTTGCATATGGTGGAGACAGAAAGTTCTTTTCTAATCTGAGTTCAAATCTTTGAGTCCTCGTTGGAGAGGGGCTTCAGCTAGAAAAGTCGTAGCAGCCTTTAAAAAGTTCTCTAAGAAAAAGAATCAAATGTTAGATAATTTTCGGTCTTTCTAATTCTATTCTTATGAATCAAATTTTCATTTATGTCCACCGCTGAATTCTTGTAGAGAGACCAGATTTCTCTGTTAAGGAATTAAAAACAAATAGCGTGGAGCTTCTAGGTAAGTACTAAATACAAAGTCACACGCAGTAGTGAAACTGTGTCAAATAATCAAAAACAAAATTGATTCAGTCCCCTTAAACATCTTTCTCTCTCTGTCTCTATCTGTCGCTCTCTCTGGCGCGCGCGCGCGCGCGCGTGTGTGTGTGTGTGTGTGTGTGTGTGTGTGTGTGTGTGTGTGTGTGTGTGTGTGTTGAAAATCAGTGATAATGATATAATTATTATAGCAAGTAGCTTGCAAAAGCTTATGCAGCAGGCTGCAATCTGTCTTTCAGCTTCATTGGGAAATTTCTGCAAGAAATTTAGAACCAGACATAATTCACTAAAATTCCACTCAACACCTCTCAATCAATAGAGATAAATCTAGTTTTGTTGTTAAATCGATTTTCTCTCTGTGGGGATGTATTGTCTTGTTTGTCTTAAGAATAACTGTCTCTGTAAAGATTGTTGTGGTGATTAGGAAAAGGTAAACAGGGGGAGACATCACAGCTCCTTGGTGTTGCCTACATTTCTGGCTAATGTCTTAGCGAAAGCAATAATGATTCAGATCATTTCTGACAATTTTGTTACCCAGAAAGAAATTCAGTGCAGCTTATCTCCAATAAGCAACCTCTGTGTTTGTTTTGCTTGAAAAACAAGATGCCCACAAGTATTTACTATACACACTCTCCTAACTTATATTGCTTTACTTGACTCTGGTATAAATTATGCTTAAATATATCTACCTACCTGTATGTTTATACATCTGTATTGTTATATATAGATATAAAGATACACAAGAGTATTTACACTGAAACTGAGCCAAAAAGTTAAAACTCAGAGTTGTTTAAAATGGGCTGTTAAGTTATTTCTTACACAAGATATAAGGACTGTGTGTGGGTATGTGGGTTTTATCTCATTTCTAATTTTTACTAAGTGGATATTTTTAGAATTTCATAACTAACTGCTTAAATACAGAACAACACTGAAAGATTGAGTTTGAAGAATAAAGCCCAATGAAATTGAAAAATAGATGAAAATATTGATGTCAGAGTGAATGGCTGAACATAATAGCCAATATGAGGATAACATATTAAATCTATTAAATAATGATGTAAAACTCAAATGATATTAAGTACAAAAGATATTTTATAGAATTCACATATTTTCTATAGTTTATAATTGATAAATCTTTTAAAATAAGTAAATGTTATTTTAGTAATTTAGCAAGTAATCTTAACTGACAAAACTGTATAATTTTACAAATAATCAAATGTTCTAAACGATAAAACTACAATGGCAAATTAAATATAAATCTAAGTTCCCTTGGATTGATAACAATCTCATTATCATATATATTATAGTTAGATTTAGGGATAAACATGAAGTTTTTTTATAACAAAATGTCTAAAAGATATCTTATGATAAGATTTTAAATATTTTAGTTAGCAAATCCTATTACATCCTTTTACTTGCATAGATTTTTTTTTTTTTTACAAAAGAGAAACAAAGCTTTTAATAAACAATTCTGGATATAATATTTTGAATTTTATGACTTCTTTATTTTGTTAGAAATAAAAATCCTGAACTAAATTACAACATATATTCTCCTAAAATATAAAATAATAGACTCATTATGTGAGTCTCTGTTGCCAGCCTCTATATTTTAAAGTATTAAGAAACTTTTAAGCCATAACAACTACTTACTTTCTTATGGTAGTCTCTCTCTCTCTCTCTCTCTCTCTCTCTCTCTCTCTCTCTCTCTCTCTCTCTCTCTCTCTCTCTCTCTCTCTCTTTCTCCCATAAGTCCTTTTTACCAGCAAGTTTCACCATTTCAATAATTGTTTGAATTAAGCTCTCAAGTAATAATAGAGCCACTTTATTATATATATCCACAGATTTCCTAGTAAGTCTTCAGTGTTGAGATTAATAGAGTCAAACATATATTTAAAATTTAAAACAGCCTTCCTCTCCCTGAGATAATGGTAAATAAAACACAGAAACTAAATTAAATAAAAGTAGTTGTTACTTAAAATCAGAAACACATCATAACTTAAAGAGGACAGGTTCTCAGACAAGGTGTGGATATGAGAGCTGTACATTGCACTGTTGTGCCATGGAAATTTATGAAATGTCCTTCTCTGCTGGATATGATATACTTCCTTGACCTGACCCTAGCAGTGTATGTAGAAGCTGCAAGGTATTTCTTTCTGTGGTTCTTTTTTAAGGAATATAAATGAAATAGAAATGGTCCAGTTTTGTTTAAAACGAAACCTTCATTGGTGTGTAGAAAGCATACTTGGGTGAAACTGCTGGGCATACATAAAAGGAAGTTCGCTGGAGCACTGGAGAGAGCCTAGATGCTACATGTGATTTTTACTCATGCTTATAAATACGTTACTTGGGACTTTCACAAATAACAATAAAATTAACCCTCTATAAAAGGGCTAGATTATTTGTTGGAAATTCACATGCTAGTGGTTCCTTTTTCAAATGGAATTCTGATAAGGCCGGGAGATAAGCTTGGAGGTCACGGGCCACAAGTAACCTTATACATATTAACCATTCTGCTACATATCAACGCACCACGCTTCCAGCATTCTTTAGAACTGTTAAACCTTCTGTCATTCTTGTCTCTACTGACTTTGATTCTGCTGAGGTTTAGTGGAATTATAAACACGTATGAAAATATGCAGAATCTATTTTCCTTTTGAAGTGATTATAATGTGATGTTTCTGCACTGCCAGCATTCATAATAAAGCAAATGTGATGTTTCGGTGCGGTATGACGCCCGCCATAATCTTATTAACATGTAAGCAGCATAAGACAAAACACTCGCTGCACTACACAGGTGACTTAAAGGCACGAAACAAATAGATTTATTAATGTAAACTTTTACAACCTTTGGCAAAAGACATGTGCCATCGAGTTCAGAATCCCGTGCAGTTTGCAGACACAGGTTTGTCAAATGAAGGGTTTTAGCAGTTGTTAAGCACTCCCTTACAAATAAAACAATAATATCTCAAGTAACTAAGTGTAGTTTTAAATCGATTGATCATTTTGAACACCCAAAGGAGATGAATGACAGTGAGCAACATTTACCTGACACCCTTGAATATTTCACAGAGACAAGTTGATATGAGTTTGTATAAATACTAATATTAAGCAGAATTAGCTTTGGAAAAAAATAAAGAAATTGTACTGAGGTGAAAATTGTCACTGTCAGGAGAAATGAAGTTATACCAGAGAACAAGTGACATACAATTTTCTCTAGAGTGTTTTTAATAAAAATAGCTTTTCTTTGAATATTTTGAAGTCAGACATGAGAGGCAATCTGGGCGTTTGTCAGAGTTTGAGAGTGTGAAAAATTGCTGCCTTAAATCATTTAAGCTGAAAAGCAACTTCTTCCTGCTGAGATAATTTCACATTGACTTACCGTGCAAGCCCTTCAGGCATTCCCAGCTCAGAGCAGAAGTTTCCAAGGTAAAAACATAGAGTGAGAACACGGGAGAAGCTGGGACAAGGATCAGCAGCAACTCCAGGCGTTCAGGCACATCTGACTTTGATTAATTAGAGAGCTACTTTTCTATTTGCACATGCACTGCCTGATGGAAAGGTAGAGTGGACCGAGATACACAAACTCAGAGTTGGTTCTGCTAGCTATCAGCAGGTTTTGACATCTTCTACGGAGTTTGCAGAATCTCAGCTTACAAGGACTAAATTGCTGAAGCACACTTTTAATTTATTCATTTTTTCCTAACGCAGAGACATTATCTGAACTGCAAAAGATTTGATTTTCAACCGTGAATAAACCAGTTCCTGTAGATGTTTAGGTTAGGTGATAAAGTAACCATCTTTCTACTTAATATAGGATGAGTTACTTCCACGTCGAGGGGAAACTTTTTGATATAACTGGTTATTTTTATTCTCACCAGGATCTTTTTCTTATGTTCTATTGTGAAAACTATGTTAATATATTGAAATATCTTTTTAAATTTGTCAATTTTTATTTCTGGCATGTTGTTAACTTTCTATATTAAATGTTTTAAAGGTGTTTCATCTTCCAGTATTTGGCTGAAAATTAATATACAGAAAAAAAGCATTTTAGAAACACTGTTTTTAAAAGTATCATGCACTCAAGTAAATAATTATAAATTTCAAAAATAAAAAATACACTTACTACAAGTTTATGCTACTTTAAATAATGGTCTAAATTTTAAAAAGATAGGAATGCATTCTTTTAAAAATTATGCATTTGATTACATGCAGTTTTGAAATATATAGATGCATCCTTAATGCACAGATTTATTTTTATTTTTATTTCAGAAATACAATACTTGAAAGTCAAACTTTATTTGTGTTATTACCATTCTAAGAAATGTTTATTTTTTGGAAAAAAATGTATTTATTTTATGACTGAAATTCTTCTAGACCTTTTGTTTTGTTTGCTTAGAATCTGGAGAATATCAAAATTGCTTATTTTTTACGCTTCAGTTCCTAAATACCTCTGACAGGGTGTGTGACAGTTTGCAGCAGCTTTACAGTGATCTTGTCTCTACTGCAGACCTTTAGGCTCAGAAGAGTTAAGGTTCAAACGGATCCTGATAGACATTTTCCCTATGGTTTGGTGATATAAGAGATGAACACAGGCTTGATGTCAATCATGTCTAAGGTAGCTTCTTCAAAACCCTTGCTGTGCACCAGCCAAGCCATAGAGTCCTTAATGAAATAATAGGATCCTTAGTTATTATCATGATTTTTATAGAGAAATCCTCACATCAGACATTGTCCCCTGCATCTGTCAGTCACACAGTGCAATTAACTTATTAAATTGCACTTGTGCTAGATTGTCTACTAAAGAGGAGATTAGGAAGTTCTTGGAAGCAGATTCTTGTTCCTCATCCTTCAAACACTTCTGAATCAGGGAGTATATGATCTGCTTTTCCTTTTTGGAGCAAATTATTTTTTCACTTTTGACTTAAATTGCAGATGTTAAAAAAAAAAAAAAAGCCTACTTCAGTGAACTGGATAGTTATACTTCAACCCCCTTGCTACCCCCTCCACCCCACAGGGGAAATAGCAATTAACATGATGATTAAGATATGCCAAATTATTAGCTGTGCAATTCAAACTCTTCAATATTAATTTTACTTTAGAGTATATGTAAGTCACAAAGATGAGTAATATATATTTCTGCCTCTAAGTAGGATCCTACTTAATGGTAGAAAAAGAAAACTAAAAAAATACACGTAAAACAATGGTTAAAAGTAATGTTTAAAGAAGGAAAAATGTATTAAAAAATTAATTTAGCAAAATATTTATTGATTAGCTGCTGTATATCAAATATCTATGACATGATGCTTAACCTTAAATAGCTCATGTCTCAGTGCAAGAGATACACATAAATAATTGCAGGACAATGAATCAATGGCATAATATAAGGTAAATCATCATGAGGTATATAACAATAAATGAGAAAAGAACTTGACCCACAAAAAGTCAACAAAAAGAAAAACCTCACAGTGATGCAACAGTTCAGAAGGATCCTCAAGATTGCATCAGAAATGACAGCATTAAGGAAACACTGAAAAAGCAGGTGCCCCTGGCATCTCCTGCACCTGAGAATTATCTATTGTCTCTAAGGCACTGTCGCCGGTGTGGCCTTCACTTTATGGGGACTGGGAATTTGCAATGTGAAATCACACTACCTAGGATGTCACGTACTACTGAATACACTCAAGGCATAATCCTATTTCTGGAAAAGAAGAAAGACAAAATGGCATATATATTAATTAGGAAATAATTAGTGTTAAAACAATGAACAGCTGACCAAAAGTTTACATACAGGAGAGTTTGTGGAGAAAGGTGACAGCTTCCATCCTTTCCGTGGTTCTTTTGGTCATAACAGACCCACTATGTATTTAGGAATCACATCAAAATTTATTCAAAAAGATGTAAGGGGAAGAACTTATACTTTTATTTAAAAAGATAAACTTTCAACAGATTGTCACTTGACCTTAGAACAGCAAAACTAGGCCATATGCATATCCCTAGGTCCAAGGGAGACTCCAAAGACATGAACTTAACTTTCTCCCATAGTAAAGGAGGAGAAGATGAAGTGAGCCAACCCGTACCATCCTCGAGACTGTTCATTCTCAGGAGGCTATGGCCAGTGATGCATACAGAAAGCCACAGTTGCTACACATCAGCATACATCCATCCTCCTGTTTACAAGGTCCAATTTCTGTAAGTTCCAAACACACGTTTGCTCTTTGGTTTTCAAGAATTATTTTCCTTCCACACATACTGTATACACTGTGCTTTTTTTTTTTTTTTTTTTTTTTTCAGGTAAATGAGGCCACCATACATAGGGTTTTACAGGGGCCAGGAAGGTATGAGTTTTATTTATCTTCATAAAAGATAGAACAACATCCAGCTGTGTGGCCATAGGTGTGCAATCCCTTGACCTTCTTTCTGTTTATTTCCATGCTTACATAGAAACAGGAAAGACAATGGTAAATAACTGCTGCATAGTACATGGTTCCTTCTCTCCCTCGCAGGGTTACACACGACTCAGTTTTCGCTGATCTAAGGTAAATGGAAGTCTGTTGGGTTCTCTTTCTATATAAAAAGGAAGGATAAGCCCCAAGGAGAAAGTCCTTCCCCTACTGCTTCCTTGCACTTGAACTTGGATTTTATTCTTAAATGCATAGTAAATCTGATGACTTGAACTTAAAAGAAGCCTTCCCTGCCCATCAAATGAAGGAACGTTCACATCCTGTTATTAACTAGTGAAATGCCAATAGTGATGGCATCTATGTCAAGTGAGGTATAAAGATTAAATGAGATGACAAATGGGAAGTGCCACGCACAGATCGGGGAAGATGTCATTGCTTGACAAGTTTTAGGCTTTTAAAAAGAAGTCATACCACCGTTATGAAAGTAAGTGCTCCCACTTTCCAATTACATGGTAAAACCAGAACTTAGAAAGTCTTACTGCCAAGTCAAACTTTGTGGAAGTCGCTCATTACTAATTCAATATTTATATCCTTCTGTCTTTCCTTTAAAATAATCCAAGTTCTTTAAAAGCTATTTGCTAGCATGCCTGGTTGAACACTTCTAACTTATCACGAAAGGATCTCCTTTTAAGGTTTATAATTAATTGGCTATTTATTTCTGGTGTGCATTGGGTGCTGACTTGACTACATTAGGACAGAAATTTCAGGACCAGAATGAGTGAAATGTGGCAAAAAGGAAAGTTAAACATAGCTTGGGGGGCAGTGAAATTTGGGTGGTCTTAAAACAACAAATAGAGATAAAATTTTCTTTTCATTCCAAACAGAGAGGGGAGAAACTGAAGAAAGTATTTCATCCATATCTAGTGTGGTGAACCGGTGATTATATTGGGATTGCTTATAAAGAATAGGTGATTCAGTTACTGAGGCCTAACCATTGGCTCTGTCACCAAGAGCTCTTATATCAGTCAGGTCTTACCTGTTACACAGTAATGATTGAAATCTTTGGGAGAGCAAAGTTCTCATGCGTCTCTCCACAACACCCATAAAGGTTTTGTGAATCATCTTTCTCCAGAAGGAAATGCTAAGAAACCTCATTTCAAGGGGTTCTTGGGAGGCCATTACAGTTACTCTGCATCATGATGCCTATCCTACTGGCTGGCCTACAGGAAACAGCATAAGAACAATAGAAAAGATAAACTTCCCTTGACAGTTAAAGAAATTGTTTATGTCTTTGTTTTCTTCGTCAACAACGAAGGAAGAGTCAACTTTTCTCTCAAATTGTTTTCTATATGTGATCACAAGAGCTCTTTGGAAAGCTTACAGATTCTATATGGATTGCACATATATGTCTCAGCCCCCAGTTCTTTATCCAAAATCATACGTACATCAGAAGTAAGATTTGTTTCCTAATAGTATAAAGAAAATAGTGTATGTCTACTCTACATAGCAAAGGATATAGGACATCACATTATAATCTAATTTTCTAGCTCAGAAGAACTAAAAATATATTCACATTGCCTGGGAAGCAGTATACACTTGAATATTTTAAATTTTTTTAAACTAGTTTTTTGAGCATGAGTACTATATTTATATAATTTCTATTCTCCCCCCCCCAACTCTTGGAATATTGTTCTTCACTCTCTCCCTCCCTTCCAAACTGATGACCTCCTTAGAAACTTACTTACTGTTACATACATGCATATATGCACAGGTGTGTGTGTGTGTGTGTGTGTGTGTGTGTGTGTGTGTGTGTGTGTGTGTGTGTGTGTGTGTGTGCTTTGCCAAATATATTAAGGATGGCTCATCAATGGATACATTTAGAGCTGACTTCTTGGGATTGGATTACTGATCAGGAGTCTTTGGGAGAGAACTGATTCCCCTCTCTCAGAAGTAGATGTTTGCCTGTAGCTTTTTATCTACAGGCCTTGCAATTACTGATTCAATTTTCTTATAGGACACTGCAATGTAGGGCCTTGTGAGATTTCCATCATCCAGAGTGATATCATTACGAAGGTCTTGATTAGAGTCAACCATATTGTTGAGATTTCATCGGTGCAGTTTATCTATCATCTATGGCAAATACTATCTCACAACAGACATTCTAGCCATCCTGACTGGCTCTCTCTCTAGCCATTATTACAGTGATGTTACTTGTAGATTTCTTAGTTGGGGCTGGGCATCTCATGGTAAGTTATTCTCTGCATTTTGTACAAGTGTAGATTTCTGTAATTCTCTCCACCTAGTACAAAAAGAAGCTTCTTTGATGAGCGGTGAGAGTTAGAAAAATGACAGCAATTAGTTTCTTCTAGAGTCCAGACATACTTGAAGACACCAGTATACATCACACATAAGGGGCTATATGGATGTATGCATTGTACTTAGTGAGTATGGTGCACCCTTGCTGCTTCCATTGCAGATGGGAATTGACTTAGATGGCAAGGGATAGAGAAAATCACAGACATATGTAAAGAAAAGCTCATCCCCATAAAAAGGGATATATTGTGTCAACTACACAACAACCACAAATCTAAGCATATCTATTGTATATACAAGAAGAGGAGGAGAGGGTAGCAAGCCCTGGAAGGAGATTTCTGTAGGAAAGCAGTCTCAGACTGTTTACATACAGGAGGAGAAAGCTGTAGTTGCTAGTTTTCTCCCAAACTTCTAGCATTCACACTCAGACCAGAGGAAGACTTTGTCATCTCTTTGAGGCTGATCTTGGTAGGGGGGTTGGCATTTTCCCACAGTTATAGTGTGACATGACTGAACCCATGTCAACAATACATACAGTCACTAAGAATACCATCCTTTCTTTACAAATTCACTCAAAGCTTCCCGGGCTTCCCACATTCCTTGGCGCTTGAAGCAGATATCTGTGACCTTAATGTGGCTGCGCTCTGAAATTTAGCAGTGTTCGTCAATCTGACTGGCCTTCCTCATGTGAGGTAGGATATGGAAATGGTTAATCTTCTGTCCTGAAATAATCATCAGTTTTCTTACAGGACACTGCAAAGGCTATTTTCTCTCAGGCTCCTGTTTTAAGCCCAGAGCTTGATTTTTTTCTCACTGCCATAATTGGGGCAACATTAATAACTGCAATTGATTTATATATTTAGTGTATTATTTCAGTCTTCTAAGAAAAGCTACCAAAACTCTCCAGATGCAGTCTTATTAATAATGCTAAACCTTATATTACCATACTATACTGTATTGCTTAGAATCACATGATACTGAGTTCAACTCATTATATCTTTGTGGGTGACCTATGTCCACTCTGAATCTCCCTTCTGAGTCTGTCTAATATTTCAGCAACTGGTAAAATGCCATAGCATTCTTTATGTCTTCTTTCCCTCTACCTTTCTCCTAAGAGATCATCCCACATCTTACCTCACCAAAGCAGCTATAGACATTGGTGTTTAATGGCTGCTAGAAGAAGCAGAGTCAGTTTGTCAGGGATGTAAACCCTGAGAAGAGACCCATGTAATAAATGGGATCAGCATTTAAAAAGAAAGAAATGAGGGATAAAGATAAAAAGAGAAACAGCATGTTAAGGGTATGGAATGAAAAAGTCATGACAGAATTTTGGAAGCAGAGGAGAGGGAATGGATGTGGGAAGCAGAAGTCTTGAATGAATATGTATTGTTGACAGGGCTTTGGTCATATCAAGAACCCCAGTGCCTTGGAACCCTGGGAATGGCAAAGCCTTCCAGGTGTCAAGCTCAGAGAAATAGCAGAGCCTTCCCCTGGTCTGTAGGAGGATGTCAATATTGTCTGTAAAAACTAGCCATCTCTGCTTCCTCTTCCAATGTTTACAGCTGAGAGTGCACCTCTGGAGAGCCCCCCCCCCCCCAAGATGAGCTATCCCTCCTTCTCATGCTTTACACAATAAGCACTCTGAGTGTCTGGGTTATGTAGAGGGGCCCTCTGAGGGAGCACAGCCCATCCAATCCCAGCTTTTCTGTGTGTTTGTTATTTCTCCAGTGCCTATTATGTCTTCATTGCCATGTTGCCTAGTCAGGTTTCCAGAAAAAGACATGCAAGGTATTTAAGTGTGAATCTAGTCCAAGCACATTGCATGCATATATAGATATTGAATAAAATATTTTTAAAAAATTATTATAGAGGCTGGAGACAGAATTCAATAGTTATGATAGCTGTGTGTTCTAGAGGACATGCATTCAATTCCCTGCACTCAAAGGTACTAAGGTACCATGCAATCACAGATAACAATAGCTACAGACGATCTCTTTCTGTTGGCCTCTTTGAGCAGTAGGCAAATGCATGGTCCACAGCCATGTATGCAGGCAAACACTTAAGTGCAAAATAATAAGATAAGCTTAAGAAATGATTGTATTGTTCTACTTAAGAACTGAGTTGATGAGGTCAGTTGGATGGCTCAGTGATTAAGGGCATCTGCTGCTGACTGAGGATCCAAATTCAATCTTTGGAACAAACATGAAAGAGAAAAAAATCAATTCCTACAACTGTGTTTTGATCTCCACTTGTGCATCATGTACACACATAAAAAGTTAAAAATTGACTTATGAGTTTGGCTGCTGCTTGATAAAATGTCTTTCAAACTAGCAATTTTTCTGGTAGCTCATCTTCATCGACTACTTCTGTAAAACTGTTGTGCAGAGGCTTTTGCACGAGCATAACAATGGGTTTAACAAACATATTTGACTATGTTGCCCAAACTGTTGCAAGAGATGAAAGTTCATGGCAGATGTGTTCTTTCTTTAATAGAAAGTCCACTTTTTAATTTTCAAAAGCGTTTTCTCTTAGAAGCATAAAGAAATGTTGATTGGGGTAAATTGAGTAAAGAAATCAGTCATCAGCATTTCACTTTGGTCACTTTGCATAGTTATTCACTTATTTATTTATTTATTTATTTATTTATTTATTTATTTATTTATTTATTTATTTATTTATTTACTCATTCATTTATTCATTCATTCATTCATTCATTCATTCATTCATTAGCTTAAGCTAAGTAACATGAGCTCACAATGGCAAACGCTCTCCTTTTACAAATTTTAGTCTGTTTTCTCAGGAATTATTTCCTTCCAAAATCTTCGCCATTGCTATGTATCTTCACATGTTCTCTTTGCACCGCACATGTGTCTTTTCTAATTAATTACAATTGCAGTTAATTACTTATTTAGGCTCTGTCCTCCTGCAGGATTATAAAATCCCACGTCTCCTCTACCCCAGTCCCCAGTTCCTAGAGGAGAGCCTGACTAATCAAAGGTGCACTGTGCACACTCGCTAGAGCAACAATCTTCCAGAAAACAAAAGAGCAAAGAACGCGCTGTCTTTGGAGAGTATTTTGGAAATCTCATATCCATTCTAATATGTATACGCTTAGAACCTTATGGAAAACTACATTATGTTTCTATGCTCAGTTGTTTAGTTTCTTTAGGAAAAGCTTTCATCCAGGATTATTAATGAGAAACTCCATAGACAAAATACACAAACAATTTTGGGGGGTGGCATTAAATATTTCTTTTTAAGAAGCACCTTAAAGCTTGAATTCTGTTATTATCATATGAGGTGAATGGTATCCACTTTTAAATTATATTTCAGGGATATAGTAAATGTATGATTAATATATATAAAGTATGATTTCTTTCTCCCTCCGCCTAAGGATTGGGGAAAGGCTGAACCTAATGACAAGAAGAGAAAACTCATCAAAGTTTTGTGTAAGAAATGAAGATATCTGTAATGGACTATTTTTAGTTTTAGATGGAATAGAAAGTAGACAGCTGTGCAGAAGACTGGGCAAACTGTCTAGAGAATAATGTAACAGAAGAACAAGACATCTTCCTATAGATTCTTTCTGGCCTCTCTTCAGCTGTCCCTTCCTCTTGGAGAGGGACATGCTCTCTCTAGGAATATGTCCTGGGATACATTCTCAGGCAGGGAAGGTAGAGAATGTCTTCACCAAAACTTCCTTCTAAGCAAAACAGAGGTTAAGCTAACAAGTCTAAAAGACTGGTTCTAGCTGGCAAAACACAAGTCAGGTAAATGAGCTCTGGTTTAAAGGCCTGACTTTTTGAAATCAGAAAGCCTAAAGAATAATGGCAGAAAGAGTTTCCTTCTGAATACCCTTCCTTCAGTACAAAGTATTCAACTTATGTTTTGAGGTCTCTGATGTCATTGTTTTGAATTGAAAAGATTTCAAGAAAGGGAAAACAAAATTTTTCTAGGTCAAGATTCAATCAGGCATGGAACAGAATTAGCCCAGGGCCTGACACACCATGCCGAACATAAAATGAGCCCCACGATCCCCGGTGACTGGAATTCATAGAACAATGAATCCAATATCTGTAGACTGGAAAATCCCAAAGGGCTGACAGGTAAATTGTGTTGACATATTGGTCTTGTTCCTAGGAATGTTTTTCCCAGAGGAAGAGCTCATGCCTTCTTTCCCTGTTCTTGGCTATCCTGATGATTTTAATGATTCTGCTACAGAGGCTGGAGCAGGAACAGCAGTCACACAGAGGATGAGAGGACAGAAGCAGAACCCAAGATGCAACTGACCCCCGTGTTTTTCATGTGTGCCCCCCAGACCTTGGGGTGACTCTTTCTTGACGTATTTTATGCAAAGGAGAGAGATGAACGGTTCTTCTCAGAGCCATTGTTACATTAGAATTACTGACTTGAGAGACAACGGGTCAAAAAATAACTGTATCAACAAAGCTGAACCGAGGAAATAACTTACTGGAAGAAATGTGACCAAAATGACGCAAAGTTTTATCTGTCTGTTACAATATCCTTTGCTAATTAAAGGACTCAATAACACCAGGGACATTATTTATGCCCTTTCTTCTCTTCGTGTTTTTCTTTACTTGCTCAGGCAAATGCTTCATTGGGCATTGCAGCTCCCCTGTCCTTCCAATAAGAGAAGCAAAAACAATACACTTTATGACTGGAGTATCAAGACATCTTAACCTAATAGTCACAATAAACTTTATTTATTCTGATTTGTTTTGCATTTTTATTATATACATATTCATACTTAATTATTTCTATATCCGTTGTTATTAACCTTTATTCACCTTGTGTGGGGGAAGATGGGAAATAAATATTTTGATGATGACCTGATGTATCAAATTAAATGAGGAGACTCCCTCTTTCATTTAGACAGTCTTCCTTAAGGGTAAAAGGCAGATTATACAGAGGTGATCGCTGAAGGACAAAAATGTCCTTTCAATAGTGGGTAGACTGATTTTAGGTAAAATGAATAAAATGTTTATATGCTAATTACTAAACATTAATTGTAAGTTATATCCAATGTGGTAGAATGCCAATTTAAAAAATGGTCTAATGAAGTCAAAAGACATTTATATATTTTTTTAAATTTCTCATATGTATGCATGTGGGTATATATAAACACATGTCAGTAGGGGCCAAACTATGACATGTAATTTCTTGGACCTGGAGTTACAGATAGTTGTGAGCCACTTGGAGTGAATGCTGGAAACTGAATCTGATCCTTTATAAGAGCAGCAAATGCCCAACTATAGAGAGCATGTCTCCAGCTCTCCTATAAGACATTTAGATGTAGCAAGGAAAAAAAAATGTGATGCGTAAAGTAGGCTGGCCTGTTCAGTATAAGTCACCACTCAGATGTCAGGGTACTTGTGGAAAGTATGATATTCAAACAATGTGTTTAAAGATATACTTCTATTTATACTAGTAAAATCTATTTAATATAGGTTTCTATGTGGGGATTTAATAAAAGCTCCAGAAGTTTCAGAGATATAAGAGGGATCTAACCACAGTTAGTCTAGGAGAATCAGAGAGTGGTGATTCACAGCACAGGGAGTATCCTGGGAGTGGTGACCTATGCCCTTAATCCCAACTGAGTCGAGGTCATTTTAGATTATAGAAGGAATTCCAGGCTCCCAAGCAGGCAGTGGTGGGACCACGCCTTAATTTACCAAAAGAGTATTTAAGGCGGACATAGAAAAACAAAAGGGGGAAAGCCAAGAGAAGCCAGGCTGAGGAAACTGGAAGACAGCTGGGTAAGATCTGACTGTGGTGTTTATTCTCTCTAATATTTCCGACTTTCTCAGAGATCTATCCCTGAGTCTCCTTTATTCGTGCAACATTTCTACTTATTCATATATGTACTTCCTCATATAACTCCTATTCAGTGAGAGTATTCTCACACAGACAAACTGGAAGCCAGCATGGAACATTGTCACTAAGGCTGGACATGAAAGCTTTCTCACAAGCAGAGATTTAGTAACTGATGTGACCAGTAAATCGTTAGTGTCTATCTTTCGGATTTCTCCATCCCTGTCTACACTTCTCTTCCCCACCCCAATACCCCAAGGTCTGTAAGCAGATGATCATCATTGCAGGGGGTCGTGTTCTGTGAATCCTCCCTGATGGCAGAGCTGCTCAGAATTAGCTTTTTGTCATTTCTTGTCAGTTTCTAAGCCTGTGAAATGGGCTTAAAAATGAAAGGATGTAAAATCCAGTGCATTATGCTAATCTCATCATTTCAAAATAACACATTTCAAAAAGGCAATGCATCATAATCCACATCCCAATCAGAACAAATAAGACAGAAGAGGTCAGATGTATATTGTGTCTTGTACTCTGTGGGGTGTCCACCTGCCAATGACTGATTTTCACCAACTGTGCACAGGCTTCAGGAAATGCCTGCTCTTCTGCTGAGGAACCTCAGGCTCCTGCTCTGGCCGCACAAAGGCAGAAACTTTGTAAACTGCACCAAATTAGATAACCAATGTTTAAATTTATTTTTTTTTACTTAGAAAGGCTCTTAAAAAAAAATCCTTTCTTCTACAGAATTTCAGGCATGTTAACAAAACACATTCATATAGAACCATAAAAACTTAAGAATAGATTTTTCATGATGAGATGATATTAGAATGCTCGAAATAAGGGAAATTTAGCTATGTTTGCTTAAATTCTGGAAATATTGTTAATACTTAGATTGCTGTCTTCTTCAAATCCTGACAGCCATCGATCCCCAAATCTTGAAATTGATCTAGGCAAAACATTATCTTTAATTTATCTCTTTTTTTTAATAAAAGATTTTTAAGAACTTGGTCTTAATTGAAATTATAGCATTCTTCAAATAAGAAAGCATGCCTCTTTTTTTTCTTCTTCTTCTTCAACATTTCCGGCTCAGGGAATGGTGCAGTTATTCAAAAAGTATTTGTTGACTTTAGTTCCTGAAGAGATACAGAGATTACATAAGAGTTTGAGTTTTTAGACTGTTTTTAATAAGGAAAAAGGAGGTAGTCTCTTCTATTTGAAGTGCTAGGGTGGTTCCAATCTTATGACCTAGCTGCTCTCCAAACACACTCCTTTGGGTGAAAATCTAAAGAATAAAAGACAACAAAAGATACAGGGCTATGTGAGAAGAAGCTTAAAACATTGCAACGGATTTTGATTAATAAAACCATAAAAATCCCCCTTCAGTCAGCAATTAAAATGTCAATAATATGAAATGGAAGCATTTCACTTGTGAACGTTCTTGCAGTCTCCTTTGTAGGTACCACGCCTTGGCACCTGTTGTTGTAAACCTAGGTAAGGCATAAGGAATTTTTTATTTTTTCACTGTCCCAAAGTCTGGGAAGTAAAAGATGGAGATGTCAGTTATCTCAATGCCTGGGGAGGCTCTGTTTCCAAGTGGTGTCTTGACCGCTGTGTTCTCGTGGAACAGGTTCTTTGGAAGTCAAGGAGGCTATGTTCTCTCCTGGAAGATGATAGAGAAGCAAATGGGCTGGATTATTTCCACCGAGTCATGGTGGCAATAATCTATTCACGAGGTTGAAGCTTCATGAACACTTTCCCAAAGGCTTTGCCTTCCTGTACTGTTGCTTTGGGGATTGAGATTTCAACATTAGAGTCTGGCAGAATGCATGCAATTCAGAGGGTACTCCTTCTCTCAGACAAAGCTACAAGAGCACAGTCACTCATTCATAGGTAATCCTATTATTCAAAGAAAAAGCAGGACAAAAGGATAGACAGGAGGATGGAATGGAAGAAATTAACAGAGTATAAGACAAGTTTGTGTCCAGATTTATGCTATAAGATAAAAACTTTGGCTAAAGTGTACGAAGTGTTAATTGACACTTATTAGACATTAGCAAGTCTACACTACTTCATGTGTGTAACACTGAGTGAATAAGTATACAGATTGTAAGTAGTAAGTAGAGACTACATACATCACAGTTAAGAAAAAAAATATAAATATCAAGAGGAAAATCTTCTCTGACCCTTGGAATAGGACTAGTGATCCATTCAAACACTTTTATTTTACTGCATATGAAAAAATAGGCATTAGAAATCATTACCTATGGATTTATAAACAAAACATTACACCCTACTTGTCTATATTGAGAAAAGCAAGAAGCAGAACACCTAATAGATATGAGCCATATGTTTAAATGTAGCTTTCCCAATTACAAAAATGGCACTAATTTGAGCAAATTGCATAAATATCTGAAGTACATACAGGTATGAAGAAGTAAGCAGGTGAGTAAATGAAGACCACGGCACAAAGCTTCCATATAGACGGGTTCCAAACAGGAAATTAGAGTTTGAGAAAAATAGTAAGTTACCATTAGTATCTGACATAAATATCTGATATGGGCACAGAAAAGTTAATAAGCAGTCAATGTACTTGAAAAAGAAATAGGCTTAATATGCAGTTACAAAGAATCTAGCCCTAAATACCTATCAATACTGTGGTGACTTTAAAATATGTCCACAAGTAAAGGACTATATGTCCTTCAAGAATAATGTGGGAATTACAAAGAAAGGAAGCAGCAGTAACTAGAGCAGAGAATCCCACCTGTGGGATTCCATAACTAAAGGATTAAAGTGAGTATCTGATAACAGAAGAGCATCTCATGACTGAAAAAATTCATGAGCTCAATATAATTTTGAGAAAGTACCATATGGTTGATAAACATTTCACAAGTGTTAAAGTCATGAGAACCTGGGAAACTTAAAGACACAGACTACAGAGGCTGAATGTAACGTTAGATGAAAAATGTGACATGGTACCTTAAAATTAATTCAGAAGCAAAGTAAGGATAAAGGGAAAATTGATGAAATCATCATAAACTCCAAGCTTTATCAACCTCTACCTCATCCATATGTCTCAGGGAACATTGCAGAGAAATGGGCAGAATGAACGTAAGCGCCAGTAGATTGGAAGAAGTGACTTGATGTGTCTGTTCTACAGTAACTCACAGTAACTGTGCTCATCTGTACAAGACCTGTAGAAGATCAAGCCGCTTGAAAGTCTTCCCCGGGAAAGGCCCTGGCTGCTCAGTCCTCATAGGCCACAGGACTGGGAACCCAGACACATGAACTCTTCCTTGGCTTTTAGAACTACTTAGGGTTTTTTTGTTTGTTTGTTTTTATTTTATTTTATTTTTTATCAACAACAACAAAACAAACAAAAAGAAATAAAGGAATAAAAATGTTTATTACAGTGTCAATAAAAAACTTGTACTGAAAAAAATAATCCAGCATGGAACAGTGTGTGTGGGGGGGGGCACCTTAAAACTCCAACCAGAGCTGAGGGGTTATTGGCAGTTGATATCTGATACAGAAAGAAAATCATTTTCTCTGAGTGTAGCCACTGGTAGGTCCTCCGTACTCCACCTAAAGACCCTACATCAATGTGCAGATGGCAAACACTGATCGGACTCAATGAGTTGAAAAAGAAAAGACTTTAATTGGGAAGTGCTGAGGAAGATAAATACAGAAAAGAGGGAGGAAGAAGGAATAAATACTGCTCAGGATGCTTGAAAAACCAATTATTATTATTATCATTATTTAAAATTATACATAAAATCATATATAATACATATAAGCATACATAATTATATAGTTTAAATAAAATTATGCTACTTTGAGTGATAATGCTTTTCTCAAGAGCCACAAACCATCTAACAAAAATACTATGGCCAGGAATTAGAAACCTACTTTCAAGATGTTAGAAAAGCAAGTTCAGGAAACTCCCAAAACTACAAAGGACATTTCTGTTGCTCTTGGCTGCCTCCCATAAGTTTAAGATAAGTCTGAGAGTCCTGTCCTGTGTGTTTATGACTTGCAGGGATGATCTAGATCTGACCCAAAGCTTCTTCCCTGATGAGACACCTGTGAGCCACAACAATTATCAACCTAAAAAGACATCCATAAAGATACAACAGCAGCACTTATATCTTGGCAATACCTAAACGTTTTCTAATTGTATTTAAGGCCTGGTCAACAGAGGCAAATAATAACTGGTATTTACAACACTACCCACAGGTATGTATAGCACTTACCCATCAAAGACATTTCTCTTTGCAATAGACGAGGCCATTGTAGACAACCAAAAATCGGTGAAAATGCAGAGAGAAAAGTAATCATAAGGTGGTCAGTCTCAAGTGGCATATTTGCAACACAACTCCTGCATCTAGGTCTCAGGGAACATCAAAGAAGAGAATGCATAGAGATTTTAAGAGCCAGAGGCATAGGCTGTCTGTTGTGAGGTTGTGTTTCATTGAAATTGCAGGGAAGCTTCAGGCATGATCCCTCATCAGTGTGACTCCCTAACCAAAACCTTGGTGAGTACAATACCAATAGTTATGCTAAGAAGGGAGAAGAAAAAAAAATCTCACGAGGCCCCACCCCTAGACAAAGATGTATAGATAAGGAAGGAATACAACAAACAGGAAGAAATAGTATTTTTCTAGGATGAGCCCTCTAGTTGGTTATTAAATATGAAGTGATCATCCCTCAAATTATGTACATACAAGTAATACTAAATGGACTGAGCATTTCTAAGTGTTTACATTATATGTAATGAAGAAAGAGACTCGTGGGGGGGGGAATGAGGGAGGAAGCAAGAGGTGGGATATATGAGAAAGGTTGAAGAGAAGAAAGGGAAAGAAAAGAATGATGTGATAAAATTTAAATAGGAAGAAAATAGAAATACATTGATAAAATAAAACATAAAGCTGAGTACATTAAGTTTAGAGGAAGATGTGAAAGAAATCTTGGGGATATTGAGTGGAAAATAAGAAGTAGATATGATCAAGATACACTGCATGCGTATATAAAATGCTGAAAGAATAAATATATAAAGAACTTATTTATTGAAAATGAGAGAGTTAAATGACGTACTGGGACCAAAAGAGTTTGAAAGGGATGACTTTAGGGATGGGTGCAGGATCAGTAAAGAGAACAAGAGACTGTCTTGTTATTATTCTTCTTGGTATAAATTTTTATGCTGCTTTATTTCTGAAAATTTAAGTTTTACAAGTATTATATATTTGTATGCGCCTGTACCTGTGGGCATGTGTGAGCATTTGTGTATGAGTATTTGTATGCATTCATGTGTGTGTTCATTCATGAGTGTCTGTGTGTCGGTCTGTCTGTCTGTCTATGTCTGTCTGTGTGTGTATGTGTGCATGATGCATGTGTATGCTCGTGCACACACCACAGTATGTGTAGAGCTGGTTCACTTTAACTTGAACTGAGTTCTGGGGATTTAATTCAGGTCATCATGCTTCTCTAAATCAGCTCAGCCATTCATTTGGCCAGCCCCAATTTAGCTTTTGTAATTGAGATAATACTTTAACTTGGTTTTATATAATCAGGCTAGTTTTAACAATAAATAAGAGCTCAGTAAACTCCTAGGGACCTAAAGTCATAGCTCACTTTAAGAATTAAAACAAGAAAGCTGGAGCCATCAGCAGTTGTGTACATATGACCTTTGTCACCTAGCTAGTGGTTTTCAGGACACAGAATAACACAGGAACACTGCACTGTGCAGAGTTTAGCGTCTACCATACTGCAAAAAACAGCTACCTAGAAATGTTTAGGAACTTTTGAAAATCAGAATGTCTCAGAAATACAATAGATCCTTTAATAAGTTGACATTTTGCCTCTTATTATATAACATGCTAAGTTCAACGGGAATATATAAAGCATAAAAAGCACACCAGATAGTTACCAAAGATAGATAAAAGCAAAACAAATATCTAGGAAAGAAAAAAAAAAATAAAACGCTTCCCCTAGGAAGACTAGACTGGAAGCTTTGAGGGAGTTCTATGTTTTGCACTTGGCAGTACGTTATTAAGGGGGGAGAGGGGAGGGGAGCAAAGCTTTTATCTGAAATTTAAGATTCATTTTTTTATCTATTTTATTCTTTTTTCTTCCTACTTCCAGTCATCATCATCTACCTGCCTTCTATCATCTCCTTCCCTCCTTGTTATTTACATACTTCCATGTTTTTCATCTTTTTTCTAGAGGTGGCATCTTTTGAAGTGTGCCTTTTATCTCTATGCCTAACAAGAGCTCTATTAATAACAGGGATGCTGAGGTAATGGGGAACATGTCACTTAATAGGACAAGAATAAAGATTCTTTAATGTAGCTCTAGTTAGATTGCCTCTTTCTGACAATGTTTCTGATATCATTTCAGTAATTATTAAACATTAGATGTAGAAGACAACCCAATGATATTTGGAGATATTTAATGTTTAACAACTTTTGAGGCACAAACATCTATGTGATCACCTTACTCCCATTCATAACATTTTTTTTCATGATTTTTCTGAATAATTAATTTCCAAAAATCTTCCTGAAGATAGAGTTTGCAGAACTTTCTAAGTAGGGAAAAGAATCCAAGCACACTGCAGGCTAATGTGTGGCCACTTGATTCTGTTCACCTGTTTGATCTCATGTGTCTCCTTAGACAGAACCTGGCACTGTTGCCTGGACAAATGATTATGTGAATATATAAATGATACTTTAGTACGATGAAGTTTTTCTATTTTAATACAAATTTGACAGGTAATATCTCAAATACCATCAGAGCTCAATACTAGATGAATACATTTTAAGTATTTCTAAATTCCGTTTGTGAATGAATGATTTGCTGATAATATAGGTAAAGACTGAGATATGAAACCAAGTGACTTTTTATTTTTTGCACTTGAAAAAAAACCTACTCTTTTTCCTGGTGATTTAGTTGCATTTCTCATTTGTATGACAAAATACATTGCCAATAAGTAGCTGCAGGGAAGATTTCTTTTGGGGGGAGGGCTTATAGTCTGAGGTAAACATCTATCCTTACAGGCAGTTCCGGGCATGGGAGTGGCTTGAAGCTATTAGAAGTGGGCTGGACTATTATACCCTACTATATGAATGCTACCAGTGATCCACTTTCTCTAGCGAGGCCCCACCTGCTTACCATTTCCCAAAGCTTTTCCACCAGGTACAGGAAAATGTTCTGACATGAAAACTAGATTATCACAATTCTCTTAAAGACAAACTAAAATTTAAGGATAGTTAGATAGCTTTAGATAGGTGATCAGTTCTACATGCCTTCTCATATTTTATATTTTTACCTCATAGAATAATTAATCAACTGGGAATACATTTATCCATATTTAACATAAAAAAACCCACAATCTGGTTTGTTTATGATTAAATAACAAATACTGGTTTTGAAACACATTATACCTCCCAGAAAATACCTTGGACTCTGAATCTTAATCTTACTTGTCAAGACAGAGTTAATAGAGAAGATCATTGAGAATGTGGTCTTGGTAAAGAAAATCACAACTAGCATTCAAATGAGTAGCAAGATGACAGTTTTAAATTATACTAGTATTTTAAGAACAGGTAAAATCATGGTCCACACATCTCTAAACATGGACACTCACTAAAAGTAGCAATGAAACCTGTCAGTCTACGTATTCAAATTCATATTAGAAAAAAGTTGGTAACTAAGGTAACCAAGGTGGGTCAAGATGATTAGAACAAAGCTCAGTAATTAACTCTATGTGGGCTCTTGGTTATGTATCAGTAAAGCATCTAATCAGCCAGTTATCTGGTCTGAAAACATCACATATAATCAACTGTAGTAAGCAGTTACAGGGAATAAATGTTCTCTGCATTCATAAAACATCCCTTATACTTAAAAGAAATAAGCATTCTAGGTATCCTAGATACTATGATATCCCTCTTGGATGTAATTTTGAAAGCAATAATAACTTATCAAATGACCCTCAGGGGAGGTATCTCCATCTAATATTATAGATTTAAATATTATTTTTTCAATGGCAAACACAGATCTCTAGAACTCCTCTATCTGTGGAAATCTTGATTTGCATATCCAGAAACATTTTTAATGTCATCATTTGAATTTTTGTACCAGTTTTAAACTAACATGCCCAAAATTAAAAGTTGGCATGGTTTTAGTCTCTCTGCCATGCACAAATATATACATGCACATGCACACAGGTTTTCGATACCTATTGTCTTGCCATTTTAGTTAGTGACAAGTCACAGTGGATTGCTTGGATACAACATCTGATAGTCACCCTTTCCCTGAGTGTTTCTGTTTCATTTGAAGCAGCAGAATGCTACCGTTTCAATATTTCTACTACAATAGCTTTGTTAAAACAACAACAACAACAACAAATAAACAAACAAAACAAACTTATTATAACCCCAATTTTATCTTCAACGTTACGTGGTGATATAGTTTATGTTTAATAAAATCAGTATAGAATATCAGAGAACAGATTCACTCACAGTCAAGCCATGAGGGTCAGAGAGTGGTAACTTATGTCTTTAATCCCATAACTCCAGAGACAGAGATCTTTCTGTGTTTCTGTGAGTTCAAGATCTAACTACCAAACAGTAGTATCTCACGCCTTTAATCTTAACTCTAGGATTATGATGCAGAGTTGAACCCGGAAGTGAAACAACTCGGTAAAGAAGATATTTTAGGAAGGGATAGACAGACATTGAGGGATACTGTACAAGCGATGAACCAGGCTGAGGACTTTGGAAAATAGCTTTTACTCTGAGAAGTTGGCTGGGTGAGATTTGACTGTGGTCTGTTTCCTTTTTCTGATATTCCAGCTCCCCCCACGTATCTGGTTTTGAGTTTTCATTAAATAATATCTAGAATTTGTGATTCAAGATTGTTGTCACAAAATCTGATGATCCTTTAAAAACATAACTTAGATCTTATTTCTATGTTCAAGGTCTCTAGAGAGTTCCCTTTGCATTGTCAGAGATTCGTTAGATGGACCCTATCTAATATCGGTTCCTAACCTGACCTTTTTTCCTTCATTTCTTTGTTTCCTTCAATATTAAATACTATTTGCCAACATCTACATTTGTTTATATTAGCTATTTCTCATTAGAATCTAATCACCACAAAGTTTAGGACAGTTCATGTTTCTTTTGGTACTTTATTCAGAATACATGGAAACTATTCAATAAATATTTTGAGTCAATACATACAGTGAGCCATTGACAATAAATAAATAAATAGATAGATAGATAGATAGATAGATAGATAGATAGATAGATAAATAAATAAATAAATGAATGGGATTGTGATGAATGCCTATTGTGGGTTAAATTCCAATGAAATGATGCTATGTTCCCTAGAGAGATACATTAGTGGTACCTGTGATGGTCACCATGTTTAGAAATAAGGTCTTATCCATGTATTTTTAGGAATGAATGGTTTTACTCAACACCCAAGAATAAGGCTTTACACATTCTAGATGAGAGTACATGGGCAAATCACCAGTGGATTAGGTGATATGAAGAGGTGAATGTCATTTGAAGGAGATAGTGGTTAGAATGATATGGTAACCAACCAAGGAATTTCCAGGATTATGTATATCACAAGAAGGTATAAAATAGCACAGATCCACCTCACAAGCCACTATTCTTCCAAATGACTCTGTTCTTGAAAACTAGTTATGGTAATCCTGGGGAATGAATATATAAATGTTTATTGCGTTTTCAATAGAATTCTTAAAATGAGAGGTTTTAAATGACTATAGTGAATATTTTTTTTTTGATATGGAGTTATAATCACTATTTTTAACCAACAATAGTAATCTTGGGCTTAGATTACCAGTCAAATTCATGAGACAGAAATACTTTCCTTGGTGCAATAAATAAATAAATAAATAAATAAATAAATAAATAAATAAATAAATAAAAGATCTTTTCATATTTTTCAAGAAAAGATGGAAACTCAGTTTATTCCAGGATGCTTAGGACATGGAGAGGAGACATGTATGTTACCCACAATACACTTGCCAGATCTTGAATATCTCCGTATCAGTGTATGTGTGTGTCCACAAACAATTTAGTTCTAGTAGGTATGGACTAATTCAGTATAGGAAAATGGTCAGTTGTAAAGTGCTATTAGCTTTCCCACCCATGCAGGCTTATAATCTTCCCAGAGGAAGAAAACTAAATCCAGTCTCAGGGTACAGCACACTGCTCATGAGTTACTTGCTTCTTATACACAGGCTACTCAATAAAGAGGACACTGTTATCTTGATTCTAGTATGTATCAGTACATTCCCATAGTTATGTTTCAAGAAAAGTGATTTAACCTAAGGGCAAATCTTGGATATGTATGAGATAAGAACAAAAAACCTGTAACTGGGCAATGACCCATTCCTTCCAGAGTATAGAAATTGCTTAAAATATATTGCCAGGAATTTCCTATATTTGGCAATAAAAATGTTTCTCTGCTTCTGTATGTAGGTCATTGTATATTCGGAACACTTACAGATAACTCTATTTTCTCACAAATCGCTGAGGCAAATTTATGACCTTAAGTCATTGTAGTCACACAACAGGAAACAAGGGTGACTAATTCATGAATGGTCTTTCTTCTGAATCTTCCAACAGCAGTGTTTAGGAGTCTGCGGGTGTTATTAGCAATGAAGTCAAATCAGGGAAAGTCTGGTACATTCTAAAATAGCCAAGGACAAACCTAATGTCAAAAGCAAACTGATTGCTAAGAATTCTAGATTCCAATTTATACATCCATCTGGGGGTGGTACAGATATCATTGCCATCAGCACTTTACTGCTTTTTGAATGTTTCTAACAATGTGTAGATGGCCTTCAACTTATAGAACTGTCAAATTTCTTAATTTTTTTCTGGCCAAGAAATAGAGTAATTCTGCCATAGTAATTTCCATAGAACTAAGCAAAAACTAGTAAACTAAATATAATATGTCATTCCTCAGGAAAATACAAATAATACAGAAATATGCCTAGTCATTAATGAAAACCACATAAAATTCTACTAATGTATTTTGTTACATTTGCAAATTTATATATATATATTCTTGTGTTAGTGGGTCACATTTCATTGGTGTTTGTTACAGTGAGGTTTCTTGGCCCTGGGCAGCCAGAGGTCCAGACCCACAGACCTGCAGTCTCAGACGCCTTAGCCTCCCGCTGCTGATCAGCCCCCCAGAAATGATTCAGACGCTTATATTAAGTTCATGCTGTTTGGCCTATGGCTCAGGCACATTGCTAGTTTGCTCTTACATCTTAATTCAACCGATTCTTTTATTAATCTGTCTGCCACGTGGCCCGTGGCTCACCCGTGTTCCTCACATGTTTCTTCTTTGGCAGCTGGCTCGGTCTGTCTGACTCCACCTTGCTTCTCTTATCTATGCTCTGATTTTCCCTCCTTCTTTTTCTACAGTGCCTGTCATGGGCCAAAACAGCTCCTTTATTTAAAGATTGACATTCACAGCATACAGAAAGGTATTCCCACATCAGATGTTATTGCTACAATTAGCTAAAATTAGCTACTTATCTTTATTTTTTAGAGCATAGATTTTTAATTTAAAACACCCTCTAACATTTTCAACAAAGACACAAGTGTTAAGTTATGGAAATGAAGTTTCTTTATCACATAAGTTTCAGATCTTAGTTGTTATATCATTATTCCTTATTTTCATCTCTTATGAGAAGCTCTCCAGTAAATACACCTACGTTTCTCCTCTGTAAAACGTAATTTTAGTTTTGAAGGGATGGTTTGGTGGATAAGTACTAGCTATACAAGTATGAGAGCCTGAGCTTGTATATCCTTAACTCACAAAATGCCAAATGTCTTAGATGACTGTAATGCCAGTGCTTTTACATGGAGATAGGAGAAGATAGTGGAAGCTTATAATCCATGTACACAGGTCTATACCACTATGAACAAAAGAAAAATGTTGTATCAAAGTAGAAAAACCAAGCTGAAGGTGACATCCATATACTATGGCATGTACCTGCTCACACTCCCATACTTGCACATACATACATGCAAAGATTTCCACCTTTCAGTTTAGATGAAATTTGCTACATATTTACAGGAAAATATCTCAGATATTCTCTTAAATACTGATGGATCTCCTTGACTTAGAAGTAATCCACAGGCACATTATTTCCTAAAATATAATATTAGCAAGTCTAAGACTTAATTGCTATCTAGTTCTAAGCAGATACCTCTCTTGAAGGATCCCCATATTGAATATAGTTGATTTTTCCCCTTAAATAGAAAATTCATAAACTACTTCATAATGTGGGGGAAAGCAAGAGTCACTTAGAATATGTTTATCAATTTGTTTATTCAACAACTAGTTATTATTCCCTTTTTGTATCAAATACTCAACCAGGAAGTGGGAGCACAGAAGAAGGAAATAAAAACATTCCCAACACTTGTGAGTTATAGACATCTATCCAGTAACCACACAGATGCATGCCCAAATTACAAACAAATAACATTGTTCCAAGGAAAATCGTTTTAATGGTTTTCTTGGGTTGGATTATCATAAAAACAAATTAGCCTTATGCCATCTTTCTTGTTATTAGAAGGATAATTTAAGCAATATTACAGAGTTGATTAAGATTAAATACCTGGTTAGCAGTGAAATTAAATTAGCAGATCCTATTGCTCCAAGAGAAGAATGAAATAAGATTTGTTTTTCTTTGAGTCTTTTTGGGACAATTTTACTCTCTTTTAGAAATGACTATCCCACATGTTAGGATACTCTGACCCTGCACTGCAAGACTTAGTAATCATAAGAACAAGCTTGGAGGCTGAGGCTTCCAGGGGAGGAGATGAAGCATCTCAACTCCTCTGAACTCTGGCTGTTAGCAAATAAGCCATGGGAGGTCAGGACTACCTGATCCATGCTAGAGTGAAGGACTGCCTACCTCTGTTGACAACAGAAGCAAATGTCAAAAGTAACTTCTTCAGTGGGTGACTTTACAACTCACCAGTCTGCCAGACACAACCATGCAACTCTGTTGTCTGAACATGCTGTTTCTAATGCTAAATTCTGTGATAAATGCTGACACACACTTAATTTGAAGACACAAGCACACTGCATCTCAAATCTTTGTCAATATGGCCTGGAAGGCAATAGAAATCAAAACTTGATAATTTTCACTGTATCTGGGAATAAATACTTAAGAGTTTTCACACACACACTGATTACATTAATCTGGATACACTGATACTTCATCAGATTTAAAAGTGAGGACATAGAGGAGGAACAGAAGTATTCAGTCTTGAGGGACTTACATCATAAAGATTACATATAAATAAAACTGCCTGTTGTGGCTTAACTGAGAAATATTCCTCATAGGCTCAGACATTTAAAAACATGGCCTCCAGTTGGTGCTTAGGGAGGTTTAAGAAGTGCCTGGAGGAAGTGTATCAGTGGAGACGGTCTTTGGAAGTATAGAGCTTTGCCCTACTTCCTGCTTGTTCTTTATGCTTTGTGCTTCAGATGGGGAGGTGATCTCTCAGCTTCTTGCTCTTATTAGCATCCCTGATGCTGACTGCTACGTCCATGCTGTTATGGACTCCTATGACTCCAAGACTGTAAGGTTTAGTAATCTCTCTCTCCCTTAAGTTGCCTTTGATCAGGGTGTTTTATCACAACAACAGAAAAGTAAATAGTATACTGCCTAAGGATTCTGCTTTCCTAATCTCATCTTTCTGTGAAGAAGCCCAGCGAGAATATTAAGAACATTGCAAAGATTGTGACTTGAAACAGCAGTGAAGAGCTTGTCCCCTGATTCTATGTGGTAATCTATGTGATTTCAGTCTAGGATGGTTCCACGCCTATCGGAAAAGACTCACCATAAAATCCGAATGTCCATCTTGATGATGAAGAAGAGGCTGAGTTTAGTAGGCATGCATTTCACTTGCCCTGTGTAGGATCAAAAGGACCATATCTCTTTGACTATCCTGCAGAAGAGGGGTTAGATGGATCACTGAGATGTTAGGGAGTCAATGGTTTTGAAATATGTATCACGACTGTGCCTTTGTTGGGAAATGACAATATAGCAAATGCTGGAAAAGAAGCAGCCAAGTCCCCAGGCAAAGTAAAAGGTGAGACTAAACCCAGGAGTCTCTCTGTTTTAATTCAATGTTCAGGCAACTTTTTGTTCAGGGTAGAAATAACCAAGTCATCTGGGGATAACGAAGTAATGGATCCTTAAGCAAAAGCTACCCTTACCACTTTATTAGATTAGCATAGATCCTATCTCCACGGAACACTTCTCCATATACTCACTGATAACTGTACCTTTCACTCCTCATCAAAAATATTTATTCCCTTCGCATTGGGCATTAAAGAGAACCACAGTTGGCCAAAATGCAAAGGTCCACAGTCTACGGTATGCTTAGCTTCCCAGAGATACATTTACAATACAACTCCCCTGGAAACATCAGGGGGAAGAAATGGAATGAGGAACAATTGTAAGAGCCAGAGTACCAGGAAGTCAGTTGTGAGAGCCTACTGGAAATAAAAAGGAAATAAACACATGATTGTTGAACATAGAGCTATTTAAACAATACCTGAATGTTGTCAATATTAGAAAACACAGTAGACATCTGGAAAGAGGTCCTAATGCTAGACAGAGAACTACACAGAACTAATGACTGCTGAGAAAGTGTTATCTCCCTCAGGGATGAGCCGCCAAATTGGCTATCCCATCCTAAGTGGTCACTCCTAGAATCGTATGCAAGCACACAACACTGAACAGATCCAAAAAATGTTTATATATTTATCCATATATATCTAGCAATAAAAATCGAAGAATGGGGGTCATGAATTTGAGAAAGAGTGGAGGAACTTCAGAGGGGTTGGGAGGAGAGGAAGAAGAGAGGCAATCACATTTTTAACTAAAAAATTAAAAAAATTTCTGACCTACACTGTATGAGAAGCTGGGTTATGAAATGCGATATTGCCTTCTTACATGTATATTAACAGATTTCTAAAGGGCTTTCTATACTTAACATGCTTTCTCTGTTTGACAAGATGATGGAATTCTGCATTTATGGTAAAATGCAGCTGTTTATGGATGTTTATCTCATTGGTTAATATGTTCCAATATTTGCAAAGAATAAATGACTTCTTCTAAGCAGGTTTTATTTTACATAATAGGGCAGCACAATTTGAAAATGTAAGTAACACTTAAAATTTAACCTGAATGGAAGGCACAGTCATCTAAAAACATTTTCCATTCCAAAATGAAACTAAAGCATATAAATGTCTGAATAAAATATAACTACATTTTTTGTGTAAATGAACACTCTATAAGTGTCCATATTGTATCTTGATGCACACTTTAAAAATATTCTTATGTATAATTAGAAGATTAAATATGTGCAAGTAGTATACACTTAAAATAATTAAAGCGTGTGTATGTTTTTGTATCCAATATTTTTCATTATTCATTAGAATGACTGGAATAATAATTTGGGAGGGAGGGATGACAAGATGTATTTTAGCAAGAGGACAGCGAAAGTGACCAAGACATCAAACACTAGTACATGAATACAGGCAAAAGGACACTTAGGTGAATGTCATGCTGATGCCCTAAGGGATTCAGAGGCTGTAACCCAGCCAAATACAACATCTTGTGAGAGGTGAGAGTAGGAAAGCATGCTATTATATCTCAGAGGAAACATTCTGATTCTGGTGTCTCATTCTCATGACAAAGGTGGCAACCGGCATAGAGAATAGCACAGCATGGATCCAGTCTCCTGACAAAGACAGGGCAAAGAATGGAAAATAATGCAAAGTTAGTGCCTTCTTGTTCAAATGTATTGTAATCTTCTGGTCCTTCCTCTCTTCCAGCAAGGATGTAAGACATTCAGTCCTGATAGTGTGACTGTGATCTAATAATTGCTACAGCTCCAGGCTGTGGAGCATTTCAGGGTTTGTTTTACAAATAGGACAGTGTATTATCATTTCACAGTGTTTTAACTTCTCCTGAAAAAAAATTATAAAAAGGAAAAATCGTTTTTTTATGCTGTGCAGAACGTAGCATAACATCATATCCTATGTAGATCTAGGGTCTGCAAAATTTGCAATGTGCTAACTTTCAAATATTTGCAAAATAGAATAATATATTTTGAACAAAGGCATGCAAAATATGCTGCAGATGCCAGTTATATTGGTGGAGGTAAACTGGTGTAACTGGTGATAGTATATGAAAAAACCCCCTACTCTTTATGTATACATACTGTATATGCCTATAAACAGTAAATCAGATATTGTAATAATTCAATTAATTAATAAAAGGCAGAAGAAAATCCACTATCCTGTGCCATTAAAATATTTTCCAAGGGGCATAGTCCCCAAGGCAAAGCAAACTGGAAGTGTTTACTTTTAAAACTTAAATCTGTTCATTAATTTCTTTCTTTCTTTTCTTTTTTTTTTTTTTTTGTATTAATCTGACCAGGCCAAACTGTAATTAGAGAAATCACAAATACAACTGACTCGGATTCCTTAGAGTCTGGTGAACATGAATTATCAAAGCTTACTTCCAAAACAGGATTTCACTGACTACATTTTGAATTAGTGCTTTTACGCCAACATGATAGGAGTTTCACATACATTCAAACATTTTACTTATATGCTGTGTGGTAATGAGGACTGAGTTGGAATCCTCCAACTCTATACAAAGTTGAATGTGATGGTACTGGGGGTAGAAGTGCGTTGAGGATAGAGAAAATCTGCAGGGGCTCAAGGACAGTCTCATCCAGCATTCACAGCAGTGCAGAACCACAGAGAACTATCTTAACATGGAAGTCACTTACACAGGAGATTGTCCTCTGGCCCTTATATTTAAGCCTTGGCACATGTGTACCCACATTCACACACACACACACACACACACACACACACACACACACACACACACACACACACACACATCAGAAATACATACAAGTCAATGTGAACAAATAAGTAGCATTCCATTTCAGAATAAAAGTAAGAAATTCAGCAAGATCAAATCTTGCACTTATTATAGAAGTCATGCCGCTATAAAACAGCACTGTACCACTTAGGGAAGGAACACCTGTTTCTTGCACAGTAAAATGTCAATATTATTAGCAGATAACAGTATGAGATATAAAATGCAGTTTACTAGAGAAGTCACCAGCAAACTGGAATTCTGAACCTTCTATTTGTCTTTTGTTTTAAATGGCTCAATAATACTTATTATGCTTAGCTTGCTCCAAGTAGGAAATCAAGTATTTATGCATCTGTTCTTTTGGAAGGCATGTTTCCCTCAAGGTGATAGGTAAGCCTAGGTTAGAGGTAATAGGTACCTGGTAATAGGCACCTTGCAATAGATAAGCATACTACGTAAACATCATAAAAAGCTCATCATTAAAAAAAAATCTAAACCGACCAGAATTGAGACTAAATTTTGATATTTTGTCTTTAAAACCAACACTTTGTTGAGCACTCTACAGCAACCTTCAACAGAAATGGAAATTATCTTTAAGAAGAAACCAACTGAGGTCCATTAGAATATTCACTGTTAATATGACAAGAAGTGGGTGATAACAGAAATCTGAATATGCTATGCCTGTGGAGATCATGTTGCATGGAAAATTTAAGAAACTGAAACATTAAATTTGATTAGTCCAAGCTACTGGGTGCCAGCTTGAAACAAACTATGTTTGTGTCTAAACAAAGCAAAACAGCATTTTATTTTAGTGCTAAGGAATTGAGCATATGGTGTTTGTACATGCCATCTACCTTCCTTCACTGGATGCATTCGCAAGCCCTTCATGTATGTGTTGATTCTGTACTAGGCATGTGTGTACACACATACCGCGTGTGCACTATCTTATCTTCAAATTCTAACTGAGGATAGCTTCTATTGTTGTTTCAGAGCATGCAATGTTATATGCGATGGGATTGATTCACGAGATCTAGAAATTGTCCAAGGCTACAATCCTGAGAAGAAGAAAAGGACTTTAACAAAGTAAGCATGTAGTGGGACTTAGAACTTTAGTCATAAACCTTTGCCAAGATATGACCTTACATGTTGAAAGCTCGCAGAGGCGGGAAGTGAGGTTTTCCTGAAGAAAAGCATATATCAGTGCCAATTTTCATTGGTATGGCTTTAAAGATATTCGTCAGGTTGGTTTGGATTGGGAAATGAATGCTTCACATAGACATGAATGAAGAAGAAGCAGAGGAAAAAGAAACACACACACACACACACACACACACACACACACACAGAAAAGAACATAAGAAAATGGTAGGAAAGAATTCAATTCAGAAAATGCTTTCTAGCCTGCTACCCATTTAAAGTATTTATGGTTAGTTTTTGCTGCATGTGCTCAAGTGCGCATAGACTGATTTTGCTGTCCTCACACTCATGAGATGGCACCTGATGTATTTTCCTATAGTTTCTCATTTAGTCCCACTGCATTCTTATATGTCCTAATTGGCCTTGCGTTGTTGGTGCTGTTCCTAGTCAATTAAAAGTTGGTTACAAGTAAAAGGAGAGAATGAGGAAGTAGGACAGTTTCAGAGATAATTAGAATATTTCCAGAATTTCTATTTTATAAATAAGACCTGTTCATATTTACCAGCTCTGAGAGGAGTTACTGAATGTCATTAGAAACTGGATAAGTTAGACTCAGAATTCCATTAAAAGAAAACACAGCTCATTCCTCACATTAGAATGCACTGGAGGAAGAAAGTTTAGTGACAAAGCTGTCAGTCTAGACTGTCCAGGTAGAAAATGAGTGATGGCAGAGACACAAGACTACAGCTAGGGAAACCTGAAAAGTCAGTATCCGATTGCCTTGTAATTTATGCTAGTTGTACTATTTGTTAAATATATTAAAATAGCGTAGGCATCTAACCCTCTATATCTTCAGATAACTCATTGTATAGGAGCCCTGAAATGTTGCTTGTGCGTCAGTGTTTTTGATGTTTTCTGAGAAGTGCTAAAGTGACTTGTGTGCATCTTTATGATCCAAGTGGACTGTGCTTTTTGACAATTTCCAACCCTGGGAAGTTGTTGACTCTGCAAATACCTGGACTCCTCTATGGTTTAATCTTCCAGGCTCCCAAGTGGAGGAGACAAGATACTGAAATTTCTTCTTTATTGTCTCCCAATAATATTTCACTCAAAGACCTCTTTCTGTTCTTCCAGATATAGACAATGCATTTTTATTCAAAACTTTTTCCGATAAGCACTTATCATTGTTTTCAAAAGAATAATTCTTTTCTCCTACAACAATACTTTTCTCTATATTGACATAGGATAATTATGTGTGTTTATCAGGTACAGTATAATGGTTTGCTAAATGCATGTGTAGTATCAATTCATAGTGATTAGCATTTCAATTCCCTTGAATGCTTCTCAATAATTTTCTTTTCAAGTGTTATTTTACTTTTTTGATGCTTCATATTCTAATTTGTACTAATAAAATATATTATTAATAACCAATGTAGTATTCAGATAATCACCAGAGGGAGTAAGATAGAATAGATCTATAGAATAACAAAATTAATAAATGTGATTATCTCTCTGTGAAACCATCATACTGACAACACACATATATAGTGTTATATATTGAAAATAGTGTTGGAATGTTTAAAGCAAGTATCAATATTTATTCAGCCAAAATAATTTTGTCCTTCATTACAAAACTGCAGTTGGAAGGATAAACTCAACTATTTCAAAACCACTGTTCAAAATGGCAACACATCTGGATCTGCCTCATATTCCACTCACTTTTACGTTCACAGCCTCAAGGGTCCAAAAGTTTGTTCTTGGTGAGAATATTTGGATGTGCCAAAAATGGGACTAATTTTCCCTGACATATTTGGAATGACTTTTATGTAACAGAAAAGGAAAGACGTCCCCCAAGCTTGTTTTGTAGAGAGACAGTGTCATTGTAGCATACATGTACACCTCAGTTGAAAATTACTGATTGTTATGAGTAAGCTTTCTCAAGGAAATTGCTGTGAAGAATATAATTAATTTAGTGGTATAATTTCCAGCTTTTTCTTCTAAAATTCCCTACTACACCATTCAACACTATTTATACAGGTACCTTTTGGATTTATAGAAATCACATGAATATCTGTCATAAAATAATTGTCATAATGTATTGATAAATTTACTCTTTTCATATTTCACATATTTCAAATATACATCAACACAGTTATATAATTGTAGAATTACACACAAGTTACCTAAAAGGTGGGACATCTGATTTAAGATGACATTTTTCTTTTTATTCTGTCCAATTTGTGTGATATTTTATTTAATAGTATTTTTAAAAGAAATATATTATTTGATAAAATTATTGTTCAACTGAATTCCATCAAAATGTCATCTTTTTATGTGCTTAAAAGGTTTCTTATCTTCTATTATTAAGTGATAAAAGATTATAATTTGACAAAAATGGATACCAAAATGATTTAATTATTTTTTGTTTAAACATCCTCATACAATATATATATATGTATATATATATATATATATAGAGAGAGAGAGAGAGATCACATTCTTTCTATACACCCCTTCTCTTCCAAGTTCTCCATATCTCTTTACCCACCCACTCAACTTCATATTCTTCCTCTTTCAAAAAAAGAAAACCCTACAAAACCAAAATGCAAAAATTAAAACAAAAAAACCTAAAAAATTCTAAAAACAAAGCAATATAAAGCACACACAATAAACATGGTGTTTCTTTCTTTGTAACCAAAAATACTCTTGGGCATCAAACTTCTACTGAATGTAGTTGATATAGGTAGTGACACTACATTATTGAAAGCCAAGTTCTTTTGTTCTTTTTTCCAACAGGTACCAATGAAAAATAACTTCTTGGCTACAGGTGGAATTTTATAAACCTTTCCTGGTCTTTTTGTTAGAATATTCTCTTTGAACAGGTGTTTGTTGTCATAGTCTCTGGAAACTTCTATGTGAATTGGTCTTATTGTGTCTTGGTGATGATGTTTTCTTGGGGTCATTAACTGCCTCTGGCTTCTTGAATGTTTCTACCTTCTTTTATGCATAGATCTCTGAACCTTGATGGGGAGAGGTTTGTAATCTACCTGCAAGATATACTGTTGCAGTAGTGGTACAAATGTTATGAGAGTAACCAATCATCTTTTGATTGGATTTAAGGTTCTATTCATAGTACAAAATTTATACTTGACACTGCTAAAATGGCTAAGAACCTTAGACTGGATATTTCATGAACACTCAGACAAAACCTATTACTATCATTTTGTTAAAAGAATAGAGCAATGTAGTGAATCTTAATGACATACTGCTGTACCCATACACCAGCCCTCAACTCATCAGAGAAGCTTTTTCCTTCAGTATATGGTAATTAACAGAGAGACCCACAACAGGACAATGATAGACTTTACAGCAGACAGTAACAGATTTGTAGTACTCAGCCTTAAATGAGATGTCTTCCAACTATGAATGATTTAAAAACCATGCTTCAATAAAAAAACATAAAATTCAAAGCAAAATAAAATGAATCTCCCTAAAATTAAATTAAACATAGTTAAAATTAAATTTTAATATAAAGAAATAATCTTGAATATTTTTTACATTTACATAAAAACATAAATCACTCATATTAAACATTAATTGGTTTTGATTGCTTGTAGATGTATCCATTGTTTATAGAATTTCCATTAAAATTTACTTTGACAATACAAGATTGCTAGAACCTCAAATATCCCTACACATTTTCATATCATTTTTATGTAAGTGACGACACTTCTTTTTTAAAGGTGTATTTTCTTTGTATTGTATGTGTATGCACATGTGGGCTTATAGACATGTGAGTGTAGGTGCTTAAAAGTCCAGAAGGAGTGGAGGATGTCCTGTATCTGGAGTAAAAAGAAACTGAATTGCCTGACATGGTTGCTGGGAACTAAAATTTGAACAGGTCATCTGCAAAAGCAACATGCATTCTTAAGTGCTCAGCCAGTGTTAGCCCCCCAACATTGGTAGCACTGTTGAATCATGTTCTTTAGATATCTAGGGAACTGTGATATGAATTTATCTGCATAATCAGATCTCTAGATAAATATGCCTAAGATAAACTTAGTAAAATCACACAAATTTGCAATGATCTTTGAAGATTAGCTATACTTACAATATTTAAAACTATTTAATTTCAGGTGAAAAATAAAATGTACTCTCTATAACTCTGTAGAAGTGGGGTTTTTTTATTAGAAAAAAAGTTCTTTAAGTCTGCTGTAATATAAATTTCCCAATTGATATATAAAATTAAAATTTTCCTTTGTCATTTACTGAATATTTAATATACACTTAAGCATTTATTATGTTCAAAAAATATATGCCAAGATATTAAAGTGGTATGAACTTGGCAATACAAGTAAAAGTATCATCAATATTATAATAGATTCCTGACACATTTTAAGAAAAAAAGATAAGTATTTCAACTGTGGGTATTGAGTGAAAGTAACTCTAATCAGTGACTCAATAGGAAACCTCCAAGTTTAGTAATGGCTAAGTACACTTATTATTTCATGCTTTTGGGTGATGAAGAATATAACAGCTGCTTAGCTAGACCATCTTCTAAATTTCTCACAGACTACAACTCCTATTACAATGGTCCATATAAAAGTCTTCCCTATATATCATTGCAGCCCAAGGCCACATAACCTATTCTTTGCCCCATATATTTTCAAAATCACTCAAAAAAGAACATTTGAGTATTTCATGTGATATGTAATAGAATCTCAAAGATAAAATATAATCAGATCAAGCAGAAGTTCAACAAACAGCCAATTTCATCTGTTCTGACCCAGATGTCCCTTAGGCCTAGTCCTTCGCACTTGAGAAGAGTATTAATATGGCAATTACTTTTTACCTTTGTTGATTGATAATGATAAGAGATTAATTAAAATCATTTGGTTTTGGAAACTACTTGCTAGTCTTGAAAGCAGCCAAAGACAGGAGGGAAAGAATTTAATTCTCAGTAGATGATAAATTCAGTAGATCTTCTTTCTTAGCTTCCATGGCTTATTCTTATCCATTGTAGATCTAATTTTACATGTTTTAATTTATTGGTTTAGTATTAAGATTGACACATTTCCATTGACACATTTCCATTTCTGATCCTGGTTCTTGACTCTCCAAAATGTGGGGCCAAAAAGAATATAGCTCATCGTTTGGTATAAAATATATGATTAGACTTTCCTTTCCATGTATCTATGCAAATGCACAAACCAGCTCTTTCTATAGTGCCAGTAACTAGGCATATTCTTTACAGTCTGTGTGACCCTAGAAGGAATTTCCATGACCAAAGTAAAGGAGCCCTAAGGCAGATTATAAGGGGCAGGCAGGAACAAAGAAGGACATTTCCATCCAATCCCACTGTGTGTTTGTGTCAAAAACTTGATGTCTTAACAGAGGAGACTGCACATCTCTCCATTATGCGATAGCTACTTTCTGAGCTGGTCAGAACAATGACACACTAATATCTCTCTCAGAACGACTTTTAAAATTCCCTATTTGAAGATCATTTTCAGGAACAGCATTGAGATAAACAGAGGAAGACATAGTCTGTGGAAAATTTGCTTCTGTATTAAAGTACATTAGTTTTACACTAATGTAGTTATTTACCTAGAAGGAAAAACATATTTATAGGCAATGCTCTCAGAAATTGTTTTTCCAGCCATAAAGGGGCCACCAAACTCCTTTACATAACCAGTGGATTATTAGAAATTTGTTTGGTAAGAAGATGAGGAGGCTCCTCCCTTGTCCTATTGCACCTAAAAGAGATGACATCACAGAACATTCAAGAGCCTGGGATTAGTAGCTAAGTAAATCATGTGGGCTTAAGCAAGTTACTTTATCTTCCTGTACCTTATTTAGTATCCCTGTATGCCTTTAAAGACTTAAATATGTGAAATCAGTTAAATTGCTTAGAATGGTAGCTAGAGTAAATATTTCCTCAGTGCCTAAAAGTTATTGAAGCCAAATTATTAATAATTAGACACCTAGTTTATTAGGGCCAAAAATGAGGCTGTTGACTTAATAACTTAAAGTCAATATAAACAGCACTTGAAGAAGCAATGGGGATAACCACAGGGTTCACCATGAATTCTGGGAAGGTAACTCAAATAGCCATTTTAGGATGTGTGTGATGTACATACATATCCACTCTGATACACACAAATATAGGCCTATAAATGCAGCACACTCACACACACTCACCCAGAACCCTATGGAAAGACTGAATCATATATTAAGCTAAAAAATAATGAATTGGAATGAAAATGAAAATAAGCTATGCTGCAGCAAACGAAAGTGCTTCAGGAAGCTGATCTTGTACTCATTTTTAAATGGAGGTGCATGAACACTGAAGGAGGAGATGAAACATTAAATAAGACAAAATCATCTCAGATGAAAGGCGTGCTGAATGAATAGCAGACAGATGTAAAAGAGAGCAGGACGAAACAAGGAACCATTATAAGGAGGCTGAAATAAAATATTTGAATTTGTATCAGCTTTCCTAACAAAAAGAACAAAAATTGACATGACTAAAATTAAGTCAATGATTAAGGAAATCTTGAGAAACTTACCCAGAATACAGAATATAAAGACAAAGAGATGAAAAGATGAGAGAGAATATTAGAAATGGGAGATAGAAAGGAATGGAATTACACTCATTGCCAATTAGTATTATTGAGGAAGGGATTAGACCTATTAGGAAAATAGCAAAAATCTTCTACCTAAACTGACAACAGAAACAAAAGCAGGAGGCAAATGCTTTCTTTGTCCGGAGAAAGATACAAGTTTAAAGACTAAAGGATTCTACTCTGCAACAAACATCTAAATTACTTTTTTAAAGTTTTAAACTCTTAGCTCCCATGTTCATGTTACTACATCTTAGTCACTTCCATAGGAAACTGCCTTTGAAATTGTGCTACAATCTTTTGTTTTCCTTAATTAGCTCACTATCAGGTTCCTTCCTTTAAATGATACAGACTAACAGCCTACATGTACTGTATTTCATAATACAGAGTTTGATAGAGCAACATAATTCTGAGAGCTTTTTGAGATATATTGCTTAAATACCTTTATGAAGATTAGAGTTAATCACTCAATCAATTAGTCAATGCCTCTAATAATTTTGGGAGCTTCTATAACAAAATACAGCAGATGAATAACTTAAAACAAATATATTTTCTCATATTTTAGAGGCATGAAGAGTAATACCATGTTATTGTCCATCTTTAGCTTCTCCAGTATTTCCCTTAGTTTGCATGGGGCCATTTTCTCTGCTTCTACCTGGTCTCTCTATACATGTCTGTGTCATCAGCTTTCCCCATAAGGTTAATAGTACATTAACGTAAGACCATTTCACTTATCACAATTTAATTTAGCTACCCCTTTGAAAACCTTAGCAAAACTTCAGATTCTGAATTACCAAAAGTTGAGAATTTAATACACAAATTTCATGTAATACAATTTAGTCCATAATAATTCAGAAATAAAAAGAAACCATTTTATCAGATTTCCAGATCATATCATAGATCAAAAGAATGAGATCATCCGTTCTGGGTTTGGAGGAGTAAAAAAAAAAAACTTTTAATCTAACCATTATATACCAAATCATGTAATAGTGCATTTTAGAAGATAATTTGAAGGTTTATTAAACATTTAGTTGTTTATAATATTTAATTGTATCAAGATTCAGAATTCAATAGTATATGAAAGTAACTGATGATGAAAATTGATTAAAATGTAAAGATATATACATATTAAAAGGTCTAAAGAAAGTAGAAAGACTGGAAACACAATAAAATATAACTTGCAGCTAAATTTACAAAACTAGAAAGTACATGCATAACAGCTTTTAATCAGTTTTTGAATTATACTATATTATTTATGGAATAATGTTCTAAGTGTATATTTAGTTGTTAAGTGTTTTTTAATACAAAGTTGGCTGAATATACAAATGTATAACCTCTAGAAATAAGAACAGACTGTATATGTAAGTTTATATACATGTGTGCTTTCATATATAATATTTCTATCTCTTCTACATAGACATTATTTACATTGGTACACATTTTAATTTTTAAATAAACCAGGAGCATATTAAAAAATACATGGATGGAAGAAATTAAAGCTATCAACAGTCTCTGGGACCTAGGCCTGGGAGCATAACCTGTCTCCATCATTCATACCCATTGCTGCTTCAGTGGCAGGCCAGCAGGGAAGACTCCTACATGCAGGCCTCCCCACTAACACCCCGTTTGTTGAACCCTGTAATCCACAAATCCCACTTCCTCTGCCAAACCCACAAGAGGCTCAATAGGACACAGAATCTGCCAGCTTCTATTGGTCAAGGTTTCAGATTAGACCAATAGAGCTTCCCTGAGACATAGACACAGCCAGAGAAGACTGGATCAACAACTTCCTGAGACACAGATACCACTTGAACCAATTGGAAGAAGAGATGGGTAGATGCCTTGAAAGAATATATTAACTAACATAAGAACAATATGGTACCACAAGAACCTAGTGGTTCCACAACAGCAGGACCTGAATATCACAATGTAGAAGAAGCAGGGAAAAAAAAAGAAAAAGAAAAAAATGTTAGAAATAACATTATGAAGATGATAGAGGCCTTTGAAGAGGAAATGACCACAACAACAAAAAGGAATCAAACAGGTCAAAGAAACAGTTCAAAGACTTGAAAATTGAAATAAGAACAATAAAAAAACACAAACTGAGATAGTGTTGGAAAATCAAAAATCTGAGTAAAGGAGTAAGAACTACAGATGCAAGCATAACTAACAGAATGAAAGAGATAGAAGAGAGAATCTCTCTGGCTTGCAAAATACAATAAAGGAAACAGACTCATCTATTAAAGAAAATACTAATTCAAAAAAATTGTAACACAAAACTTCTAGGAAATCTGGAACACCATAAAAGGACCAAATGTAAAAATAATAGGAAGAGAAAAATACCAGCTCAAAAGCACAGAAAATATATTAAACAAAATTATAGAAGAAAACTCCCAGTCTTCTTTTTTTAGAAGAAAAACATATACAAGAAGCTTACAGAACGCCAAATAGGTTAGACATCATCCCAAAAGTCCCCTCACTACATAATAATCAGACCACTAAACATACAAAATAAAAAAAAATACAACATAGACAAACAAGACATTCCATGACAAAACCAGATTTAAACAATACCTGTCCATAAACCCAGCCATACAGAGAGCACTAGGAAAAAAACAAAAAAATAACAACAAAAAAACCCCCCTCCATCCTAAGAAAGTTAGATGCACCCATAAATGTAGGGGATTGTGTTGTTTCATGGTAAATAATTGTTCCATCCACTGGTTTAATAAAAAGCGCTGATTGGCCAAAGGCAGGCAGGAAGTGTGGGAGGGGCAACCAGACTAAGAAAAACTCTGAGAACAGGAAACACAGGGCAGAACACCAGAGAGAAGCCGGAAGAAGCAGAGGACAACTATGCTGCTCTAAGAAAAGGTACCCAGCCACATGACTGAACAAGATAATAGTCATGGGTTAGATTAAGGGTAGAGAGTTAGCAAGTGATATGCCTGGGCCTTAGGTCGATCAGCCTAAAACTATTGCAAGCCATCTGTATGTCTCTGTGGGTCTGAGGGACTGAGGGTCTGTGGGTCTGCAGGTCTGTGGGCCTAAACCTTGAGACAAGGCCCAAAAGTCAAGGCCAGAAACCTCATACTACACATGAAAATAAAAGCAATAGATAATCTCACAGCAATAAATCCCAAAGAAGTGAAGATACACACATGCACACACACCAGCAGTCATTAGTATTCCTTAATATCAATGGACTCAATTAACCTATAGAAAGACACAGGCTAACAAAATGGACTCGAAAACAGAATCCATCCTTTTGCTGCATAAGAGAAACATACATCGACTTCAAAGATAGATAATACCTCAAAATAAAGGGTTGGGAAAAGGCTTTCCAATCAAATAAAAGGAGGAAGCAAACTGGTGTAACTATCCTAATATCTAACAAAATAGAGTTCAAACTAAATTCTCTCAAAAGAGATTGGGAAGAATATTACATATTCATCTCCGAAAAAAAAGATGAAGTCGTAATTCTGAACATTTATGTTCCACCTATGTAAAAAAAGAAGCACCACTAGAGCTTAAATTGTACATTGAGTCCCACACACTAATAGGGAGACATTTCAATATCACACTCTCACCAATTCACAGGTCTGCCCAACAGAAAGTTAACAGAGAAATATGGGATCTAACAGATGTTATGACTCAAATGAGCTTAATAGATATTTGCAGAACATTCCACTCAAACATGAAACCTTCTCTTCAGCACTCCATGAAACCTCTAAAACTGACCATGTATTAGGTCATAATAAAATATAAATAAATATAAACACCTTGTATCCTATTGGGCCACCATGGCCTAAAGCTATAGTTCAACAACAATGCAAACTACAGAAAGCCCACAAACTCATAGTAACAGAAAAACTTTCAAGTGAACTACCTGTGAGTCAAAGCAGAAATAAAGAAAGAAATTAAAGATGTCCTAGAATTCAATGAAAATGAATCTACAACATACCTAAACATATGGGACACGATGAAAGCAGTATTAAAAGGAAAGTTCAAAACACTAGGTGTCTACAGAAAATAATTGGAGAAACCTCACACAAGAAAATTAACAGCACATCTGAAAATTCTAGAACAAAAAGAAGAAATGTCCCTAGATATGAGGGAAATGCAATCAAAACAACTATGAGATAGCACCTTACACCTGTCAGAATGGCTAAGATAAAATTCACTGATGACAGCCTATGCTGGAGAAGATGTGAAACACTTCTCCATTGCTGGTGGGAGTGTAAACTTGTACAGCTGTTGCTCACCACCCACTATGCTCCTGATTTCTGAGAGCAGGGGGCGAGGAGGTGATGTAGAGGTAAGGACACAGACTCCAGGAATATGCAAGCAAGCAAGCTTGTGTATTTTAGGAAAGTGGTTATCTTATATATGATAAAGATGTGAGCTGTAAATCCATGATTTATAGCACTCTTCTTCCTGCTGTGTTGGCTCTTCAAGATTGGCTCTGGAGTCTTGTCAGTTGTTGTTGGCCTTAGAGCATCCCTTTTAGGTTAGAATCACTTTGTCATGGGGAAGAGATTTTTGAACTGTGTCTTAAGCTTCTGCTCTTGTTGCATGCTCATTAACATATGTATGTGGTTGGGTGTAACTCCAAAGTGGGAACCAAGTGCATCAGCTTGACCTAGAAGCATTGCCTCTTGTCCAGGGTAGGTATGGGATTCACCTATGACCTTTGAGTCTATAGCTTTCAGGCATGGCTGGGAACAACTTAAAGATCAAGATGTACGTCTGCAGAGCTCTCTGCTTCCTGGTCCTTTGGAAGGAAGATTTGTTTGGTTCTGTTGAGTAAATTGTTTTAGCCTTCCTGACTACTCTCTCCCTATTGTAAGTTGCTATTAACCCCTTTGATAAATATTAACCTCTCAATCAATTGCCTGTTATTAATATTAGACTACATACAGCCACTTGGGAAATCAGTATAGTAGTTTCTCAAAAAACTGGGAATCAATCTAATGATTCAGCAATACTACTTAGGCATATACCCAAAGGATGCAGATTCTTACCCCCAAAATATTTGCTTAACTATCTCCATAGCAGCATTATTTACAATAGCCAGAAGCTGGAAAAACCTAGATGACTCTAAACTGAAGAATGAATTTTTTGAAAGAGTGGTACACAATGGAGTACTACTCAGTAGGGAAGACAAACAAACAAGCAAAACCCCCAAAAACAAAACCCTGAAATTTGCAAGCAACACAGACCCAGAAAGACAAACATGGTAGATATTCACTCACAAGTAGACTTTTAGACATAAAGCAAAGGGTAACCAGACTATAATACCAAACCCTGAGCAGCTAGGTAACAAGAAGGAATTTAAGACAAACATCCATGGAACCCTTGGGAATGGGAAATAAATAAGATCTGGAACCATGGGGGTGGAGGTGGGGTAAGGAGAGGTAGAAAGAGAATATGAGGTGATGTGGGAATGTCTTTCTGTATGCTGTGAATATCAATCTTTAAATAAAGGAGCTGTTTTGGCCCAGACAGGCACCATAGAAAAAGTAGGCGAGGAAATCACAGCATAGGTAGTAGAAGCAGGCCAGAGTCAGGCAGACTGAGCTGGATGCTCAAAGAAGAAACATATAAGGAACACAGGTGAGCCACGGGACCGCATGGCAGGCAGATTAATGGAAATGGGTTGAGTTAAGATGAAGGAACTAGGTAGCAATATGCCTGAGCCATAGGCCAAACAACATGAAGTCAATATAAATGTGTGAATCATTTTGGAGACTTGAGCAGCAGTGGGCAGCTAAGGAGTCTGGGGCTGCAGGTCTGTAGGTCTAGACCTTGGGCCGCCCGGGACCTAGAAACTTATTTACAACAATGAGGGAATGAGATGGTTGAGGTGGAAGAGGAAGAGAGAGGGAGGATAATGAAACAGATACCTTGATAGCCAGATATCTAAGAACCCACAAGGATGAGCTCAGCTAAGGACTCCAAGCAATAGTGGAGAGGGTGCCTTAACTGATGTTCCCCTATAATAAAATGAATGACCACCCTAATTGTCATTATAGAGCCTTCATATAGCAACTAATGGAAGCAGATGCAGAGATCCACAGCTAAGAACTGGTTCCAGGACCCTGTCCAGCTGAAGAGAGGGAGGAGGGATTATATGAGCAAAGAGGTCAAGATCATGATGAGGAAACATACAGACAATTGACCTGAGATGTTGGGAGCTCATTGACTCTGAACTGAATGCTGGGGAACCTTCATGGGACCAGATTTATTCCTAGTGCATAAACTGGCTTCTTGCAGTCCATTCTCTACAGAGGAACACCTTGCTTAGCCTTAATACTGGGGGGGGGGGGGGGGGGGTGTTGGTCCTACCTTAGCTGGATATGCCAGACGGCGTTGACTCACTGGGGAATCTTTGCCCTCTGAGGAATGGATGGGGGATGAGGTGGAGGGAAGGAAGCTGGGTGACTGAGAAGAAAGGGGGGATAGTGGTGGGTATGCTAAAAAATATTTTAAATAAAAAATATTAAAAAGAAACTAAAATTAAATATTTTGGGCATTTTTATTCTTGTTGAGTCATTTGGCATAGCTTAATTCATCATATTTGTAAATAAATAATATTTGTATTTATTATTTTTCTTAAAGTTAAGAATTTGGCAAAATAAGGGCAGCAGATAAGATCTATTATAAAAGAAACAAAGAAAGCATATTCCACTTGAGCTAGTAGTCTCTAGTCTTTGATATTAGCATTTTTCACACTACTAAAAATCATTGAAGAATTAGCAGGGCTTTGGTTTGTACACATGATGACTATTATATTTCAAGATCAAAACTAAAAACATTAAAAATTACAAGTACAAATCCATTAAGCCATAGAATCATCATTTGGCACGTAGCTTCTGGAAAATTCTACAGTAAATTCATGAAGCAATAAGAGAAAAAGAAAGCAAATGTCTTAGTACTATTATGAAAATTGCTTTGGAATTTTGAGCCCACAGAGAGAGTGGGGATTCCAAAACTATTTAAGCTATTTTGTTTGCTTGCTTGTTTATTTATCGTATATGGTGATCTGATATGGGAATGTGTAGTGGATTTATAATGTTATATTGTAAATAATTGTCCCGCCTAGAAGTTTAATAAAAAGCACTGATTGGTCAAAGGCAGACAGGAAGTGTGGGTGGGGCTACTAGACTGAGAAAACTCTGGGAACAGGCAGGAAGAACAGAGCAGAAATGCCTTAGACACACCAGAGAAGCAGACACAGAGGACAATTATGCTGCTCTGAGAAAAGGTACTGAGTCACATGGCTGAACAGGATAAGAGTCATGGGTTAGATGAGCAAGAGTTGGCAAGTTACATGCCTGGGCCAGAGGTCAATCAGCATAAAATTAATGTAAGCATCTGTGTGTCTCTGTGGGACTGTGGGACTGCAGGTCTGCCAGTCCAAACCTTGAGGCTAGGCCCAAAAGTCCTGGCCAGAAACCTAATACTACAGGAATGTCTTTCTGTATGCTGTGAATGTCATTCGTTAAATAAAGGGCTGTTTTGGCCATGGCAGGCACCAGAGAAAAAATAGTAAGGGAAATCAGAGAATAGGTAGGAGGAGGGCAGAGTCACAGACAGATCAAGCCAGACACCAAAAGAAGAAATGTAAGGAACACAGGTGTTGCATGAATAAATGACACTCAGGGATAGATCTCTGAGAAAGTCAGAGATATTAGAGAGAGTAAACACCACAGTCAGATCTTATGCAGCTGTCTTCCAGCTTCCTCAGCCTGGCTTCTCTTGGCTTTCTCCCTTTTGTCTTCCTATGCCCACCTTAAATACTCTTTTGGTAAATTAAGATGTGGCCTTACCACTGCCTGCCTGGGAGCCTGGAATTCCTTCTGTAAACTAAAATGACCTCAAACTCAGTTGGGACTAAGGGTGTAAGTCACCACTCCCAGGATACTCCCTGTGCTGGAATTAAAGGTGTGAATCACCACTCTCTGATTCTTCTCAACTGACTGTGGGTAGATTCCCTCTGATGTCTCTGAAACTTTTGGAGCTTATATTAAATCCCCCCACATACGGGTGAGCCATGGGCAACATGGCAGACAGATTAATGAGAATGGGTTGAGTTAAGATGAAGGAGCTATCTAGCAATGTGCCTAAGCCAGAGGCCAAACAGCATGAAGTTAATATAAGCATCTGAGTGATTCTTTGGGACTTTGGGATTGATGGTCCAGATAAGAAGTGGCAAGCGGGTCCAAATTGTGAAGCTAGCCAGGCCAGAAAGCCATAATGTAACAGTGATCAGAGGAGAGGTTTTGGAGTTCTGTCGTTTCATCATGTGGGTTCTGGAATTCACGCAGGTTATCAGGCTTGGCAGAAAATGTCCTTAGTTTTAGAGGCATCTTTGACATCATGAGATTCATAAACACGTGGATATTAAAAAAGAGCAGCAGATGAGTCTTATATCAAATATAAGATTCCATTTTTAAAAACAACTCAAATTTAAAATCAAGACAAAAGCATTTACAGATTGCTCTCTTTCTTTCCATCTAAGGAGTGGTCTTCACAAGTGTCAGTGGCACTTTCTATACCTACAAGACACATATCTAAGGCAGATGTTTTCTGACTGCAGGTGACGCTGCCCAAAATAGATTCTTCAACATGACCTCTGCTTCCTCAGCTTCCTCTATACAATCTTGTGTCAGGGCTTCCCATAAGTTATTGTTTTTGTGTGTGTGTGAATAGCAGGTTGGCTGATTTGGTCATATGACTTTAGGTGAATTTCTCCTGGTGCCACTGGACAGTGCTTTGTTAGTATCCCTCACATCTCTGTTTTTAAAACTTCTCCTACATCTTGAAAACATCTTACTTATTTTCCTGACTTAATTTTCCCCTTTTGATGAGTTTCCCTATATTTATTCTCATATATCTATATGTTTTACACAAATGTATATATTAAAGTAATTATAGGACATTTTTGCTTAAATATAAGACATGCCTTTTAAATTCAACTTACTCAGAACCAGCTAGAAATGTTTTGATTACATTTCCAGACACAGAGACAAAATGCCTGACAGAAACAATGTGAAGGAAGAAAGAGTTACTCTAACTCATTTTTCTGAGACATTGGACATAGATGTTTGGCCTGTAGCACCTGGGAAGACCAGGAGGAAGCAAAGAAATCCTTCACTGGCATAGGAAATCCTTTACCTCTCACAGAAGACACATCACAGAGTGGGGAAAGGGACCAAGGACAAGAGATCAATGTCAAAGGAAAGTCTCAAGTGACCTACTTCCTCCTGCCAATCTCCCCCTTCTACAGCTTTCACCAGTTTCCAAATTAGTCCCTAGAATTGGAAAGCATGTGTTCTACACTTGAGGCTGCAGGGAAATTTCATATTCAAACTATAGGAGAAACTTTCTGGGCTCAAAATAGATTTTTTTTTCTCTCACAGATTCAGCTTCTCTAATCTGAAAATGTGAACCCCTTAAGTCTAATAGTTCAATGTACAAATGCTTTGTTTCATGCACAAAAAATTTTAAAAAATAGAAAATTGCCATCAGACTGTCTAAAGCATATATTAAACATGAATGAATTTCATAGTTATAATTGGGTCCCATCACTAAGATAGCTCATTTTGTATATGCAAGTGTTCCAAAATCTGGTGGAATAAAGAGCTGAAACACATTAGTCCCAAGCATTTTGAATAAAGAATATACAATATGTATCATTTCATCAGTCTTGAGCCTATGAATTTTATTTCCTGATTATCTTACAACTTTATTTTCTTTCTCTTTATTACTATTGACCAAGTTTGAAAGTTTATGCAATTGTTGCATAACGAATTTCTATGGGGTCTTTTTTCCCCATGTCATTCTAACTATGTACCCTCCTATACACATTTAAAGCTGTCTTCCTAAAATTCCAGGACTGGAATTTCAACTGTGGCTACCTCTCACATCATTTAACATGACCACTATTTATCTTTGTTGTACAATCTCTACAATTTTCACTTTGCAAAATGTAGCCTGATTCTAGTGACTCCAATGCTGCATGTATAAGGTTATATCCTAGTTTTGGTCCTATATGCTGTGACCAGAAGCAATTGGAAGGGGATGGGAAGGACTTATTTTACCTTATATTACCATATAACTGTTCACCACCAAGGCTGAAGTTTGAAGAAGTTATTGGGGATAGTAAGAGAAGCAAGCTGGAGCCTACTTGAAGGAAGTAGACCATAGGGAATATATGAGAAGCCATTTAATCCTCTACTCTTTGGATGTCTCCTTTGCTTGGTTTCTCAGTCACCATCAGGTGAGCAGTGCTATTCCATGATGTTCATCTACCATGTTCCTCTACTTCATTTGAACCTCGTAAATGGAGCCAGCTTATCTTGGAAGGAAATATTTAAAGCTGTGAACAGACAGGAATCTTTTCTCTTTTAGACAATCAGGTGCATCAAACCTGGCATGTCCTTGGTAAAGCTCATGCTCAAGAATTACACATTACATAACCAAGTTAAAAAAAAAAAAACTTTCTCCCTCTGCCCCCCCCCCCCACAAACGTTTACACCTTTTAATGTCTCAGGTACATTTACAGTTCTGTGTTAGGCCACATTCACACATTCATAGCTATTTATGCCATGAGGTCTTCAGGTTATGAGTTAGACCATATGCATATATGCATATATTATCCCAAGTTTTGTCATAGCAAAGAAAAAATTTACTGCAATAGTTTGTATTTTGAGAAAAGTATTGCCACTAATTGTCAGAGTAAAGAACTTTTTAAATTTCACTTGAACTGGCAGAAATTAAAGTATCATAAACATGTAGTAGTAAATAACTTACAGCATATGTATACCCACGAATAACAATACATATAATAAAACAGAAGATAAAGAAAGAAATGTAAAATGTAGAAAACTATGTAAGTAAAATGTTAGATTACTCCAAATACTATAATTCAAATTTAAAAGATTTTGTGTATGCTCTCTGACACATCAAAAAATGTCAGAGTTTTCAAGAAAAAAAAAACTGTATAAAATTGCATACATTCTATGATAAAAATAAAATTGTACAAGAGTTGTTATTAAAATGTATTTAAGGACTAGAGATGGCACTGTTGTAAAGGGTTCTTGTCTCTCTTCTAGAAGACCAAGGTTTAATTTCTAGTATGCACACAACAGCTCAAGACTGTCTGTAACTCAGTATTCAGGATATTCATTTTCTATCCTCTATGAGCTCTAGGTCTGCCAAGAATGTATAAATATGCATATTGAAAAAGCAAACCTTACTAAGAAAATTAAAAAATAATAAAAATTTTAAACTGTACATATAAATACAACATAAAAGATTAATGCCTGGACAAATAAATATCTATATTTATTAATGTTACTATTTCTTATTCCCCTCCCTAAATACTTGGCTACACCATTCTATTGTATAAGAGAAGAAACTAGTATAGTTCTTTCTATTGTAGTCAACTTTTGTCCAATGGCCAAAATCAGATGACATTTCCTTTGAAAGGCCCATTCTTTATAGATGTCAGAGAAGACTTCTTGTCAAGAATTTCATCACTTTTGATTTGCAAAGAATTGCCAGGCTCAAATTCTTCTCTTCCCCTCAGGAATGTCAATGTCTTGATAGGAATATTGCTGCTGGCATCCTGACATCCCACCCTCAGGCCAACTTCCACTCCATCCTTATAATCTTGGCTCCTATTAGTAAGAGTGTGTGCCAGGACAAGGAAATATGGAAAGTTGTTATACATATCAGGAAAACATGGACATTGCATAAATAATTATGTGTAGTATAAATACTTTATTACTGTTGTGTGTGTGTGTGACTGTGTGTGTGTATGTGAGTTCATGTGCATTGTGTTCAAGTAGGAGCCTTAGAGACCTGGAAAGTACTTACAGTCTGTTAGAACCGAAGTTACAGGTTGTGAGCCCTCATGTACCTGCTGGAATCTAGACCTCGGTCTTCTGCAATAGCCGTCAGTGGTCTGAATGGCTGAGCCATGTACCCATCTCTTTTTTCTCATTTTTTATTATGCTAATGATGAAAAATTTGAGTTTAATATTTATTTCTGTACGTTTGGATGATATACATTGTACAAAGTGATGGATCACATGCCCAAATTTTATTCAAGTACATTATATTTTTTGACCACATTCAACCATTATCTTTTCCTGTATCCATCCCATTAGTTACCTTTGTTTTCTCAAATACTTTCCCTTATATTTTTATTAGTAACACACACACAAACACACAACACCACCACCAACAACAACAACAAACAATAGCAAAACAACCAAAAGAAAGAGAAAGAGGGTGCCCTTATTCAGTTAAAATACATAACACTTTTGAGACACTAATTTATTATTTGGGAACTAATAAAATATCTACAACACTAGGTTATATTTGAGAGGACTTATGTCTAATCATGTTTTACCCATGTTTTACCTTATTGATAGTTGTCCTCTGTGTAAGATCTCTCTTTGTTTCTGTTTATTTTTTAAGTTGCATTTTAATTACAATAATTCTTTCCTCTCTCCAAACCCTCTAATATGTGTGCCCCATTTTCCCTCAGATTTATAATTCCCACTTAAGAACACATATATGCACATATCCTACCTTTATGCTCCATAACTTAATTTATATTTTTCTTGAATTAATATCAATTATAACATTTCAAAATATATTAATTTAAAGCTTAGACAAGTCTCTTATAATAAAAAAATAGAAACTTCAGACACAGGTACATTTGTGTTATTTAAATATATATGTGTGTGTGCATATATATGTAGATCTAACTCTGTGCAAACATGGATTTAGAATCTATTACAATATATATTTATGACTTTACCATTTTTAAGTTTTCTACATTTCTCACATATCATATTCTGTGATGGTCTCATATTAAACTTTCTAGAAAGATTGACATTAGTTATGGGATAGAATCATTGCAGCTCTTTAGACATGTAACTACTGTGCCATTTTGATGTAATTCTGTATAAATCTCAAACACTTCTATTTAACATAATCAAGTGGTATAAAATCTTCTTTTTAAATGGCAAGTATATAGTACTAGCTCAATTGGCACTTAGCCACAGTCCTTTTACAATATGCACAATAGCTTCCAGCAGGGAATATTTAAGGACCATCCTCTGAGAGCACAAACTCACACAGTACAATCAGTAGACATCAAGGTTCTAGCTGTAGCTCCTTTTGAGATGTTATTTAGCTAATGTTACAGACAAGCAGTTGAAACTTAAAAAGTAGAGCATGCAGGTACATTCTGTTTTCTATTCTCTAGACTAATATCTTCATATCCCAAGTCTACATAAAATACTGCCTGGGATGTAATTGAATTAATTTTAGTATGTCATCATTTTTTATCTTTTGAAAAAGCTATCAATGAGCATTTGTAAATGTAATTTTTCATAGTAGCAGAGCACCATGGAGTGGATATGCACTCAACGACACAGCTTGATTATATAATACTCAGTTTCCTTGCCAGATTATAATTATATCATAGGCTTCTGGCATTTTCCATTATGACAAAGGACATACAGTCCAGTATTATTCAGCTCTACTGTACACTCCTAGCAGATGAAGATTGGGTCTTATTTATCCTTGCAGTGAATGGTTCCTGGGAGTTACTCTGCAAAACTATTTAAGTGAATGAATTAATAACTGCACATTCATGATGATTCTTTAAAGAAATCAACAGAATCTGGTAATCAAGAGCACAGTGTGAAATGTATATCTGAAGAGTCAGAATTTTCAATCCCATTTTACCCAGCCACCTTCTCATTGTTCATGATCTCTTAAATTGCGTTAAATTTCCCTTTCTCCAAATTAGCTTGCTTACTCTATTGAGTATTTATGGAAGTAGGAGAAATACAGAAAGGCTTAAGGCTTCAATGCAAGCTTGTGTAACTTATGAGTTGCAAGGCCTTAAATTCTGATGAGTAAATAATCAAATACATAAGTAAATAGACTACTGTGTTCAAGCTATCAGGCTTTAAGGTTTTGTTTTCTTTTCCTGTGATGGTGGACATTAGTTGGGGAGAGGATTAGTTATATTACTTCTCTTGTTCTGTTATTTCATTACTGTTATTAGATTTCCTTATCAAAAATTCTTAATTTGATTGCCTCACAAAATGCCATTTTCTCTTTTTTTTTTCCTCTAATTTTCCCCATATACATTAAAAAAAGAAAATGTCATGCCATGGTGCTATTAAGACTGTGGCAAGCAAAGGCTTCTGAAAATGATGAGTCAGCTTCCACTTGATGGATGCAAAACTCAGGTTTTATTACAGCAGTAGCATTTCACCCCTGGCCTACTTTATCATTTATACTTTATTCAAAACTGTTGATGAAGATACAGTATTTATTTAATTCAACGCTAATAAATATTCAGTTAAAATGTTCTTAGTGGGTAGATCCTTGTCATGGACTCAAGTAGTACTAACTGATTATATTCTCCTTATTAAAACATGGAATACTTTGTTCAATTCCAAATAAAGAAGATTTTTAAGTTTGTTTCTGCCCCATTTACTCAAATGTGAGAAAAATCTAAAAAGGGGGGAAAGGACTATTTGGGAAAAAGTGACTTTTTATTGCTTCTTTTCTTCCAAAACTGTCTTTCCAGGCCTGTGTTGGCATTGATGATAAGTTGAAATTTATATAGAAAGGAAACCGAAGACCTCAGTCAGCATAATTACCTTTCAAACCAAAAATAAATACAAAATAGCCATACACGAGCAGGTGGTTAGGATTTTGTAGCCCCATATGCAGGACCTTTTTCAATCTTTCCATTAACTTCCTTTGAGTGTTCTTCATTGTAGAGGCCATGCCCATGGATACTATCAGGGTATGCTTAGGTACTTAATAGCAATTTCAAACCTAAAATAAGATTAATATTGTGTAAGGGTAATGGAAACTAGAAATCTGCCACCAATAACTTTTGCAAAGTCTAGATCAAGGCAATTGAAAATTCTAAATGTTGCAATGGAATAAACTTTAAAGATTTTGCCATTATTTGAACTCTGTCTTTACCCAACAATTAGCAAATGATAGCTGACTTCAAATTTAAGTACAAAACTTAGGTTTTTCATGGAAATACTATTCGTGTATTTATAAAGAGAAAGGGGCCATACCTGATACTCTTGCATTTCATTTTTACTTTTAATTTTATCTATGATACATTTTGAGAAATTGCTCTACAAATATCTGGAGTAGGAGATTTCTGGCCCGGACTTTCGGGCCTACCCTCAAGGTTTAGACCCACAGACCCACAGATATAATCCCCCTACAAATATCCCCATTCATATTCCTTCAGATTATAGTCTCCAAACACTTATATTTTAAATATATGTCTATGAAAATTAAAAATGTTTACTAGCTCATTTGCATCTTTTGTTCTAAAACCTTATCGTTAAGATGAGAAGAACTGGTTAGAACTAATTGCTTAAATCCCCATAAAAGCCAAATTATTGACTTCGCCACAGCATGAAGAGCTCAACCTAATTTAAACCATTAAAAATCATCTACAGAGACAAATTGCAAGCCAAGTTTTAGGTGGAAATGATCTATAGTCCAAAGTTACTCACTTTCTTACTTTTAAACTTCAGAATTTCAGCATGACAATTCTGATGCAATATAGTTTAAGAGAGCTTAGTACCTTATGAAATTATTTTATTCCAAGGCAAAAATCCATCATTCCAAAAAAATATAGCTTCAAGAAAATTATAAAGTCCATTTCTTCAAAACACATGCCATCAAGTTCTATACACTGTTGTTTCCTAGCAATCCCATGTATCCTGCCTAATAAAACACTAGTTTTTCAAGATTGTTTCTAGTTCTCTTTGAGATACAAATAAAAAAACAAATAATTTGTACGTGGCAAATAAATAACCCCAAATTATTAATCATAAAACAAAATACTTTTCTCTATTTTTAGTCTTTTCAAGAGTTTGATTATTTCAGTTTAAATATCATTGTTCTCGGGTTTCTACCCTAGCAGATCATACAGTTACATTTGCTGCCAATTTCAACAAACTTTTTAAATAAGTAATTTAAGCTCTCAAAGTTAAATATTATTGGGATCTGATTTTAAGTTAGAATTAGAGTTTGAGTTGGCTCAGTTAAGAGTGAAGATTTTTCCTACTCTTACTGTGTCATGGCTAGAAAATCTACTTACATGAACACATCTTTTGACATCTAAAAGACAAATAAATAGAAAATTGGATACATATCAAACAAATGAATTCTCCAAGCATGGTTTATTTCCCTATATAATTGTTTATAGTCAATATTATATTTCAGAAGCATTTTACTCTTTAGGATTCTATAACATAGTGAAATAATATTATATGCCTAACATACTAGGATTTGTTTAATCTATCCTGATCCCCCCCCCAATTTATAGGAAGATTATTTCCTCTGCTAATATGTTTTCTTGAGATCTATGTGAATCTTTATCAACATACATACATGCATACACAGAGAGATATTTACACATCTAGCAGTCAATTTTATATCTTTGAGTTTTTCAAACATACTATCTTTTGTCCTAGAACTATGAGAATAGTCAAGAAAATGATTAAAAAATATGGTGGAGCCTGATATAAATAAGCAGAGAATGTCAGCAATGTCAATGATAGACAACTCAAGAAGTCAAAGCAGGAAGATGCTTACCGCCTTACTTATCCTCAGGCCTCTGTGTATCTGGTTTTGAAAGTGATGCCCAATTTGAAGATGGGTCTTCAACCATAGATGATCATCTTTCACATGCCATCCCTTCTTCCTTGATCTACCTTCCTTCTTTGTCTTGTATGCTAGTACATAGTTAGTGGATGTTCAAAATAGGCAGAACAAAAAGTTACGGTAATGAAGAGGTTCTCAACTGTAGCACTGTAGCTAGATGCTTTTTAGTAGGGAACTATGCTGTGCTTGAACATTGTAGAAATCTTGAAAACATTCCCATCCCTCTGCATTCTGCCAGTAGAAAGTACTCTCTGATGGTAACTGGTATTTGGAATGGGAAGTATCCCTCATAGCATCAGGTATTTGAACACTTGGTCCACAATTAGCAGGGTATTTGGAAGGCTTAGCAATTGTAGGCTTGCTTCAGGAAATATGTCACAGTGGGTGGGCTTTGAGACTTTGTTGTTCACCCTACTTTCAATTTGATTTTTTTTTTGTTTGTTTCATGCTTGTATCTGGCTTTTTAAGGTACTGTCTGCTTGATCCTGCCATAATGTCTGCCACTCAGTGCCATCATGCCACTACCCCACTGTCTTAGTTAAGGTTTCTGTGTCTATAAAGAGACACCATACTCACAGCAGCCTATGTACAGAGAACATTAAATTGGAGTGGCTCACTTACAGTTTCAGAGGGTCAGTCTATTTCATATAATTTATTATCATGATGGGGAGCATGGGTGTGTGTAGGCAGACATGGTGCTGGAGTGGCTGTGAGTCCTACATCTTGCAGGGAACAGGAAGTCACCTTACTGTCACACTGAGAGAAGCTTGAACAAAAAGAAACCTCAAAGCCTGCTACACAGTGACACACTTCCTCTAACAAAATCACACCTCCTAATTCTGCCACTCCCTTTGGGAGTCATTTTCTTTCAAACCACCACACCCACCATGTTGACCTCTTATCATTCTTGAGCCTTAAGTAAAATTAAATCTCTTTTTAAGCAGTAAGATGGTAAGTAGCCATCAGTTGGGTTTTTTTTTTTGTTTGTTTGTTTGTTTTTTTCCCTCACAGCAATAGAGAAGCCAATGAGAACCAAAACCACAAATACTCATAGACATGGGCAAATGTCTCTTGACGATGAAAGCACCTCTGCTTGAGAACCATTGCACTCTAGACATTCAGCCTTTTCTGTAGCTAATCTTTCCTGAAGTGATTGATAATGAGAATGAACTTCCTTCCCAGCTGGTTGAATTTTCAGACTACGAGATAGCCTTTGCCACTGTAGAATTTCAGAGATGTTATTATGCTTATTGTACAATGCTAGAATGACTTACATCATTGACATTACTTTTTACTTAGCAATGCAATACATTTGGTATCAAAAGATCCAATGTATTATATGACTCCCCTTAAGAGGTTTTTTTTGTTTTTTTGTTTTTTTTTCCTTACCTCACTCCCTACCTAAGCCACTTCACTGTATCATCGTACAGAATGTAAATTCCTTTTCTCTCTTTCCTTAAGGTTATGGTTTCTGTATGGAAGTAGTCTGTATTGCACATAGTATAAATGTTAACAATTAGTGAGAGTATTCTCAAGACAAGCAGCTCCCTGATAAAGGGAATGATTCTCCTTCATCTTCTCACTCCCAGTACCTAGTATATCATTTATTACATAGGAGAAGTTTTAACAAGATATGTAGGCCAGTCAAAAAAATCTAATTTTCTAGGGTTACCAATTTCTAGAGCACAAGACATAAATAAAGTAATTTTAATGTAAGAGTATGAAGCAGACATAAGAATGGCAGTCACTCAAAGTAGGGGGAAAGTAAAAGCCAGGTGTGGTCGGTGCCTTTAATCTCAACATTCCAGCACTGGCAGAGGTCTGAGGATCTCCGAAGTTAAGATGAGCCTGGTCTATAGAGTAAGTTCTAGAAAAGTTGGAGCTACAGGAAGAAACCCTGTCGCAAATCAGATAGATAAACAGATAGATGGATGATGGACAAGCAAATAGATAAAGAGATGATAGATAGATAGATAGATAAATAGATAGATAGATAGATAGATAGATAGATAGATAGATAGACAGACAAATAAAAAAAGGTAGCAATCTGTAGGGTATTGTGTTGTTTCCTGGTAAATAATTGTCCCACCCACTGGTTTAATAAAAGCGCTGATTGGCCAAAGGCAGGCAGGAAGTGTGGGCGAGGCTACCAGACTAAAAACTCTGAGAACAGGAAGCACAGAGCTGAATGCCAGGCAGAGCGTCAGAGAGAAGCCAGAAGAAGCAGAGGACAACTATGCTGCTCTAAAGAAAGGTTCCGAGCCGCATGGCTGAACAGGAAGAATCATGGGTTAGATGAAGGGTACAGAATTAGCAAGTTATATGCCTGGGCCTGAGGCCAATTAGCCAAAAACTATTGAAAGCATCTGTGTATCTCTGTGGGACTGTGGGACTGTGGGTCTGTGGGTCTGTGGGTTTGTGGTCCACGGGCCTAAACCTTGAGGCTAGGCCCAAAAGTCAGGGCCAGAAACCTCATACAACAGCAATCTGTGCCTTGAATCTAGTAGTAAAGCTGGACATCAAAACAGAAAGGCCACTAGACCTCCAGCAGAAGTGAGTTTTCAAGTAAAATGACTTCTTTGGAATTTGTCATGGGCTGAACTTGGTTATTTCTTTGCTTTTGGTTCTGCCTTTTGTTTTCCCTCTGCTCACATTTCTTATTTAATGGTAAGTTCTGCGATGTATTGGCTGAATCGTCTTCAGCAAACACCCCAGACTCTCTGCACTTTTCTTATAGAGTAGCTTCCTTGACATATCTGGGAAGTTTCCAAATGAAAGCAGCTTTGAAGTTTTCTAGCCGGAGAGTCAGTGTTTGCCAGAATGGTGGCATCCTTGGTAGACTGAAGCATCTGCCAGTGTGAATATTCTGCAGGATCATCTTTGACAGCGTGGAGATTGTATTTCACAGCATCTTGTTGGTATTTTATATAGTGATTTCATATTTCTAGTAGTACCAAAGGTGTTTAATATTTAATAATTAATATTTCTGATATAAGTAAACATAATCATCTGTTTATAGTTTTAGATTTTGGAGTTTATTTATTTATTTTCTTAGATTGCTTTCTCCCTTGAAAGCTGTTCAGTTTATCAAGTATATTTGTTAAGTATTGGCATCTCCTCAAATTTGGGTGATTATAGATTTACTTTTATAGAATCATGGTGGAATAACAATTCCAAACTTTTGTGTCCCATAGAATTCTCAGTCTTAAAGCTGTCAGCTGTGCTGATGACTGACTCATTGGTTTAATGCCATTGTATTTGTCTTGTTTGTCAATCTTCACAAATTACAGCTGCCATTTCTCACTTTTGGAAATATGTCAGATTAGCCTTTTTAAAGCATCCCCTGAAGGAAACAATACAATACTAAACAGGTATGTATGCATGTATGTGTGTATGTGTATATATGCACATGTGACATATGAATATGCCTTCCTTCTATGTTGTGAACATTAAGCTTGTGCAATACTTTAAATTCTGGCAGAGATAAAAAACTCTCTTACATTTATGAGTGAACAAAGTAGACCTACATACTAAACTTTGATTAGCTAATTAATGATCAGAAGTACGACTTTCATTGTGATATTATGGAAACTTCCAAGAATATTTTTTTACATGATAATGCTTGCTCATAACATAAGACATACTACAAAGTGTTTTTATTTCTATCAAATCATGTAAAATGCAATTAATTCTTCAATATAATACTTTGTAAAACTCATATGTTTATAACAATTGACATAAGACTGTAACCTAGTGGCAACAGATTGTAAAGAAAAGACAAAAATTGGCAAAATATAGACAAAGGAGCAAACACCAAAACAGATGAAAACCAAATGTTATGTATATGGCTATGGTATGTCCACTATTTTTACTTACCCAGAATAAACAAAAGTAAAATAATGGAATTGTACAAACTTGTATAATGTATATTATTTTCACAAAAACTTTCTTGAGAATCAAGGAAATTAAGAATTAAATATTTTATTGGATATTTAGCATGTATAAAAGGTCAAAAATATGACATCTGTCTCTAATTTTCTTTTTGTGTTTTGAGACAGAGTCCCATAATGCAGAGCTACTATATTGAAACTCGCTTTGCTGACCAGACTCTCCTCAAACTCAGAGAAATCCACATGAACTGCTTCTTGAGGGATAGGATTAAACACATAAACTACCATGCCCAGTCTTGTCTCTGAATTTTAAAGACATTACCATGCTTTTAAATACAAGGTGAGTCAAGTATAAGTAAAAATATAATATCCAAATATCCCATTTTTTTCATTGAGTATGTATTTTAATCTAAGGGAGTGGTGGTTATGAAAAGGCAAATGAAGAACAGCTAAAATGAGCCAATCATTAACAAGCATAAATTACTCACTCTTATTGTTTAATTGACTTTTTATGTGTCCAAACATGTTATAAATCCTGTTGGAATGGAAAATTGTATACATCTATGTGAATATATGTGTGTACACACACACACACACACACACACACACACAAACACACACACACACACACACACACACACACACGCCTAAATAATTCATGAAAAGTTCATCTGTTTTCGTTTAGGTCCTGGAGAGGAAAGGACAAAAATAGCATGCAAAGAGAAAACTTCTAACTTAGCTACTTGACTGTCATCCCCAATCTTACTGCATCCAATATTTGCAAAGTTGAAAAGGTGAAACACACACACATTTAGTTTGATTTTTTCCATTGTATATGCATTTTAAAATATGTGCTCAGATATATTTTTGTATTCCACAGAGAAAAATCTTACTAGCTCAAATTCCATCCACATGTATTTCTCACTGGCGTACATGCCCATTCTTCTTTTCCCCCCTTTTTGTTAGCCTTTAAATTAGCTTATTCAGTGAACTCGGACTTTTCACAAACAAGAATTTGACAGACTATAGATACAGCATATTAATTGAATCCACATTTTTTAAAATAAATGAGCAATACAGCTACTAACAGCATTGCTTGCCATTCAGAAAGGAAATCTGAGCAGCTCTACAGACACTTCATCTTGCCTGTGTGTAAACTTGGAATCAATATTTTGAATTTTGTTTTAATTCTTTCATACTTGTCAAAAGTCACAACTTAACTCAAAGTTTATACGACAGCATGGTCTCTTCTTATTGACTCCATCACGCTTTCCTCTCAAAAAGAAGAGAATATAAACTAGCCACTTGAAGACTTGTAAAACTTGATTGACTGATAATATGTTTAGAACCCTCTCCCAACACCCAGTGAAGAGCCCCTGAATTTTAAGAAAATTCTTTGTGAGAATTTCAACACCTTGAGAACAAATCAATAAAATCATTCAGGGCATATGAATTTTATGTTATAGGTATATAAATTTTGTATTTATTATTAGAAGTTCCTCACAAGACAGCTTGTAATAATTTTCTTATTGCCATGACTGGCCAAGGTAGTATTTTAATCTAATCCTGTTACCTTCTTTCCTTTTTATGTATATGAGACAAAAGGTTTTATGATCATAAGTTATTTCTGAATGATTTCTAATAATCAGTATCTATTCTCAGATGTTCTCTTGCTCTCATCTATATGTCTGTTTATCTATCTGTCTTTCTATCTATCTATCTGTCTTTCTATCTATCTGTCTTTCTATCTTTCTATCTCTATCTATCTATCTATCTATCTATCTATCTATCTATCTATCTATCTATCTATCTATCTCCCCATCAATCCATCTGCCCATCCATCCATATACAGTCTGTAGATTTTTCCCAGGGGTGGGGTATTCATTTTCACTCTCTCTCCCTCCTTCCAAATCCCTCTCTTCTCTCTGTGTTGTGTGTTGTTTACATGCATCTGTGTGTCTAACCTAAAAGGTCAGGGGACACTGAAGCAGTGACTAACAAGTCACTAATAGTTACCAACTGCTGTCTCAACAGAACACAGCACAAGCTGACTTTTTCAGCAGCAGTTGGTGTGACCTCAAAATTATCCCTGGAGTTCAGCACTGATTAGCTGCTATCAGAGTTGGTCTAGCCTATAAAAATGGCTTTTCTTTATTCTCTCTTGCGGTATTCCTACACTTCAGTTTTCCTGTCTTGCTTCCTATCCTTACTCGGGGCGAGCCATCTGTGGAAACATTTCTGTACCTTTGCCTAGTAAGATGGCCAAAGTGCTTATCTGGCTTCTGATGTGGCTGGAATGAAGACTGTTCATACAGGGAAGACTAAAGAAATTCCCCAACACCTGAGACATGCCAGGGCTTTGGGGCCAAGAGTGCTCTTGGGGTAGCTATAGTGAAAGAGAAAGCTGAAAAATATTTAAAATAAAGTTGGAAAATATGTAAAATAGAGCCAAGGTCTGGGCAGAAGAAAGCATTAACAAAGGGAGTAGATTTAAAAAGAAAAGAGAGAGAGAGAGAAAGAGAAAGTTATAGAGTCAAAAGTTCAGGAATTAAAAAAAGAAAAAAATCAGAGGGGGAAATGGCTTTTTAAAAGGTAGAGATCTCAAGTGATTGACTCAAGTATTATCTTAAAAGCTGAAATTCATATGGAAATGAACTAATTCTGGTTATCTTAATAGGTCAATGGCACAAGTGCAATAGTGATCCCAGGACCTTTGTTCTCCCAACTTCCTTTGTTGCCCTGTTTCTGACAGTGTTCTATACTGACTCATGATCTTGAACAAACAGCACTAGAGGCTCCTTTTTGTTTTACTTTCCTGGTCTTGCTCTCTGTGAATTCACTCATTACGTCAGCTTGCCAATTAGAATGTTACCCATCATAACTAAAGTCACTAGCTAATCTGTACGTGTGCTCCCCCATATGCTTGCCTTTGCTGACCTGGATGCCCACACAGGCAAGCCCCAACTCTGGACCTATTTCTCCAGTTCTTGTCCTCCTTTTCTGCTTCCTTCCTCTCTTTGTTCAGCTAAGCTGTCTTCCATGTGTCTAGTGTTGACCAGCACAAACCAGACAAGTTACTAATCTTTTGTTCCTGTTTTCTGCCTTCTATCCTAAAGCACAGTAACTTTTTCTTAAGTGCTATCCATTCCAGTCACTTTGCTTTGTGTCATTGATGTCAGTTAATGTTTCCATCCATTCCTACAATTGCAACAAGTTTTTGAATGAATCCTGTGGCAGCTTTCTAGTTTGTGTAGTAAATTCTTGACATGTCTCTACCATGCTCAGCATATTCATTGAGTTTATGGCACTGAACATTAAAGACAAATCTTTGTCTACATGGGGCAAATATTTTAAATTGGGGATTAAATATAAAAATTTTTATTTTAGAATGATGCCTTGTGAAGTCCTATGACATCATGCACATTTGACTACTTCTTTCCTAGCTGTGATGGCTGGAATATGAACTGTCAGACTGATAGGATCTAGAGTCACCTAGGAGATGGTTCTCTGGGTGACTGTGGGGGATTATCTTAATTAAGGTAACTCTGACATGCGAAAATCCATCCACTGTGGCTTGCTCCTTTACTAGGCTGGGATTCTGAACTATATAAATAGAGGCAGGGAGCTGACCAGCAGCAAACATACATTGCTCTCTGTTCTTGATTATAGAGTCATGATATGACCAGCTGCTTCAGACTGTAGCATTCGACTGGGCATTAAAATAAAGACTTTCTTCCTGAAGTTGCTTCTATCAGGAAGTTTTACCAATGGAAAAATGAAAAGAATATAAGACACTATAAAATTTAAATAAGGAAGAATAGTATTCATAGTATTTGATGTCAATACAGCAGAGAGGCTGATCAGCCATGGATATCTCTGCACAGACAATACTAGCAGGCCTCTCATGGGCTAGATACTAGCTCATTTTTTATAACATTGCATGGTCTAGAGAATTCTTGAGAAAAACTGAATCTTCATGGCTATAGACATGAGGTGGGAGAGGTGAATAACAATTCATTGCCAAACATCATAGAAATATGTTGACTATCATATGCATGGTTAAGCTGTACATATATGTGCCAGATGCAAGAAGACATCACCTGCAAACAGAAATTCTGCAAAGATTCCTGCTTCCTAAGTTAAACCAACTGCCTACTTAAAAATATACTAAACCTAGGACTTACATGGATATTCTTTAAAAATTTGTATTACTTTTACATTAAAATTCTATACTCTCTGCAAATAGTAAGTAACAAATTCTGAATCATATTTTCAAAGTTGTTATGTACTACTTTAGAGTCAATGGCATTTTTCTGATCAGTTTAGAAAATAATTGATGTGTATGTCTACTCTATAGGCATATTTACTGGGGATAAGGCAGAAACCGCACATAACAAACTTCTGACTTCATAGAGCATATGCTTTAGTCTGAAGGATTTAATACAAAAATTTTAATGCTAGAATTATACTTAGTAGACAACTCATACATTATTCAGATTTAATTGTACACACCATACTCTTTGGTGACATAATTTTAAATGCTAAACTTTGCTATGTTAAGTATGCTGTTCATGAGTGTTTGTAAGATTATTAGTCATAGAGAAAAACAGAAAGAAGTACTGTTCTGGGAAGGAAGAAAGACAAAAAGGAATGCTCCTTTATGCAAGTATTTAAATGCTGTTAAAAATAGAATGTTTGCAAATACAACTATATATTATCATTGTGATATAAGTTCCAAATAAATTCAATAGTATTTTGTAATATATGTTAGCAAGTTTAGGTTGTTGAAGGAAGTATAGGCAAAAACAGGATGGAGAATGTTTGTACATTCTTATCTACATTGAGGCTTCCTTTATCCTAAAATTCTGATCTTCTTTTGAAAGATCATAAAGTTTTTACCCCAAGAAGATAGTAAGCTCCAGGATAGAGAAAGTATTCTGGCTTTAGATATGTATGTATGTGTAGTCTCAAGACAATACAGAAAGAAATAACTTAGAATAAGTAAAGTTGGCAGCTATGTGCCTCAACATTAGAGTCTGAACTTCATGTACAGTGCTAGCAGATGAGACGGAATCCACCCCAAACAGCCTTTCATTGTTAACACAATAAGCATGTTCTTGTTATCCAGGGAACCTGATGGGGTGCCTGGCTGTTAAGTACTAAGAGATTAGGTATCTTCTTCATTAAATTGACTAGCTAGATAAATAGAAAGGTCTCAGTTTTCAGGGTATGTATATTTAAAGAAATACATTTAATGAAAGAAGTCAGCATGAGAGTTGGTATTTCCCCCAAAATATCAAATAGAGTGAAAGCACGAGGTCATAAAAATAAAGCCAGCTGCATCATCGCCAGTTTTTCAGAGGTGTGTGGGATGTCAGATAAACTTGGAGAAACAAAGAATGACTTACAGATGGGACAAACACCATGGGTTCTGTAGGCGGTCATGCGGTGCACATTTTATTCTTTACAGAGCCTCATGCTAGTCATGATGGAATGCTTGAGACTCTAGACGGAGGCCAGACTCCTGAGGGGTTTGCTTCTAAGGCAGATGCAGGGCCTCTCTTAATAAGTGCTTCTGTTAACTCTCCACTAACAGAACAAAGTGGAGCAAAACAAAACACTAAACTCCCCCTTTTTTGAACAAATGAGCAAATAAATCACAATAAGCCTGTTCCTGTAAATAAAATAAAATATAAAGCAACACCAACAACTAGGGATTTCTCAAAAAAACAAAACTTTCATATCCATATTTAAAACATCAAAAATCATGAACTATATGTTTATGTCTGCAGAAGAACACATAGTAAATACCCTGATACTGAGGTAGAGGTAGACACACAGTTCTATTATCAACGTTAGCAATAAACTTTCTGAATTTTACTTAGGAATTTTTAGAACAGGGTGGTTTCAAAAGTCTATTGAGGTCTTTTAAGAGAAAAATAACTTTCATGATGAAAAGTATTTTGTCCTCAAACATATGTGAAACTCACTTTGTAGATGAGGCTGGTTTCAAACTCACAGAAATCTGTCTGCCTCTGCCACCCAACTGCTGGGAATAAAAGTGTATGCTACCACTGTCCAACAAAGAATTTTAGATTCTATTCAATGTGGCCATGCATCTCTGTAATCCAGATACTTGTGCAGAGTCAGAAAGATCAATAGTGTAAGGCCAGTCTCAATTACATGATTAAAGACCAACACAGGTTACATGAAACCCTGTCTCAGTAAAATAAACAAACAAACAAACATACAAACAAATAAACAAATAAAGACAAAAGGAATATCACATTGTTATTGTAAACATTATTGTAATTTTCTTACAACTTGAACTTACAACAAAGCACTACTTTATCTCAAGGTGTCTCACCATCACTACAGATTTTCACAGATCAGTAACTAACAAGTCACACAATATTTGAAACCATATCTAGTAGTATAGAAGAAGGCTGGGGAACTCCAGGAAGCGGCTCAGGTGTAGTGCACTTTTTCCTATAAAACAATCATCTACAATTTTATCTTTATATTCCAAAAGGCTAGGTATTTAATGGATAAAGAAATTTTATATAAAGCAAAAACAATGATGTATATTTATTGACTTAATGAATTAACCTAATGTGTTTAATTTCAGGAATGCAAGGCATCCAAGTTCTTACATATCTTCTCAGAACTCTGAATATTGAGAAACTTACCATTGCAATCCGATAGGCCATCTATATTTAGAAGCATAACGTGAAGACAAAACAGATGTGAGCAAGCACCCTAAAAAACATATGTTTCCATAGACAGCAGGAAAAAAAATGAATCTGTCATCTAGTCAATCAGGCTCTTTTTCTTCCTTAGTGCTTTTGGTTATCATCAGTTTTTTGGTAGCTGTTCCCTAGTTTCTTTTCAAAGAGTATGAAATTTTAGAAAGTATATTTTCTAAGCATTTATCAGCAATATGGTCCTAATTATACAGCTATTATTTAAGGAAAACTTTGGTCACTGACATTAACAGCATGTTGTCTGCCTCTAGCCTGAAGTCCTGAACCTCTCTAGGTTCTTTCAACTCACTTATCTATATACATAATGGGGAACTCAAATATTTTCATGATTTTTGTTATCTGAAATCCTGTACAAAATACACATATCTATTGATTATATCTGCCTCTGGAGGTGTCTAAACTTAAACTTGATTACGTTGATTACTATTTGGTTCAACTGGACACAGTTATTAGCCAATTTTTATGCTGAATCTCAGGAAAAAAAACTTAAGAGTAAAATTGTTTCTTAATTATAGCATCTATAGTTCATGTTCCAAACCTACAGTAAAATAAAAAATCATTCTTCTTTTGAGTATAACCAATACTCACCATTTAAAATTACACCTTAATCAATTTTTAAAAGTTACATTTAAAGAAGATGCTGTACATTGATCATGTTTGAAGCTGAGTTTTGTTTTATTTTTCTTCTCCAATTGTTTCTTGGTGACATATTATCTCTTATAGCATTAATAACAGACACAAAGTCCAATTAAAATATCCTTTTGTTGGCATTATTGAAATTGATTTCGTCCTGGCTGATTGGCTATTTTGAAGCTAATGCAGACTTAATTATGCTCCTTGGCCTGATTTGTCACTGTCTTTCTTTTCTGTACAACAGACATGTGATATTGTTACTATGCAAAATGTCATTCTTAGTGTGGGGCTACCTCAAATGCAGTACCTTGTTATTTTCAGAAAATAAGACTCACTATTGGAATTGATCTCAGTCTTTCTTGGATTAAGTTAAATCATTCGAATATTCCAGTCCTGTTGTTATATTTATACTTGTTTATATATAGTAAGGTAAACAGGTAAATAATTAAATGACCTTTCCTGTTTTCTTCCTTCCAAATACTGAGAAAATATAGTTCTATATCAGGATACATTTTAATCTAAAACTGGTGGATAATTGCATAGATATGTGGCACTAAGATATTTTAGCTCTTACATTTTTTATCACATTGAGGCTATTTTTTTTTCTTTTCCACTTTTATTATTAACCTTTTAATGGAAAATTGGCTTACCAGGAATTTATGAATTAATAAGTCTATTATAATGATGAATGATAATTACCATCTAAATCCTGACTCATTCATCAGCTTTCTCACTGCACGTCAGGTGACACCAAGTGTATGATTGCTTGTCGGGTGAGTATTTTTCAACTGATTGTTATACTTCCTTGAACTTTAGAGCCTCACACCATATTTTTAAAAGAGTGATAAAATGTAGTTAAGTAGTTTGACGAAGAAATTACAGATCGTGCTATAAATAACAGAAGAACAAGTGCCTTCAATATTTTCAGAAGATTGTCCTTAGGTTCAAGTGACAAATGTAGAGTACCCAGATGGGTCAAATGCAAAGTTCACAGAGAGATTCCGAGAACTGTAGGATCGGTGAGGTTATAGTAGCTGACTAGTCGCCACTCAATGTCAAAGTGTCAGGAAGTCCATCATTCACTACATCGCAGCTTGAGGATAGGACCTGTGGTTTCTCTGCTCCCCACAGAAGGGCGCCTCATCTTTATGCCAAGTGCACACTACCAGGCAGTTTTAACACACAATGGACTAGATATGTTTTAGGGATATCTGTGGAGCTTTTTGAAGTTCTCATTTAGGGAATCAAAGTAGCAGAATACTTCCATATCTATAGGTTGTGTATGGTTCATTTCCAAGTGAGCACTTTAATTGTAGGGCTTTGGAAATGCAAACATCGTATTAAAACAGTAATTCTTTTTGTTTCTCTGTCACCCACTGATAAGGCATGACTTTTCAAAGCTTGTGAGCATGGATGCTGCCTGTTCTTTACAGATTCATATTAATCATTTTTTGCTGTTGCTTTCTCATCTGTATTTTTTATTCTTTCCCACAATAGAATATAAACTACATTTTTGTTTTCACTTTTCCTCTTCTCAAAGCCTCCTGTAACAAATATGGATGCTCAGTGATGATGACTTTTGAATGTTCGCCACATAAGGACCTATTAAGTTTGTGTTTTCTGACTAAGGATAATAACTCTCTTATATAATTTCATAAGCCAGCAATCTTATGAGAATCTCCTTTCCAATCAGCCTTAACTTAAAATTTCCTCAACATGTTATGATATAAAACCTTTACAAGCAGATGAAAAGCTAAAAACTTGTATTTAATTTATATTGAACAATGATTGGAGCAATGCAATTTTGGAGGAGACACGGGATCCACAACTATGATCATCTATAAAGCATTCCTAAGATTCACTGTGTATCAGAGTTATATAGAAGATAACTGGGTCCCATCATCTGTTTTTCATGGTCTTGGGTAGGGAGGCCTCAGACATCTAATATGGTAAAGCATTTAAAAATCACTGCCAAAAAAAAAAAAAAAAAAAAATCAATGAAATGATTCCTATACTCCGCTATACTCAAAGATTGGAGCCTAGCCCAACTGTCATCAGAGAGACTTCACCCAAAAACTGATGGAAGCAGATGCAGCGATCCACAGCCAAACATTAGGTGGAGGTAAGGGAATTCTGCAGAAGATGGGGAAAAAGGACTGTAGGAGCCAATAAGGTGAAGATAATCACAAGAAAACTCGCAGAACCAAGTAATGTAGACTTATAGGTGCTCGCTGAGAACAAACCCCAAACCAGGGAGCCTGCACGGGACTGGCCCAGGTCCTCTGCACATTTGTGAGCATTGTGTACCATTGGTAGCAGGGGTTGTCTCTGATTCTGTTGCTTACCCTTGGGACCCATTCACGATAAGATTGCCTCATCTAAGCATAATAGGAGAGGAGATGCCTAGTATAGTGACTGCAACTTGATATACCACAGCTAGCTAATAAGGGGCCTGTCCCTTTGTGAAAAGAAACAAAGAGTAGGAGTGGATGGGTGTGGGAGGGGACTGGAAGAGAGGAGGGTGAGAAAATTTTGTTTGGGATGTAAAAACAAAAAAAATGAAAACACAAAAGTCATTGCTAAGACATTTAGATGTTTCATGAAAGTTCATTTCTTACCTTTCTATAGGTTCTTGAAGCCATCTGTATTTCTGGGCTTATTGCCAGATTAGGAATTCTTTTGGAAGGGCTCACTTTGTTTTCTTTGAATTCTTCAAGGACATTTTTCTATGTCAACCTTCCTTTACCACAGTCTCCATTGCTCTCCTACCCATTGCTATAAAAGATGATGTTTGTAGAGGTTACAGTTCCCTACCTTAGCACCTAATTTCCCCTATCTGAGCATTAAAGATATCTTTGAAATTGTGCTTTTTTCTTCTTACTTTTCAATACACTTTATAGATGTTACACAAAGCAAGTTATATACAAGATTCCTGCTTCATAAATGTTAGGCTGCATCTTCCCCCAGATTTTCTTCCCATTACCGCCCAATCTTCAATGCTATTTCTTCCCTTCCTCTAAACACAGCACATCTGTTTCAGATGCCTGACTCATAAGAATATTGATCTGACTTCTTTCTGATTAAGTCTGAAAGATTAATTAAATCTGTAATTAAATCCTATTAAATCTGCAATCCAGAACTTAATGAAAACTAGACTTCAGATTTCTCTGTTTTCCAGTCCTAGACTATAATGTTTTTTCTCCTTATTCTTCACAAATGCCATAGAATAGATTTTGTGGAATGTATCAGAGTTGCTCATGTATGTTATTTTATAATTCTGTAGTATCCTTACATATAGGCTCAGACTTCTCAATTATGGGCACTGAGCTCAGTGTTATTTACTTATGTATCAAAGACTGTGAACAGTTATCCCGAAATTCTGCTTAAATTAAAAATAGTCCCTAATCATCAGTATTGTTATTTCCTCTTCGATGACTTGACATTTTGTCCAGTTTTACCAACTAACATCATTTTTTTATATAGATTAAACTTTAAAGCCCAGATAAACTAAGTAGGGGGCTAGGGAGATGCCTTATGATTTAGGGATATACTTGCTACATTAGCAGGAGGACCTTAGTTATGATCTCCGGTACTCATGTAAAAAGCTGGTCTTGGCATGTTCTGGGAAACAGAGACAGGCAGCCTAGATTCTCAGTGGAGCCAATGAGAGGCCCTGTCTCAGAAACAAAGTAAAACCCAAAGAGGAAGAAAGATACGTGATGTATCTCAACTGTTTTTAGAATGTGCAGCCAAATTGCAGCATCTTATCTATTGTCTAACACCCTTTCAATCTCCAGCCATGTCTCCTCATTCAAATTTATCCCATATGCTTCAGAGGTACAGAATCTCTTCCCGTGTCTCAGGAGTGAGCCCATTTCTGCCTCTAGGACTTTTACATGCTGTATGTTATCCTGAAATTCCCTTTGCCCGTGTTTTTATCTGTTTAGAGTGATTTTCCTGATACTCCTAAGCAGAGATCATCATTCTCTTCCATAAAACCTTTGTTCCTTAACATATTTTACATCTTGCACTTATCAAAACTCTATTGCAATGTGTGGACATTTCCATTCATTGCCCCATACCATCGGCTCTCTGTGACAGGGAAGACTATTCTTAACCCAAACCGAAAGCCAGCAGAGCAGAACTTTTCTCTACAGATTGAAAACAGAAAGAAAAGTTTAACCCATATTGAAGATGCAGAAAAATCCAATATCCATGACTATCCTGTAAAAAATATTATATTAAATCAGACAGGAAATGGAACTACTTTATTTGGCTGATGCCAGGAATGTGGAAAAATTGGAAAACAAATGTGAGTTTGAGGATGATGAAGACTAAGGATTTTGTTGCTAAATGGAAACAGGCAAACAGGGCTCTTGGCTCCTAATAACAACCAGCTCTCATTAGAACATTTTAGACCTGCCAATGAGGGTTGTATGGTAGTCTACTTCCCTGAAAACTATTTGCTTATTTAGGGGATTTAAAGCCCACTAAACCATGACCCCCAAATATCAGTTCAGTGAAAACTGATGGCTTAGATGTCGAACCAATTTAAAATCTCAGGGGTCAATCCAGCAAGTAAGCGCAGAATAAAACCTGTGCATTGGGGACAGGAAGAAACAGGTGCCACCCTGAGACACATGTAACTGTGTCTGGGCCTCTGTGTGTGTGTTGGTATGTGTGTGTGTTGGTGTGTGTGTGTGTGTGTGTGTGTGTGTGTGTGTGTGTGTGTGTGGTGTGTGTGTTGGTGTGTGTGTTGGTATGTGTTGGTGTATGTGTGTGTGTTGGTGTGTGTGTGTGTGTGTGTGTGTGTGTACTGATTTTTATAAAGTTGCTTCACATTTAAGAGACTCAAACTGTAGTAGAAACACATACTGGTCATGTTTCCATACTGTGGAAGATTTAGGTTTGTTTGATAGCAGAAAAAGTAAAGCAATGTCAGCTGATCCAAACAGAGGCTTTAGTGAGGAGGAGTAATGGGTGGTGCACTCTGGAACAGAGGATTTTTTTTTTTTTTTTAAATTAGTGATCTGAGACCCAGGAGTTAGCATTTAAAAATATATGGGCCTTTAGACATGAACACATTCATATTTTATTGGCTATTTTTTTTTTACTCTTTAAAAATATTCTCAAATTTTTCTCCATTTGGTAGGCCCAAAATCAAATTAATTCTAATTAAAAATGTAGATCTTACAAAGATACACATGAACCATGCGCACATGAATGAGTATGGCTTAACTATGTGACATAATTATATTTAATAAAAACACAACAACGTTAACCAACAAGAGGTACTGTTTCTTACCCATGCTTGCTGTTTCAGAATGTCATATAATAAAGCTGTGACTTTTTAGCTTAGTGTTCATTTATATTTGTAATTGACACAGAAGCAATGTGCTAGCCAAAAAAGGCAGCTTCCTAAGAAAATATCATGGTATGTTTAATGTCTGCCAAGAGCTAGACACTGGCAGACCACATAACCAGACAATAAATTAAAAACTCTGGATATATTTGTTCATAAATTTCCATTTATTGCAGGAATGTTTTGAGTTTAATAAGTTATTCAATATCTAAATGGATTAGGCCTAAACTAGCTAAGACAAAAAAATCTAGTCCAAAAATATTGGTTGCTGATGTTCATGACTTATGCTCTCCCCAATTGTTAAATCTACTCTGTGTACTGCAGACTGTTAACTTCCAGAGCTGACAATATGACATCTTTTATCAACAAAAATTAAATGGGGCATATACCTACACACATACACAAAGACCTTAATGATAACAAACAGCCAAGAAATGCTCTCCTTTACAACCTATTGCATTTGTTTATCTATATAGAATTTATAACCATAACATATGGTGTTTTACTTCACTTAAAACTGTGGGAAACAGAAAAATTGAACACACGCAGTAGTCTAACTAATAAAGTAGGAAATGTTGATGTTCAATAGAGAAGCATTTCTTTATGACCTGAGCAGGCTCAGGCTCCATTTAATATAAGACCTGAGATCTTTCAGATGAAAGTGTAGAAAGGAATATTGATTTTCAGATTTGAAAACAGTCCGAGTATCAGATGTCTGCAAATGGGTGTTCCTAACTGATAACATTTATGGTTTTGCCATATCAGTTCTACCATCAGTTTAACAGCTCATAAACTGAAGCCAACTTTCTGAATGATAATTTTATTCCTGAAAAGTAACCATAAACTAAGGGGGCAGGGGGGAGTACTGAGATATTAATCCTCACAGCAGGCAGCAATCTCAGGCCCCAAAACTTAATGGGGCTGAGCTGAATAGGACGTAACAAGATGACTTTCCTAACAAATACAGTCTATGTCTTCCAATGGATGAGGAATGTTCTCTTGCCATTTGTATTTGAACATGAGAGAATATAAAGTGCCAGTTAAACTGAGTAATGTTGCATAACTAAATCACAGGGTTTTGTTCAGTTCTCCAGTAGAGTATAAAACTCCAACTGGAAGTATTGTTTTAATCAAAGGTCTGAATAAGCAGTGCCTCATAGTTCTGCTATATTTGAATCAAGTCCTCACCCCATAATGCTATATTAACAAAAGTGATGCACACATTCAAATGTGTGTGTGTGGGTGTGTGTGTGTGTAATATAAATGAGCATAAGTGTGTATATACAAGTGAACATAGAGTGTTTTTTTGGGGGGGTAAACTTTTATCTAATAACTGTGGAAGTATTGTGGAAAGGATTAATTTGCAATCTGATATTAGGTGATTGCATATAATCTGTAGGTATGTAAATGACTGGTTCTGCTCTTGGGTTGCCATTATTCATGTGGTTTTCTTGACTGAGCCAAACAATGTATCTGAAATATGCTGATACCTTAGAGAGTTTTTATCTATCAGGTAACTTTTATTCACTTGGAGAGGCAATTGAAGATTTGTATTTGGTGTTTATAGGGTAAACCTGAGTGCTTGGAAAATTCTGCCCTAAGTTTTGCAAGGATGAACCTCCCATGACTTGGAAGACGGGCCACACTAAGTATACTTTGATTTTACACTCTCTGGAGATTTGTGTACTGTTTTAAAAACAAGTCTTTGTCATTAATGAGAATTGCATGAGTAGATTCCTGAATGACGTTTTGGAGAAGGAAGAGACAAAATTTTAACAAGAAAACTCTTCCAGGTATAACATGAAAAGACACCCTGAGTTAAAACATTATGGGAACAAAAGATAGGTAATTTGTACTGCTGAAGAAATAATTAAGACTCACAATGGTTTACGTGCAGTAGGCAGTGGAGAAAAGATGAGATATGCTAAGTTTAGGAAACCGCAGCTTTTATTTTTTCTTGGGGACAATGTAAAACAGTTCAGGAGTAATTTTTCAAACTTGAAAAATTTCCTGTTCAATACTGTTCATACTTTAGAAGATAGTGTCAATTTTTTCTTTTGTTCATATTTTCTAGCAGTTTTAGAGAGCTTTGTGGTTAGTGGCCTGATCAGTCCCCTTAAGAATTATTTTATCAACCACGCTCTTCCTGCAGATAGGTGGGGTGGGGGGATATGAAGGAGGGATTGAGAAGATGAGGTCTTCATTCATATGTCAACTTGCTGTAAATCATGCTGGTCATCTAAACTTGAGACCTCTCAGTGGCTCTTAGTTACCAGGGACAAAGTTGAGGCTAAATAGGCTTGGTGGACTGACTCCCTGTATGCTTGATTAGCTTGTATGTCCAGACTCTTGCTTTTCATACACTTCTCCTAGTCAGAAAATATTTAGCAATATCTAGGATGAAATTAAACTTAATTGTCCACAAAAAAGTCTACATCTAAATATAAAATGCACAAAAAGAGTAGATGAGAATATAGACAAGAATTGACCGTGTTTTATATACTGATGCTTTCAAAGACATAGTCTGGCTAGGCAAACTAAAGAAGATAATAAGCCTCAAAAATAATAAATAAGAACAAAACAAAGTGAAGGATTCCTCTTTAATTATAAAGTCCTCTGCCCCTGTGGTTTTGTTCAGTAAGTGAGTTCTTGCCTTTTCAGCAAGTGAGAAAATGCAGACTTCAGACAATACAATGGAAGGTACCCAAATCCTCTCTTTAGCTGCCTGCCCCATTGATGCTGCCAAATGATTAACATCCAATTTCTATGTAGGCAGTCTTCTGGAGTGCTTCATAGGTCTGTGCTCAAGTGAGGCACATCTCTCTCCTGCCCCTCTTCCTCTTGCTTCTTATTAGAAATTGAGGCTTCATCTTGAATATGCAGCCCCTTTATCAAGGTGGAATTTTCCTAGGACGAAGTCAGATACCAGCCCTAGTTCTTCCTCCAACAGAATGGAACAGAACTCAATTACTATTGGTTCTGCAGAAACTGATGTTAGAGACTGAAACTGAAAAGTAGATATTCTGGCTCCACTTTATTTGAAGTCAGCTCAGATCCCTAAATAATGACCTAGCAGCATTTGGCAGTTCCTTCTTGAGTCAGATACATTTAACAATCTTCTCTCTAACCATTCTCCCAACTCCTTATATTTTTAAATTTCCGGGTGGATACAAGATTCAAGAAATCGTGTAACCAGATCCTGGCATTTACTGTTTCAAATCCTGCACAATGATCTGGCTTATATCTTGCTGGCATTCATTATTTTAAAGCATTGGCACACACTTTGTTTTTAATATCTTGTTACCATTATAAGGCTCCCTGCTTATGAGAGCATAGAGCACTCACTGTGCATCTCAAAAGTCACTGGCATAAACTAAAGTTAGTGAAATCCTATAGAAAACATTTGACAATACATATCATGAATTTTCAAATAGTTATATTCTATGATTTTATCACATAATTCTGACATCCTACTCTAGCTATATAACTCCAAATTACAAAAAATGTAGATATAAAAAGCTATTTTTGAAATGTATCAGGAACAATATATAAATGGAAGTCATTCATGGGTTATTAAATACAATAATCATGAAACAATGAGAATATCAGGCAGGCAGTAATATATTTATGAAGTTTATAATAATAAGGGGAAAAATCAATGGCAATTGATTGAATGGAAAACAAAAACCCAAGCTATAGATTTTTGGGTTTTTCTTCTTTTTTTCTTATTTTTAACTTGTGGTATAATAATCATGCCAAAAATGTTTAAGTGGATTCTTCAAATTCTATGCAAATATGTTTTTACACTCAGTAATGTATCAAAACCTTAACAGTGCCTGCGTATAGTATTTGAACACTAGGAAAGATTTCTACTCTCCTCTTGCAGTGTGCTTTTAACTCCATTTGCTTAGTAGGTTCCTTTTAAGACATCAAAGGGTAGCAGAAAATACAAGAATATTAAACACTTGAAAGTAGTACAATGGGACATTTTATTTTGGGATGCCATTGTCTAAAAGGTTTACTCTTTTATCTTTTCTCATATCAGATATTATAATAAATCTTAAATTAAGAACATGCTTTTGAGCCTCTTTCTCACCAACCCTATTTCATATTGAGACAGTTTCTATCTCCTTAGTATTACTTTGTTGCAAAGTAATGACTTATCACTGCCCCCATTCTTGATTCTTCTTTGACCGTAGTTAAAATTCTTATCTAAACAAATCTTTTAAAGATTATTTTTATTTTATTTCTACGAGGGTTTGCTTGGATGCAGTTTTTTCATAGTCAAAGAAGAAAATAAAAAATAGTCTCTTAAAACAAGAGTTTGGGAGAAGAGTGAAATTAGATAGGGAAGTAAAAATGTGGCAGTGGGTCAGGAACACAGATTAAGTAGATCCCTAAATAGCAGAAGGAGCCAATCAGGAAGGTGGACCGAATGCTATGAGCCATTAAAAATATTACAAAATATTATGAAAAGTGATCAGCTAATTTAGCTGTGGGTTCAAAAGATGCTCAGATCTGATATGAACTATCAGGAGGAAGTGACAGGATGGGAAGGAACAGAGGGAGAAGGGATGAGTGGTACCTTGGGAGTAAGTCAGCAACAGAGTTCATGTGAAGTTGAAGGAACAAGACCAAGAGTTAGGGATGGCAGGCCTTAGAGGAAGCTTGACGTAGAATTTGATAAAATAGAGTAAAACAGCAATTTCAAATATTTGGAGGATCTTAGATTGTTTTCTGGGAAATGCTTGTTCATACGAGCATGACAAAGTAGACAGAGAAAAGCCCGTGAGATCTCAATCCTACATAAAGAATTATGAGCAACTGAGGAAGGCTGGAAGTGGGAGAGGCTTCCAGGGAAGAGAACTCCAATTGGTTGATTACCATTAAACATCCAGCCTTGGAAGCATACATATACAGTTAGATTTGTATGGATTTAACAGGTTATGTTTAGGAACATGTTTGCATATACATATACAAATATGAATACAAACAGCAATTAGTGAAAAAATGATGAAAATATGAGAGGGGGAGGGGGTTATGATAAAGTTTTGTGGGAAGAAAAGGGAGAGATAATTTTTTTTTATTTTAAGTTTGTGCTGTAGCCATATTAAAAGAAAATAATAACACTAAAATGGTAACAGCAATATTTTCCATTTGTTTTTTTATCTTTGTGTCCATACTTTATAAGTACTGCCATTTTATGTACTCATTAGAAAAATGTAGAAGTATATTATTCCAGATGTTTTAAGATGATACTTACTGATAACAGGTAATCTGTATAAAATTATAAGGTTGAAGGAATGCATTAGCAATCAAGGATACCTGCTGCTCTAGGGTTTGGTTCTTGGCAGCCATACGTTAAGGTATTTAATGGTCCCTAGTACCTATAACTCCAGTTACAGTCTTCAGTACTATGATAATGAAGGCTCAATATATGTGAAAATTAAATGATAAACTCTGAAAATTATACCATCTACACATACCTAGTGAGAAAAATCCTGTTTTAAAATCTCATTTCATTAGCAAGTGGTTATTAATTGGAGATGGCTATTGAGCAGAATGGTTATTAATTAGGAATGGAGTAATGTTTCCCCTTCTCCTTTATCTATAGGACCCGTTCTACTGCAGACCCATGCAGACCCTGTGTATGCTGTTCAGTCTCTAGGTCCTGTTGTGTGTAGTAGGCTTTGTTTCCACAGTATTCTCCACCCCCTCTGGCAATTACATTCTTTCTGTCTCACCTTCCACAGAGTCCTCTGAGGCCTGAGGTAAGGGGGATTTGATGGAGCCATGCTGAGTAGGTCTAAACTTTCCAAGGTCTCTCTGCATTACATCTGGCATTAGGTCTCTTTCCTCCTGCTTTAAGAGGAAGATTCTCTGATGATGGCTGAAGAAGGCACTGATCTATGGGTATAGAAGAATGTCATTAGAAGTCATTTTATTGCTAAGTTCTTTCAGTGGAGCAGTAGTAGGATTGGTCTTTCCCCTTGATCCCTATGCTATCTCGTCTTAGGCTCTTAGTCACCCAAGCAGTATTACAGATGGGCTACATGCCACTTCTAGTAAGTGGACTTTAAATACAGATATGGTTTTTGCTTCCACGAGCTTTGTTCAGCCATTGTACTAGTAGATCTTGTAGGCAGCACACCATTGAAGAAGCACTGACAGCTGGGTTGGTGTTTACATTCCTCCATTGGTAGCAACCCACCTTTTCATATCAAAGACACCATAGACATAAAGGCTCTAAGTAGGCACCAGCTCAAGTTCAACTTCTCTATGTTCAATGAGTTTATAGCTTGAATTGTGTGGGGGTTCCCAAAGCATACCTTTACCAACAACTCAATTAGATGTAACCCATTCCTGACACCGAAAGCTCCATTTGATGACAAGAGATATCTAGTTGAGCGAGGCTCTGTCTCCTCTGTTATTTGGCAATTTCTTTTAGATCACCTTCATAAACGTATGTATTTTAGGAAGATTTTATAATATTGGGTTTCTACCCTCAAATGGCCCTTAATTTTAGGTGTCACTCCCTGTATTGCCTCCCTTGTTCCATTTCATTCCCCTCCTCCCATCCATAACTATCTGTTCTATTTCCCTTTCCCAAAGAGATCTAAATGCATTCCCTAGTACTTTATAACTAACCTTCATGGTTCTGCAGTTTGCTCATTATCAAATTAACAGCTGTTATCCACATATAAACAAATACAACATTTGTCATTCTGTGTCTTGGTTACGGCAATCATGATGATTTTTTTCTATCTCCATACATGTACCTGTGAATTTAATAATTTCATTTTTTATTGGCTCAGTAATATTCCATTGTGTAAATGTGTTACATTTTTTATTATCTGTTGATATCAAGGTTGTTTCGAATTTCAGACTATTATGATTAAAGCCACAATGAACATGGCTGAACAAGTGCCTTGGTGGTGAGATGAATTGTCCTTTGGGCATATGCTCAGGAGTCACATAACTGGATCTTGACATATTTTAATTATAATAATAAGTAAACTGAAAGTTCAGTGAGAGTCCCTGTCTCAAAAAAATATGAGGGAGAAATACATAGCATAACAATCCCATGAACACTTACAATGTCATGTGTATATATACAAACATACAATCATATATAAAATCATGTAATAAAGTTTCAATTATTAAAGTAAATAAACTACACAGTTAAAAAATAATTTGAACTAAACTGGAAAATGTCCAGTGAGTATGCCATGAATTATCTTGGTGACCCCGGTGATATAATCATGTCTTGTAACAAGCCAGAGAGAAACTACAGCAGTAGGGATGGGTGACACAGTCTGGAGAATGGTCCACAAGCCAAACGCTGAAGCTGGTTTCAAGAAACTAGAAAACCTACCCTCTGCCTCTTTCTGAAGCCATGAGCTCTTAATCCTCTAAAGTGGATTTCAGGCTTGCAGTCTCTAAGACAGTAAGAGAATATATTTGGGTATTTTTTTAAGTCCTACATTTCTGCTGGTTTTACATTTTAATGCTGAAATGGGGGGGGGGGGATCCAATGCACTGAGCCACATGTGGGCAATTTCTGGTCTTCCCTCCTCCGCCTTGTAAGCAACTTTCTAGCTCTTTAGTTGGTGCCAGCTTCCTTACTGGAGATTTGGCTAATTCTCAGGGGCTTCTCATATTCTCTTTCTACCAATGTTGTAAATGTAAGCTTGTCTCCAGTCTTGGTCTAAAACTACATCATTCTAACTTCTTTTGAAAGCCAGTTCCCCCATCCATCTGCTCGGGTATGAATCCATACATCTGCTTACTTGAGTCATTTATCCCACTGTCATGCATGGTTCTTAAACTCTACAACTGAACTCCTTTCTTAGCTTACTATATTTGAGTGCTAGAAATCTCAATGAAAGTTCACTGTCATGTGCCCAGATTTTCTAACCTAGAACATCTAAGGCATACTATTATCTCTCCCCCTTTTCCTTGCCATCTATAATTAATGAGCAAGTTTGATGAAGTCTGCTGATTAAATGCCTGTGTGTTGAGTAGCAGTGAAAAGTCAGTGTCTAACACCATAAAGCAAATACAGTGCTCTCATGGCATAGGCCACTCACTTACTGCACAAAGAATAATATTAAGCCAAGGTGTTCAACTTGAATTATGTACAAATGCTTCCCTATACAACAGTCACAGTAAGATAAACATGCACGCATTCACATGGGCGTGTACATGTGCAACATATAGTATTACAGATTTACTCCATACTTTTTGCCCTTAGGATACAGTGGGATGCTGGGGTTGTGTAGCTCTTGGTCTTCTCTGACTCTCTCCTATTTTTCTTACTATTCCACCTCCTTTCTCTTAAATTACTTTTGTGTTTTATTCCTTTTAAAAATATTGTCTGTTGAATGTTCCATTATTTTCCTTCACATTTCAGGATCAGGAATTTTAACTCTCCTGTTTGTCTTGAATTCTTAGCCACCATCATACTTCTTCTTCCATTCCATTGCTATGCTTATTGATGTGAGAAGACACCATGGTCACAGCATTTTTTATAAAGAAAACACTTAATTTGGGTAGCTAGCTTACAGTTTCAGAGGTTCTGTCCCTTAGTATCGTGACTCATAGGATGGCAGTGTGCAGGAAGATGTAATGTTAGAGCAACTCTAAGTCCTCTCTCTGGACTCAGAGGCAACAGGAAGTCAACTGCCTGTCACACTTAGCAAAACTTGAGAAAAAGAGACTTCAAAGCCCACCCCCATAATAACACACTTCCTCCACCAAGGCCACACCTCCTAATACTGCCACTCCCTTTGAGGACCGTTTTCTTTCAAAACACCACAATTGTGTAAGTTTTTACTGCTCACATTTTATTAATCTTTTAACATATCAGAAAAACATTCCCCAATGTTCTATTTATGACTAAGAGGCAGGCTTTCCTATATGTTCACATATCCTATATCTAAATAAATTTTACTAATATTGATTTTTCTTTTCAGATTATACTTTTTCTTTTGCAAATATCTTTAGGGATATACAATAGAATACACCTTGCATAAGAAAGTGTAAGAGTTGCCAACACTGGCTATGTTGTATACTTACAAAGCCATCATTGCAAGGAAGGTAGCAAACTTACTCATAATCTCCAAAAAATGTCTCGTTCTTCTGTTCTTACTAATTGTGACATATATGTCTTATTCCTGCTGTATTTCAACCATATATGTCAAAATGCCACAGAAGGAAACTCAAGGCACATTGGATGACTTAATAGAAATACATTTAACAAATGAAGTGGCAAGTAATTATGCTTACCAAAATATTAAATCTAAAAGGAAGCATCAAAAATAATGTGTCCTTTTGATAGAAAATTTTATAAAACAAAACAAATCCAGCAGGACTTAAAAAAAATACTTTGTCATAATGACTAATTATATTTCAGAAAAAAAAATATGAATTTAAGAGAGCTATACACTTTCTCTAAATTTTTAAAACAATGTGTGTCACAATAGGAGTTTTTCTGTATATTTGAGTTTTGGCTAATGTTCTATACTGTGGACAAGAAGTAGTAAATATTACCACATTGTAATGAAAATAGTCAAAAAATGTCAAGCACTTATTCAGTTACAAAATCTTAGTTATTCTGGACTTGCTACTGCCAGTCCCATCCACAAAGTTAAAGTGCACAATTCCAATGGAAAGGGAACTTGACAGAATATGAATCTTTTTAGGGTATTCAATCTTATCTCATCAATGGGGTAAAGTTCACAGAGATCATTATTTAAGTGATTAATGATGTTCCATATGAAATAGTCTTGGAAGTATAAGATGAGAGACCTAACAGGTGTCTTAGTGGGTAAAGTAGTTGCCATATAACTAACCATCAAGATCCCAGTTTGGATGCCCATCATCCATGTATAAAAGCTGTACACTGTAGCACAGCTGTAATCCCAGTGCTGTAGTTCTAAGAACCTTCTTGACCAGCAGTCTACATGAATTATTAAACACAAGGTTCTGTAAGAGACTTAGTACCACTAAAATAAGATAAGAAACACAAGAGGAACACCCCAACATCTGTCACTGACTTTTACACATATGTAGATATATACACACAGTCTATGTATGAACGTGTGTGCATACATAGACCTCCAGCCCAAAATCCTACCCACCCAAACATATACACACCTCTCAACACACAAACACACACACACACACACATACACACACACATATACACACCTCTCAACACACACACACACACACACACATACACACACACATACACACACACACAGCAGGAAGGGACACCACATCCTAAATAAGTAGAGCATAGAAAAGATTTATGTTTCCTATGTAACCAGTGAATATCACAAAATGTGGTAGGTTTAACTCATTGTAATGTGTCCCTCAATAACAGGGCTCCCAGGAATAAAGAGAAGACACAAACAATAAGTAGCATGGGATAAATAGATGAGGGTAGGCAATGGTATGTCACACAGTTAAATAGGTAGTATAACAATTTACTAGTAACACCAAACATCTCTTTATATTTCATTGAAACTCAACTTTTGAGCCCATGATATGATAAGAGTACTAAAGGTCAAATAAAAATAAAACAAAGCCAAGTTTTCTTTTCTAGTGCTGTGGATCAAACCTAGGATCTTCGCCATAGTAGGCTGTAATAGGAAGTTTCTAGCCCTGACTTTCAGGCCTAGCCTCAAGGTTTAGACCCACAGACCCACAGACCCGCAGAGACATGCACAGGCTTACCATAGTTTTAGGCCTAAGGCCCAGGCATATAATTTGCTAACTCTGTACCCTTAATCTAACCCATGACTCTTATTCTGTTCAACCATGTGGCTTGGTACCTTTTCTCACAGCAGCATGGTTGTCCTCTGCTTCTTCTGGCTTCTCTCTGGCATTCTGCTCTGTGCTTCCTGTTCTCAGAGTTTTCTCAGTCTGTTAGCCCCGCCACACTTCCTGCCTGGCCTTGGCCAATTGTGGCTGGATTAAGGTGTCAGCCTATAAGGTCAGAAGATGCTTCCGGGACCCTGGAGGGGGTGTGGCCAACCCGATTGATAAGTGGCTGCTGGGGCACGAGGACTCTTCTTCCTGGTTCCTGGCTGCTGACTCCTGGACAGACAGAATTGGAATCCATTGTCCTTCCATCTCGCGTCCATCGCTCGTCCATCGCTTGGATATGCCAGTCCTTGTTCAGGTGCCACCATAAGCTGTTACTAATATTGTGAGTGTTAATTTATATTCTAATAAATATTAATTTTGGACTGGCACCTTGAAAGTAAAACTCTGTCTACATCTGGCACCCAACGTCCTCGGCCCTACACCCTAAACTGTAAGAAGCCAGGGGACATACAGACTGTTTACTTGGGCTTAAAGTTCCCTCTCACTAGCCGGGTGCGGTTTCCAGCCAGCTGGTCTAGTGTGTAGGCGGGGGTTTTCGGCTCAGTGCCTGGGCGCGCGAGACTTCAGCTCAGTGTGCAGACATGAGATTCAGCTCAGAGCGTAGACTCAAGATTTCAGCTCAGTGCGCAGATGCGAGATTTCAGCTCAGTGCGCAGGCACAGTTTTCAACTCACAGGCCTGCCACAGCACCTGGCTCTGCTTTCAGCCCACTGCAGCGCTCGGTTTTCACCCCAAAGCTGCTGAGAGTCTCTGCATCTACCATACAGTAGGCAGGGAATTGAACGCTACTGTGACACCTGTGTACTAAACAGCGTAATTACATCTGAATTGACGCAATGGCTGACTGCTATTCTTTTGAAGAGTTTAGGTCATATTTTGCCATGGTGGTTGATAAATATTTAAATGAATATCTTGAAGGAGTCAATACCGCAGTCCTACTATTTTTTGGCTTATTTCTCTATTTTATATTTCAAAATAAGAGGATGATGACAGAGTTGTCAAATGGAAACCAACAATTATTGTCCAGATTATGTATTATGGAACTATCGAACTCTACAGTGGCAGATGAGGTTAAACAGGTGCAAAATGTAAATCGACAGTTACTGCCCAAGGTATGTGACGTGGAACTGTCAAACACTGAAATGGCATAAAGGATGGATACTCTGGAAATTGGTTACAACAAGCTTTCAGATAAGGCTTCCTCTGTAGATAAGGATAACACTGTACAAGAGAAATATAGGCTCTATGTAAATTATGAAAACAAGAAACTTGTTGACTACATTAATGATGAGAACAAGAAAATCATTAATTATGTTAATGATGGGGATCAAAAAATTGCTGACTCGGTGAGGTCTTTGGAAGGACTGCTTCATCAGGACACTCAAGCTCTAGAAAAATCAATAGTATCCAAAATCCAGGAATGGGAACCCATAATATCCAAAATTCAAGAATGGGAGGATCGCATTGCAATACTGGAAAAGGGTAGTGATGCATCTTATGCTCAGAACAGTTCGGTTCAACCCCCAATGGGATATTATGGTACTAGAGATACTCTACCGAAGGTGGTAAACATAACTGGGCTACCCCCTTCCGCACCACTATTGTTCCCAGCTGCTATTCAGACAAAGATAACACCTGGGGGATCCTCAGAATATGTAGAGTATAGCTATGAGCCAGTACATATGAGAGACATCAAGGATTTTAAAGAGGCAATATCAATGCACGGTATACACTCTACTTATGTGAAGCAGCTTCTAAATTCATGGTCAGCAAAAAACCGGATTCTACCAACTGATTGGATGCAGCTAACAGCTGCTGTCTTGGACCAAAGACAGAATTTACAGTGGAGAGGCTGGTTTAGAGAGGAGGCCAAGACCTTGGAACAACAAGGAAAAATTAGGGGTTTCTTTGCTTCTCAGGACCAAATCCTTGGTGAAGGCATGCTTGCTGATGTGAGGACTCAATCTACTTATGATGAGCATACTTTATTGCTATGCCATACTGCTGCACTGAATTCTTGGGAAAAGATTTTGGACCCAGGTCAAAAAATCGAGCATTATACTAAAGTCAAACAAGGCTTAAAAGAACCTTATACCGACTTTATACAGAGGCTTGCCACAGCTGTTCATAGAGCAATATCAGATCCAGAAGTTAGGAAGCAATCAATACTTTCTCTGGCCTTTGATCATGCTAATACAGAATGTAGAAGAATGCTTATGCCTTTAAAGATCAGAGCTGCACCTGTAGAAGAATGGATTCAATATGCAATCAATGCTGAATGTCTCCATGGCAACGAGGAGAATTGGGTAGGCCAAGCTGTTGCTAATGTTAGGGTGAGGAACCAAGACATCACTTGTTTCAACTGTGGTAAACAAGGCCATATAAGACGGAACTGTATACAAGGTACTCTTGGAAATAATACCCGATCTAGGTTTAATTCGAACAGAAGGCCATTGCCTTCTGGATTATGCAGAAGGTGTGGCAAGGGATGGCATTGGACCAATGAATGTAGATCTACCAGGGATAAAGAAGGCAACCCTCTACCATTGGGAAACGCCTTTCAGGGCTTCCCCCGGGAAGCCCCCAAAAATCAGACTCCAAATTCAAGGATGGTGAGATCATATCCGGTCATAGGAGAAGACCAGCATACTCAGGACGAATAGAGCATCCAAAACCTGATCTAGAAAACCATATGATAGTAGATAATAACATAAATTCAAAAGAAAATTCAGAAATTCCAAAAAGAATCACAAAATGAACATTTTGGCAGACTTCAATAAATGAACAAAGACCAAAATTGGGGATACGGATAGATCCAGGGTTTAGTCGACATGGGGGCTGATTTTTTGATCATATCCCCCCAATCATGGCACCCCAGATGGCCTTTACGGGCAGTAGATATCCAGTTTCTGGGTATTGGAACAATATCTCAAGTGAAAAAGAGTGTGAGATGGCTTGAATGCATAGGACCAGAAGGTCAGAAAGGACGGTTGAAGCCATATATGGCTGACATAGCAGTGAATCTGTGGGGTCACAACCTTCTAATGCAGTGGAATACCCAGATTAAAATCTCTCCTGGTTCTGATATCAACCAGAGACTCAATTATGTTTCCAAAAATGACGCTCTAAGGTACTATGGAAAAAATTCACCAGCCATTCAGGTTGTACAAAAGAATTGCCCAATAACCACAGAACCTAAAAGGACACTCACAGCATTGCCTTTGAAATGGTTAACAGAAAAGCCTATTTGGGTTCAACAATGGCCTTTGACAAAAGAAAAACTTCAGGCTTTGGAACAGTTGGTACAGGAGCAGTTACAGGCTCAGCATATCGAAGAATCAACCAGTCCATGGAATTCTCCTGTTTTTGTTGTCAAGAAAAAATCTGGAAAATGGAGGATGTTAATGGATTTAAGAGCAATTAATAAGGTGATTCAACCTATGGGCTCCTTACAATCTGGTATTCCCCTGCCTTCTCTGCTACCTAAAGGATGGCCTATTGCAGTTATTGATTTGAAGGATTGTTTTTTTTACCATACCTTTACAGGAACAGGACAAAGAGAAATTTGCTTTTACAGTACCTACTCTTAATAATTCAGGGCCAGCTAAGAGGTACCAATGGAGAGTCCTTCCCCAAGGAATGTTGAATAGTCCCACCTTATGCCAATATTTTGTACAACAACCACTAGAAATACTGCACAAGTGCTTCCCTCAATCTATTATTTACCATTATATGGATGATATTTTGTTGGCAGGCCCAAACCCAAAGACATTAGAAACATTGTTTGAGGAACTGAAGAAAATATTGCCTGATTGGGGACTACAAATTGCTCCAGAAAAAAGTACAGAGGGGATATTCTATCAATTATTTAGGATATAAAATAGGTTTACAAAAAATTAGGCCACAAAAGGTAAAATTAAATAGAGATAAATTGAAGACTCTTAACGATTTTCAAAAGTTACTAGGAGATATTGCGCATATACGGCCCATGATTGGTATAAAAAGGTATGAGCTAGTTAATTTGTTCAAGACTTTGGACAGTGACAAGGATTTAAATAGTCCAAGAGAATTATCTAATGAGGCTGAGAAAGAATTAGAGTTGGTTGAAAAGAAACTTCAAGAAGCACATGTGGATCGTGTGGATCCAGACCTGGAATGCATACTTGTTATTTTACCCTCTAGACAATCTCCGACAGGAATCTTAATGCAAAGAGAAAGTATTATATTAGAATGGATATTACTGCCACATAGGCCAAGCAAGAAGATGAAGACATATATCGAAAAAATTTCTGATCTGATTTTTAAAGGTAAATTAAGACTTTGTCAATTGACTGGAAAGGACCCTGCAGAAAATGTTGTGCCTTTGACTAATGAAGAAATTGAACGATTATGGGCAGACAGTGAACCTTGGCAAAAGGCTTGTAGTGATTTTTTAGGAGAGATTAATAATAAATATCCTCAAAACAAGAGAATTCAATTCATAAAGGAAACTAATTGGATCTTTCCTCATGTGGTATAGGATAAACCCATATCTGGAGCCCCCACCTTTTATACTGATGTGAACAATTTAGGAAAGGCTGGCTACAAGTCTGAAGACTTAATTAAGGTGGCTCAGAGCCCTTATAACTCTGTTCGGAAGTCAGAACTATATGCAATTATTTGGTACACAGAGAAATGAGATCTGGCAAATGGATGTGTTTCACTTCCCAGAATTCGGAAAGATGAAATATGTACATCATACTATCGATACTTATTCTGGAATTCAATGGGCAACTGCTCTGAGTTCTGAAAATGCTGATGCTGTACTAACTCAACTTTTGGAAGCCATGGTCATAATGGGAATTCCTACTCAGATTAAGACTGACAATGCTCCAGCTTACGTGTCCCGAAAAATGAAGATAATTTTTGGATACTATAATATAAAGCATATTACGGGGATACCACACAATCCCACAGGACAGGCAGTTGTGGAGAGATCTCACCACACATTGAAAGAGATGCTTTATAAACAGAAGAAAGAAATGAGAAAACCCAGGGAGAGGTTGCACAGCGCCTTATTGACTTTAAATTTTCTTAATGCTGATGAAAAGGGAACATCAGCTGCTAAGAGACATTGGGTGATAGAGAAATCCTCTGAGTTAAATCAACCCATCTACTTCAAAGATGTGTTGACTTCTGAGCGGAAGCCAGGATATGTGCTTCAGTGGGGTAGGGTTTTCGCTTTTGTTTCAACAGGGAAAGAAAAGATATGGGTACCGACAAAACTAATAAAAGTCCGCTTTGAAAAGGAATCCCTTCCTGAGGAGGAGAAGTAATTGCTCACCCCTAATATGACAAATGGATACAAGGTAAGGAAAACACATTTAACAAACCTGGGGCAGGGTCTCAATTTTGTCTTTACAGGAAACAGATACAACTATTTTTAGACTATTTTTAAGACATTGACTAATTACTCACCTGCAATAGAAGACAGACTGATGATTAAGGAATGTACACGAAGGACTATGAGACCAACTAATACACATATACACTACTGGGTAATCTCAATATTTACTGCTTTGCATCTTGCATCTATACCTCAAAAAAAAAAAAAAAAAAAAAGGTGGTCCTGGTTTGACTATTAATAGGGCTGGATTTGGATTGGGAGCAAGTGGCTTTCTCCCTCTCTAAACCCAAGCATATTGGTAAAGAAAATGTGAAGTATTCTGTCTCATAACAGAAATGCCACCTGGTGTGAGACAGAAGACAGAATATTTAGGGACCAATATTATTGTGACTTCATCTTAAACCTCATTTCTCTCTGTTTCTGTACCTTTCAAACTTACAATCTCCTAAAGTCATAAAAGATATTAATATCTCTTTTGAGTATCAACAATGCTTAAGTTTTCCATTGTAAATAACATTTCCTCCTATCAGCTATCTACAAAGAATCTGGAACTGAGATGGGCCCCCACCGCAACAACTCCGACTAGTGAAACAAGAATAAAAGGGAGAGTATGAGAGAGAGAGAGAGAGTAAGAGACAGGTAGACAGACAGACAGAGGCAAAATTATAAAAATCAAGAACCTGGTGCGTACCAATCAATGATTGTTTTCAGAAAATAGACTATTCAAAAACGGCTGCAAGATAGCTCTCTATGATTATCCTCCAGATCACACTTCTAATTAGAATTCCAGATGGAGTTAACCACTATTCTGAGAATGGTTATAAATGTATATAGTCAGTCCATTAAGATCTAACCATTGTTTTAGCCTTTACAGGATCCCAAAGAGATGCCATCGCCCTTAAGTCAGCAGGAAGCAACCTTATGAAAGACTACGCCCCCTTTCCCAATAAGTTTTGTGTTCTGAGGGTTTTGGGTAATTCTTATTCTGTTAGAATAGTTTTAAGTGAAAATTGGGTGGAGGACAGAACTATAATATAGCATCAAAGATCTCTTTGAAGAAGAGAAGAGGGATAGATATGATAGATAAAGGTAGATTGTTCTACCTACCTATACACCATTTTAGCTGAATGTATGGGCTAAGTTAAAGACAATTTGCATTGACATAGGTATTTGTATATTGATACAAATGTAAAATCATTTTATATGTTTAATTGTGATAATTTGTACATTTGTACAAAGTTCAATCTGAAATTGCTTTATATAACCAAAGCAACTTGTACTTCGATATAAATCTGAATCTGTAACTATTATGTAAAATTGAATCTGTAATTGCTATGTTTTATATATGCTTCTATCTCTGTTTAAAATATTTGCACATCATTGTCATGTACACTATGCAATTACTACCTTCATTTAACTATACTAGATATAATGTATGATTGCACTAGTTATGGTATATGCACAAGATGTTTTATATACGTCTGTTTAGATGATATATATGTATATACATGTCTAAAATGCTGTGGCCACTTTACATGGTAATATACCCATGGCTAATGTTTGATAGTCATACTAAAAGTCATTGAAAAGGGATTGAACACCCCTTATATAGGTATTCTAATTTTTAGTACAGGGTTTATTCCTTAAGACGATAAAAACTACTGTCAACATTACTTAAGGTACCATATCCCAGTCATCTCAGATACAGGTTAGAATATCATAGATAGACAGAAATCTTCAACCATTTCATAGACCCAGAGAATATGGCATTTAACATTTGAAATTCGGCCATGAGAGGCACAATGACTCCTGGTGTCACTGCTCCTTTCCCAAGATGGTATGAGCATCGAGGATACTCCATTGGAGTTTGTACTTTTGGCAGAGAATGGCCAGTTGAGTATGGAACTGTCCTTACCTTGATTATTGACAGTATACACATGGTGTCCAAGCTGGAGGAACAAGTTGATGGATGGAGACTGATGGAACCTGCCTGGACAAGATAAGACAGTCCCTCCAAAATTGCCCTGCTTGTGAGAAGATCTGTCAGATACCATAGGCCTGTAGCCAATATGATAGATGCTCCAACGGCGCACAAAACCAGAGGTGATTGTCCAGGTAGCTGTGTTGCTGTCCTCTCCAAAAATTTTGGAAGCCACTACTTCCATATACTTCTGACATTCAAGTGATATATCTTCCTTCTCAGGTCTTGAAGGGGTTGAAGAATAGGTATTTATGGTTACTAACTCATAATAATTTCTATTGTACATAGTCTTAGTTTAGAACCTTCTTAGTTAGACAAAAGGGGGAGATGTGGCGGGATTAAGGTGTCAGCTGATAAGGTCAGAAGATGCTTCTGGGACCCTGGAGGGGGTGTGGCCAACCCGATTGATAAGTGGCTGCTGGGACACGAGGACTCTTCTTCCTGGTTCCTGGCTGCTGGCTCCTGGACAGACAGAATCAGAATCCATCGTCCTTCCATCGCACGTCGTCCATTGCTCGTCCATCACTTGGATCTGCCAGTCCTTGTTCAGGTGCCACCATAAGCTGTTACTAATATTGTGAGTGTTAATTTATATTCTAATAAATATTAATTTTGGACTGGCGCCTTGAAAGTAAAACTCCATCTACAGCCAATCAGCACTTTTTATTAAACCAGTGGGTGGGATAATTATTTACAATGTAATAACATAATCTCCCACATATCCCCTTTTCTCTTTTAAAACAAAAAAGAACTCCAAATCTAACATTCTTCCCCCCCCCCATTATCTGTAACAACTTATAAACAACACTGTACATAAACACAAACATCCATAATCCATGTTTTGGGAATGTGGGCATCATTCTCTAGACTACTTCCTGCTGAATGAGGGCATTGGCAATCTCATGGGAATCCAAAGAAAAACATGGGATTATGCACAAGTTTTTAGTGGAGTAATCTGTAAGGCTGGGTCATCACAGCCAGTCTCCTTGAAATTGTTCTGGATACAGAGCTCAGGAAACTTCAACAGAGGTGTTTTGAAATGCTGAATCATCTGGGACATCCATTTCCAACATAGATTTTTCAGGAGGTCTTCCTCTATCAAACTTTATGTTCTTTATCCAGGAATAAATCCACAGCCTCTCATTTTCTGTGAAAATAAAAAGAAAACCTCTTCTCCAAAGTAGCATATCTTTAGATTTCAGTTTTAAAGTCAACTCATTTACAAAATATATAGGTTGAAATAGTCCAACAGCATTTATAGTCAACTGTCTTTTAGCAGCTTTTACTATGTCATTTTCAGTCAAGAAGCTTAAAGATAAGACAATAACATACAGTATCCAGACATTCTTTGTTTTTTCTATCTTTATGCGGCTTGCTTATTTATTTATTTATTTGTTTGTTTACTTATTTACTTACTTATTTATTTATTTATTTATTTATTTATTTATTTATTTATTTATTTATTTTTTAAAGGCTTTCTCTACCTTTTCTTTTCTTTCTCTAAGCCTTGTATCTATATTTTCAACACACTCTAAACCACTTAGACTTTTTTTTTTTTAAACTGTCTTTACCGTATATTTATTTCTTAAGTTTTTCTGTCTCTGACCACAACTTTGCTTGGCTAGGGTGATCGACTCCCCCAGATTCTTCTATTTCTTTCAGTTTCTGAACACACCTTTAATCTGCTAAGGGTTCTTCTATTTCTTTCAATTTCTGAACACACCTTTAATCTGCCAAAGTTCAAGGTTGGTAGGATGAGTGGATGGCTCCACCCAGCTCCTAGACTAATTTCATAGAATTTCTATTTTTAGCCCAGGTACTCTGGGAATTTCAGGGTCCATATAATTGCCAAGTAAAGCTTTGCCATCTGCTGCTCATTAACTCTATTTTAAGTATTTGGCAGCAGGCTCTATTTTAAGTATTTGGCAGCAGGGTCTCTTAAAAGATTCACAAGGGTTTTGCCTCTAAGGCTGAATCAGGAAGCTTCTCTTCAAAAAGTTAAGCCTCAGTTTGCCTCAGGCAAACAGAACTGATTCGAGAAAACACCTCCACTAGAAAGCCATTTTTGATTCTGTTCCATTTTTGTCTTTATGAACAGAAACCTTAAATAAATCATTTACAACTTTTTGCTTATATCAAGAGTCCTGTGAGACTTCAGGAACAAGCCATTTTACATCTTAAGCTGCACTCCAAAAGCCTGCCAGTGTAGCCCATGCCCCACATGCCTCACCAAGGCGGCTCTGTACCACAGCTCACTTGAGAGACACAACTCAGAAGCTGCTTTGGGCTCTAGACCATTTTTTAAGCTTTCTACAGCTTTATGCAGGTATATTTGCCCCACGTTGGGCTGCCATTTGTAGTAGGAGTTTTCTGGCCCTGACTTTCAGGCCTAGCCTCAAGGTTTAGACCCGCAGACCCGCAGAGACATGCACAGGCTTACTATAGTTTTAGGCTGTTTGGCCTAAGGCCCAGGCATATAATTTGCTAACTCTGAACCCTTAGTCTAACCCATTACTCTTATCCTGTTCAACCATGTGGCTCAGTACCTTTTCTCACAGCAGCATGGTTGTCCTCTGCTTCTTCTGGCTTCTCTCTGGCATTCTGCTCTGTGCTTCCTGTTCTCAGAGTTTTCTTAGTCTGGTAGCCCCGCCCACACTTCCTACCTGCCTTTGGCCAATCAGCACTTTTTATTAAACCAATGGGTTGGATAATTGTTTACAGTGTAACAATATAAACTCCCACAGTAGGCACATGCTCAACCACAATGATACAACCATATCCCAAGCAATGTTACATTATTGCTCACATGCTAGTTGCCATGGGAAACTTTAAGATATAGATTGGGCATGGGTAGGAAGAGTTACAGAACATAGTGAGTGAGATGATAGGCACCATCTCCTTTCTTCATGGTCCCAGAAAGTCTCACTGCCATCTTAAAAACAGGAGCTAGGAGTTGGATGGCATTTTGAATAGTCTCCATTTTTATTTGGTTGAACCTATTTAGAGACTACATAAAGATTTGCTAACATAAGACTGTACTGTGCCAAACATAATCTACTAATTGTTCATGGTGTGAATCACGTGTGCCAATATAGACTGTTCAAAGAGACTTCATGGAGACCATTAAATCAATTTCCTTATACATCACTACTGAATTTAGTTCATTTGGTTTACTACTTATTCTTGCATTAAATAGGTGTTTAGTAATAGACGTGGGAACAAATTTTCAAAAACTTCACTATAAAGCTCTTTCTCATAGACAATGTTAGAAGATTATAACAAAATTGAAAGTGGAATATCACTATAGTATGATAGTATATGGTTACTTGTTCCTATCTTTCATGAATTTACAGATTTTAATTCCTTTTTTTTTATTTAAAAGGGTTTTTTTTTTGTTTTTAGTTTTTACATATCAGTCACTATTCTCCATCCCTTGTCTCTTCCTATCTTCTTCCTATGCCACCCTCCCCATCCCATCCTCACAGAGGGTAAGGACTCCCACGGGGAGTCAATACAGTCTGCCATATCAAGTTGAGGCAGGGCCAAGCCCCTGAATCAAGGCTGAGCAAGTTATCCCTTTATAGGGAATAGGCTCCAAAAAGTCAGTTCATGCATTAGGGATAAGTTCTGATTCCACTGCCAGAGGTAGGGCTCTTAATTCATTAAGGAGCTTTATGCTATTATTTTATAAGCTATCATAGTGGAAGCATCTCTAAATTTTCTTTTCCCCCCAAGACTCAACAGTAACTGACACTTAAGTAGGAATGCAGAAAATTCAATTTCTTTAAAAAAAATTTACACCAAATTCACTTTTATATTTAGAAGTTACAAGTTATAGAGAGCTACATCTGGCATGTATTCATGCTAACGTTTTTCAGAGAGTTATTCACAAGGGAATGTATCAATATATAGTTCATACTCCATATAGCCACAATAAAATAAATGTATATCTATTTAAAAAATTAGATATCTCAGAAATGACCCTTTTAATTAATAGTAACATTTGTTTATGTCTCCACTTGTCTAATTAGTGATGATTGTATAATTTTCAGATGATCCTTCAGTTTGTATGCTTGAATTGTTATATGTATTGAACCTGTCCATTGTGACTCTGAGTCAGAGATCCTAACCCAGTGTTCTGCCTTTTTGCATACATTTTACCTCTCAGGATTTAACCTGGATAAATGACTAATTACTTGGAACTTGGGTAGAATATTGTTCTCCTTACAAAGTCCTCTTCTCCATATCTTACCTAAGGTAAAGTTTGGTTACAGTCATATTTCCCCAAATTATTGGTTACAGCTCCATCTGCAATTACTTCTATCATGCCATTGCATAGTAAGATGCAAAATGTCTACCCCCATGGAAAGGTGGATACCATGAAAGTTAGCATTTCAGCCTTACTTATCACTTCTCAAAATAGAATGCTTCTGGCATAGAAAAAGGCTCCACAGCTTTGTTTTCTTCATATACAGGCAGAATATAAGACATGAAAATGGAATTACTAAGTTTCATCTTTATAAAGCATTGCCAACACCTGTTAGCTTTACTTTCCATCAGTACTTTATTCCAAAGCATATTTCTGGTAAAAAAAAAAATGCTTATGGTGATATATGATGACTACACCAGCCACAAGGGACCAATGGGTGCATTAAGGTAGTTGAGAGAGCACTTATTCTACATTTAATCAGTTTTCATCTCAGAAGTGTCTCCAAGCAAACGGCAAACATACATGTACCAAGATCTGCAGTCTAAGTAAAGACTTTGATTGCTATTAAAAACAACAAAATGAAGAGACACTTAAATCTACATTAAAATTGGGAAGCAATCTTTCTTATCTAGTTTATACAAATGAACAATTTACCTCTCTTTACTGAGTAAATTGTTTACTAATAGAATTTACAGAGGGCATAAAGTATGCAGATGGTAGGTAGGTAGGTAAGTAGATAGGTAAGTAGGTAGATAGGAGGTGGGTGGGTGGGTGGATGGATGGATAAATGGATGGATGCATGGGTGGGTAGATAGATGGATGGGTAAATAGATACACAGATAGATAATAAAATGAATGGGTAGGAAGACAGTAGAACATATAGGACAAATATGGGGATGCATAGTCTTATTTATTTTTTCCTTCTGAGTTTGAAGACTTGTACTTAGTCTCCTTACAAAGAAGGGTGAAGGTTTAGAGAGACAATGGATTTCTAATCCTGAGGACACCACTGAAACTTTGAAAAATAATTTGTTTGCTCAAATTAGTGAAAATCTATGCTCCAATTTTTATAACCTATAGGATTTTTCTAACTGGTAAAGGGGTTATGAATATGAGATTTTCATGAGATTAATAACATTACCAAGTACCCAGGCAACACCAGATCCCTGGGTTAGAATGGCTATGAGAGGCCAGTGGCCATCTCCGCACTGGTTATTACATATGCTTATAAGAACACATATGAACCACAATGGAAGAATGGCCAAATGAATGGTTGTGTTAAAAAAAATAAAACCTTGAAACAAAATATGTTTGAATTCTATGCTAAAATGGGTGCTGTCTATGAATATTTTAAGCATAAGGTTTCCAGAGTTATGTAAATTCAGTGAAAAGCAAAAACATTTTCAGATTTTAACAGAACTTAGACTTAAAAATAATAACAAACTGGTTTAAGTATTTCTGAGTTCTACACGTATGTTGTTTTATTTTCGAAAGTTATAGAAAATTGTGTCTTAGACTGTGTTTGGGGATGAAGGTGCTAACAGGCTTATCTAATGAAGCCTTTCTTTTGAGTGGCAGTTAGTTTTGTATTTACCATGTGCTTACATGGCCTTTAGTAAAATTATTATAAAAGGTAGGGATGAGTGGATAGAGAATAGAGAAGAAGAGATAAGGTATGTTGACATTTTTTCTTATAAACGTAATAAACCTGTCATATCAGAGCCTCACCACTACGGCCGCATTTAGAATTTTACTACAAACTGTATTGCACTGGGATCTAGTGTCTCCACACATTTCAGGGTGAAGATTCAAATATTTCTTCTGCAAAGGTTTGTGAGCATCCTTCCACGCGGAGGACAGAAGAGTGATGAAAATCCTTACTCCAGAAGCAGCCTTTGTTTACTCTCTCACTCTGAATGGCAGATATCCTTTGGCTGCTCTGAATGATGCCTTCCTAGTCCTGAGTTTAGAATGTACTATCTCAACCTGCCTTTCCCTCTCAACATAAAAATCCCATGAATGTAGGGGTATTGTATTGTTATACTGTACATAATTGTCCCACCTACTGGTTTAATAAAAAGCGCTGATGGGCCAAAGGCAGGCAGGGCCACCAGACTAGAAAAACTCTGAGAAAAGGAAGCACAGAGCGGAACGGAGGAAGCAGAGGACAACTATGCTGCTCTAAGAAAAGATACCAAGCCCCATGGCTGAACAAGAGACATGGGTTAGATGAAGGGTAGAGAGCTACCAAGTGATATGACTGGGCCTGAGGCTGATCTGCCAAAAACTATTGAAAGCATCTGTGTGTCTCTGTGGGACTGTGGGACTGCTGGTCTGCAGGTCTGTGGGTCTGTGGGTCTGTGGGTCTGCAGGCCTAAACCTTGAGGCTAGGCCCGAAAGTCCGGGCCAGAAATCTCATACTACACATGAAAAAGGAAATAGAAGATAGACACATGCATACACACACCTGCATGCACACACATGCACACACACATATACATACATGCACACACACACACACCACACACACACACACACACACACACACACACACACACACACACACACACACACACACACACACAAACACTTGTAAGAAGCTTTTCTCTGTAGCTGAAGTTTCTAGGTCCTACCTAGCCACATAGTCTGGATGAATCTCTCTCACCTGACGTCCTACATTCACTTATAAAATAATTACTAAGAGACTTATAATAATAAACTGGCTTATGCCTCAGGGTCATTACTGAGTAGCTCTTACAACTTAACTCAGTCCATTTCTATTAATCTATGTCTTGCCATGTGGCTTTGTGGCTTTACCCATTAAATTACATCTTGCTTCCCTTTTGGTGGCTCATAGTGTCTGCTTTGTCTGTGCCTTTTTCACTCCTGTATCTCTCTTGAATTCCACCCCCCCCCCCCGCTACATCCTGCCTTTTCATAAGCCATAGCATCTTCTTTATTAACCAATGGTAACAACACATATTCACAGAATACAGAAAGACCATCCCACAGCACTTTCCATTTTATGTCTAATCAAAAAGGTTTTTGTTTTAAAATAGTAAAGTTACATATAGAAAAGAGTTATCAGGGAAGAAGTATAGTTACAATAAAAGTCTATTTGATTTTGGCATAATTAAAGAAAACATTCTATCATCTATCTTATCTTTGTGATTCTAATATTTTATGTCTAATTTACCTTTCATTGTAACTAAAAACCTATAATTATAACTATCTAGTCTTCAACTCCATCAAAAACTCCAGAAGAAATAATATCTGAGCAAACAGGGAGTGCATTGTAAGCTAAGCAATGTTTTTTGATTACACAGAAAATGGTAGTGCTGTGTGATGGTCTTTCTGTATGCTGTGGATATGCATTGCTACTATACATTAGTAAAAAAAAAAAACCTCTTGTAGCCTGTGGAAAAGCAGGACATAGCCAGGAAGAAAACCCAATAGAAATATAGGGAGAAGATACAGGGTCAGAGCAAACACAGTGAGCTGCAGCAAAGGAAGCAAGATGTAATGAAGCAGGTGATGCTATGGAGCCACATAGTAAGACACAGATTAATATAAATGGGTTAAGTTTCCAGAGCTAGTCAATAATAAGCCTGAGCAATAGGCCAAGAAATTTGTAAATAATATAAGCCTCTGTATAATTAGTTGGGACTGAGTGGCTGCATTACCCAGTGGGACAGAAAAGCCACCATCTCCATTTCTCCCTCTCATGCCATTGAATATTAGTAACATGATACTGTATTTTATACAGTAGTTAGATTATCGTGTCAAGCAAAAAGCAAAATGAATAAAAGGTAGGACCAAATCCAACTAACAATAGTCACATGACTTATACCTGTTTCCATCATGTTTGTCCTTTACTTGGATTTATTGTTGGTGAATATTTATATTATGATAGTCTAGTGAGATAATTTTCATTCTTAGTGGTCAAATATGTATATAAAATAATCTTGAACATGGAGCTTGTTGTCATATCTTCTGACAAGCTAAATCACGTGTGTAAAATTATTTGATGACTCTGGATACATAAAGAGAAACCTTTAGCATCAAAATATTAAGGTCATGACAAAAATCCAAAATTCCTCTTTTATTACTAAATACAAGGTTCTGTCTTCAGCATCATACTAAAGTTGCTTTTGGAATACTAAAACCAACCTATTTATTTTGGTATTATGTTTTTCTTCACTAAGGGTAACTAACTTGCTTACACTCAAACAACGAAATGAACAGGTAGAATTTATAACCCATATTCTGAGCTTCATATACTAGCTGATAAATTTTATTATAAATTTTAAACTGTAAAATTTTAAATTTAAAATTTTAAACTCATATATATATGAGAGAGAGATAGAGAGAAAGCACTTGCTTATCAGCAAAGCAGAAAAAAGGAGGTTAAAGCAAAATGTACAGCTGTCATAGAATATTCTTTTGTCTTCACAGACTCACCTTCAGATTTTTTAAATTATATCATTTTTAAAGGTCTCATAACCTTTTAGATTTAAAAAACTACTCTGTTACATGTCTGGAACATAAAGAAAGGATTAACGCCTAGCAGCAATTCTGAAAGAAAATAATTTTTGCATATTTTTACATATTATTAAGAATCAGTCTTATTTCCCTTTTGTAAGTAGTATCCCTAAGATCCGCAGTGTCTACTGTGTTAAGTGTGGGTTCAAGAGATTACGGACACTGATGGGCCTCTGGCTCAGTTACTTCTCCTCCCTTACAACCTCACATCGCTATACATCTGTTTTGTTGATTCAGAAGAGCACTTGAAATGCTTTACAGTTGATTTTGACAAGTGTTACAATTTGATAAGGGAAGATAATTCTTGCTGAGATGATTTTCAAAGTACAGAAATTATACTTTTGAGTAGATATTACCTTTCTTTATGATCAGAATTTTCATTTAATATACAGCGCACTTAAGCTTGGTAATCACATCTCTTTTCTGAAAAAAAAAATGATGGGTGTCTTTGATCTCATATATTAAATCATTAAACAAATTCTTATTCCAGATTCTGATTGTTTTCTTTGTTGCAGATGAAATATGTCTGCCAAATTTAAAATCAGATTTTGAAAATGCTATATAAATGTGAAGTGGGATTTTTTAATTAACTGAGAGGCTCCTGATCATGTGACTGCCCTGATTGATGAGTTACTGGGATGTACATTTCTACATGCCTCTAAATCCACACTAAACTGAGAATTAATCAGTAGTTCTTTAAAGGCTGCAGATTTGCTATTGGTAGAATAATCACTTTTATTAAGTAAAATATATGGGCGTGATTTTTATTAAAGTATTCTTTTACCAAAAAGACTTTCTAATTTTTTAGTTATAAAATGATGTTTTCACATTTGAGGTAATTTTGATGAATTATCATTGGTTTGTTTTGGTCAACAAATGCTGTGTAAAGGTCGACAAAATTTAGATATCATGGTTATTTAATATTTAGTTATGGCCAAGTCATGATTTTGCCTTGCTTTACAATAAACTGTAGAGTGGATCAGGGCTTTGGTATCTCAGTCATGTCAGTAGATTTGTTTCTGGGACAAAACCTTCATGTCTTTACTTCATTATAGCCTAATAGCTTCTCATTATTTTCATCTACATTTTAGGTCAACTGATGTCACATGGTTTTTCTGAATTTCTCTATATAACTCACATTTTATACCCAATAGATAATCCTAATGAGAATTTTGTCAAGACATATCTTCAGGTGTATGCACATTTTCTCTCTCTCTCACTTTGTCTCTGTCTCTCTCCCTCTCTCTGTCTCTCTCTCTTTCTCTCTCTCTAACACACAACCTAGCATGTGTCAGTTGAAGAAATTGGAAAGTGGGTTTCATTATGATGCTTTCAAGCATCTTTATAAGGTACTCTGATCTTATACCATCACTCACTCATTTCCTTGCTTTATCTTGCCAATGCCCTCTTTCTCTTCCAAAAATGTATCTTTACTACTTTTATATTTTAAAATTTTAAATAAAATATAGATTCTACATAGGTTAAATAATTCTAATTTTTCTTATAGGTAAAGGAAGATTGAATGTATTCATTTATTCCTGTATTTACTTTCTAATGAATATCAAGGAAATTCTTCATCTGTCTAGACCACAGATTCCACATTTATACACTGAATGTTCCGAGTTTATTATTATCCTGATGGGAATACTGAAGATAAAATAAAATTATGAATATAAGCTTTCAAATGATGCTGAGGATGTCTTTAAAATTTGAGAACCATGATTATTGATTTTTTAAATCACCAATGCCATTTTCACAGTAACTACTTCATCTATAGTTTATTATAATAAAAATCATGTCCACATTTCTCATTATTCCATATTCTACCTACTTCAGTTCTCTTATACACTATAGCTATTTATTTTAAAATATTACTTTCATTTCATAACTCCTCTATTTAAAATAGGCTGAAGTTAGTAACTACAATCATAGATTTTCAAGATCTCTATAACCTGTCTTCAAAAGTTTTATATCCTGTGTTGCTCCTAGTCCCTGTACAAACCTGCTCTCTGTCCTCGATGGATTAACTTCTGGTTCCCAATTTCACTACTTTCTCACACCTGTGAGACTTTTAAGTGATACAGAGGTAAATGCAATCAATTAATTGAAGGACTTTTTGGAGGTTTTTTACATGATAAACCTGTTGTATGTTTTTGGAATCTTTTTAAATGTATATACAGTTAAGCCCCAATTGTCTGGACAAATAAAGGCAAGAGCCATCAGAATTAATTCATCATTAACTCTGACTGAACTCAAAACCTTTCAGATTTCAGATACATACGAACATGTGTTTCTGAATACCTTGAATGTGTTTTCTTACTTGGTTAAGGGTAGCGGTTAAACTTAACATGGCTTTCCCTTTATAGGTAGCAATAGTTCAGCTTCTCAAGGTCATCATTTATTCACTGCTAAAAAATATAGATATAAAGGCTATTAAAAAGTAGGTGAGTACATATAGAATAGAAATTGCATTTTCTAAATTTTATGCTTGACTTAGTCATTTTCAGCTTATTTTATACTGATATGACCTTTTGATTAAAAGATAAAGACATGAAGGAGAAAGGCAGGTAATTACCTTCCATGCCCCTCTTCAAATGATGAATATAGCCTATCTAGAAAGAACGCTTTTAGTGGACAATACCGATAATAAGATGCTGCCCCTGATATAAGACCAATCAGGGGAGGCAAGATAGTTTCCCCTAACTACTAAGGGATTCTATGTGGGAGCAGACTTTATCAGTCACTATGATTGTTGGTGAAAGACAAAACAAAACATGTGAAAGTAAGGCTGACACAGAGAAGAAACAGATATGGGAATGTGGGTTCTGGTCAAGAGCTTATTTAGAAATAACATTAAAACATAATTGTACGGTATCTGTATCTTTGTAATGTGTTCAAGAGTCATCATTATTTGATCTTGGCCTACCTTTATACGCTCATCTTCTCTTTATGTATCTCATGTGCAGTTCATCAAACAGGCCATATTGAATTAGCCTTGTAGCCTAAGCGCATCCTTTGCTTCTACCTTTTACTTTGCTGGCATACAGCCTTATCACAGAATCCTGGGAGATTCTTTTCAATCCTAAACTAAAATATGTCACTCCTGTGGTACAATAGCATCCCACATCACCCACTCACAATAAAACCCAAAGTTTGAAGAGTATAAGGCCCTACAGGATATGATTCCTGCTAGTCCTCAGTACTCATTTTCCCCTATTTCATCCTTGTTCATTTCATTTCAGAAACACTGTCTTTGTTACTATTCTATTCAGAAAATTATACTTGATTCAGAGATGGCCACATAGAGATACCCAGCATTCACCTCCTACTCCACACAGGAGAAGCAAAGAAACAAGAACACAGATACATCTGATGCTGATATTGCAAGTGAATCTTGAGCTCAGCAAGGGAGAGAGGAGAACTCTGCCAGGAAGGAACACAGGAGAAGCAGCACAGATAGGAAAACAAAACACATTGGGCAACTATGACTTCAACTTCTGGCCAGGAATCCACCCCAGCACAGGGAAAAGGGTGGATGGTATAGTCTCAAAACTGAAAATGCTGCCAACCTTAGCTGTGAGAGTACCACAGTCATCCCGGGCTTATAACACAAATAGGCCAGTTACTCAAGAAAAACATAGTATTAGAAAATGTCAGTGCTGCGGGGACAGGATCAGCTCTTGCTGTCATGCACAGAAACCTGAGGAGTTCTTTTAATCTTCCCAGAATTCAAAGAGAAGAATTTCAGGTCAAGCTATAAGGAGGCGTAAATGGAGTTTTTTTTTTTTAGGTTTTTCGTTAGGTTGTTTGGTTTGGGTTTTGTTTCATTTTGCTTAATCACGTATAGAACAGTGTTAACGAAAGACAATATATCAAAGTACTTAGTTGTGGATTCCTGGCAACACTTATATTTCACACCTGCTTAGAAGAGAAGAATTGAAAGGCCTCCGATCCATGACGTAAAAACCCAAGCACCAATTACACAGTCTTGATTAGTACACACTGTATTTAGGTATTACAGCATCACACTACCTCACAACCATATGCAATGATTACTAAATTCCTAATCTTTAAGAAATTTAAAATGCTAGTAACTCTAATTTGTCCCACTTAATACACATGCATAAAATTCATGCACTCTGCAAGCTATACATTTCAAAACTCTGCTCCAGACACTTGGCAATTACTGTACTTTCTTCTCCAAAGAACTCCCATTATACACTGGACATCATAATTCTGAGGCTTCCTTGCCCTCTGTCTAGAGATATTTATTTAGACATTAACTTACCACTTGTACCTACTACAAATGTTCTTTAAGCTCCCATAATTCTGTTCTATCCATGGAGTTTTCTTACTCCATTATTATTTTTTCTCTAAAATGTGTCTCATTTGGCATGATACTTACCAATTTTTCTGGGTTTGTTTTGTTTTTCTGATTCCTCCCAATGATGTAAGATGCTTCTTAAAAGAAGGATTTTTTTATTACATAGTTCATATTATATTTCCATACTAAAAGAATTTGAGATATGTACTAGGTAAGTAATAAATAACTGAGGATGGATGCTATTTCATGTTTCTAATCCTTGCAATTTACTACATGAAATTCTCTCTGTTTTAAATGTTTCTCAGTTTTTATGAAGAACATTGGGATTTATATTTCAATAACATTACCCACCTTTTCTTTCTTGAATCATAAATTCAGCCATTTGATACAAATTAAGATTCTCTTCTTGAGTAGTCATGGGTTCATGTATGTATAAGTAGCCATCATTAGGATTAATCACACAAACTGGTTTTCAGGGATGATGCCTTTTTAACTTTTATATTTCCAGCAACTCAACACTGGGGCTTAGGGATTGTTTATTGTATTTAGTGAGTGAATTCAACTAACTCATTATCCTTCTTCCCAAATCAGCTTTCACTAGAACCAAGTTATCTTTCAATCAAACTAATGAGAACCTTGAACTCCTCTTTCTCACCCCAATTCCTGTTTTGTAGCTGTCTAGTTGATAACTATCTGTATGTCAAGGTTTCATAGATATGTCACTTCTAGCACACACTTTTTCAATGTTGTATGTATAAAAAGAAATGATAACCAAACTTTAGTTAAGTCACACTTGACAGTGAAGACTTTCTTTGGAAAAGGACTATAAATTACTGGAGCTTGTCGACACCTGACTGTTGCCATGTTTGCTAATTAACTCACATTTATGTCACCCATTTTAAAGCAATGTTTGAGGACATATTTTCTATGCCTATTATACTCTTCTCCTAGATATCTTTAGATAAATGCCTTCATCACAACCATAAATCAGTTTGAACAAAAATAGCCTCTATTACAAATCAATGGATCTCACATGTGACTTGGTGGTGGCCAAGAGGATATGAGTAGAAGTCTGGGCACATTTCATAATAAAACAAAATGTATGCTTTGCTTTCCTATTCTTGCTTCTTATGCAGCAGGAAACTGGAGGAATAGAGAGCTGTTATGATCAGGATGCCACTGTGGTTTACCAGCTTGGTCAATGACTCCTGAAAAAAGTCACTTTTGTAATTAGATGACTGTAGAAGAAAGAAAAAAATATGTTTGATCCCGTTCCATGATATTTAATGTTATTATTGAAACAATTTTAATTGTTCACCAACTAATGTTCAAAAAGATATAGTCAAAGTTCTCACTGGCTTCCTACTGTCTTCGTACAGAGACTAACATCACTCACATGGCTTACAGGTACTGATAGGGCCTTCTACCTTATGTTCAGGCTTTGTCCTGTAACCTGTTTCACCTTTAGCTTCTCTTTAGTGTTCTCTATACCATTTTTTTCTGAGAAACTTTTCTATTCATGGAGGTTACTGACTTCTACACAATACCTATTTCCCTTGAGTAACCCCATTATTCATATGTCAACTAAAGTTTAATGTCCTTATAAAAAAGTTCCTTGACTCTTTTGTGTATACTTTAGCAGTATTGATTGACTGTCAATTGTACTTTTGTCTTCATTATTTTGCATCTGTTTATGTAGTTATGAAATAATTACACATCCATAAGGGATATAAAGCCAATCTATGTAATACTAGACTTGGCAGTGGTACCTGGCTTCTCAGAGATGGACATTCAATAGCAAATGAGCAGTACTATTCTAATAAGGCTTTTCTTCACTTGACCCTTTCCATTGTTAATTTACTACCCTTGGTCTCCACTACCCTCAAAATTCCTTCAACCCATTCTTTGGTCCTTCTCCACAGATATTTTCTATTGTAGGACAGAAAATTTTACAAATATACAGAAAACTGGTTTGGGGCATATGGTAATAAATCAGGAAACTTTAAACTACCTTTCAAAGTAAATATACAAGATTAAGCTTTAAAACTAGATAAAGAAATCAAAATATCCTAGTTACAATTTATCCATTATAGAATAACTCCATGAATACTTGGGAAACATGAATGACAGAAAGAATAAATATGGCAGGTGACATCTCCGGGAAGTAAGGCAGAAGCAAGGTGAGTGACAGAGGAAAGACACCAATTTCAATAATAGTAAAAATGCTCTACAAAACAATTCTAGAAAGCCAAGCAGAAGGATAGAGAATCTGTCTACTAAAGAGTGCTCGGTCATGAGCATGAAATGCTCATTTCTAAGTACAGAGTGAATATAATTACATAGGGGAGGAATCTCTGCTTAAGAGAAATAGAGACTCTCAGAAAATACAAGCTGTACTTTGAGTAATTGATCAATAAAGACATGCAGAGAAAGAGAGAGACAGACAAACAGGCAGATGTCGAGGCAGAAGTTCTATTCCAATTATGCCAGCAGAAGGAGCTGCATATACCAAAGAAGAAAATATCCTGAGAATTCAAAAGCACAATGAACATGAGATTATCAATGATCAGACTTACAATCAAGCCAGAAATTAATCTTATGATCTTCATACCAAGTATGGGATGTCTTTCTGTATGCTGTGAATTACCACTGGATAATAAAGAAACTATTTTGGCCTATGGAAAGGCAGCTTATATGCAGGTAGGGAATCCAAGCATAGATAAAGGGAAAGGAGGGCAGAGTCACAGAGAATCTTTAAACTGCTGCCAAGAAAGCAAGATGTAAAAGTACAGGTAAGCCACAAGCCACGTGGCCAAACGTAAATTAGTAGAAATGGGTTAAGTAGTAAGAGCTAGCTGATAATAAGCCTGAGCAACATGCCAAACCATCTGTAATATAAGTGTCTGAGTCATTGCAGGGAAAGGGCTGTGCAGCTGTGGGCAGGGCTGGGCCTTGGGACTAGGACAGGCCACAAACTTCTGGCTACATGTATGTACCAGGAGTTCTCTCTTCTCAGAATTGAGCAGAAACAGCAGGTAAAAGCACTTTTAAAAGATCTCTGATGAGCCATCACCCAACTTTCCCTATATCTTTCTTTGACCGCTCAGTGTTATAGAATATTATTTTAAGGTGTGTCACATTTGAAATTGTTATAGAACATCTATTTTAATGATGTAAAGACATGTTGCATTTTTATGTTTCATTTGTTTAACTCTGTGAAGTTGTGAAATTCCTGATTGGTCTAATAAAGAGTTGAATGGCAAATAGCAAGGCAAAGGATAGGTGGGGCTGGCAGGCAGAGAGAATAAATAGAAAGAGAAAAGGAAGGAACAAGAAAGCAAGAGAGATGAAGAGGAATATCAGCAGTCAGCACAGAGTAAGAGTGAAAGTAAGATATACAGAAATAGAGAAAGGTAAAATTACAAAGGCAAAAGGTAGAGGTGGTAATTTAAATTAAGAAAAGCTGGCTAGGAATAATCCAAACTAAGGTGGGGAATTTATAAGAAAGTATGAGCCTTCAAGAGCAGAGAGAGAGAGAGAGAGAGAGAGAGAGAGAGAGAGAGAGAGAGAGAGAGAGAGAGAGAGAGAGAACGCCAACAGCCCAGGTAGGGCAAGATCGCTTTGCTAAATTTTGAGACCACCCCATAGAATCCCTTAAGCCAAAAGAAGAAGATTTAAGTCTGAATCATTCAGTGTTCTCTAAAATTAAAATCTTGTCTGGCCACAGACTCATATATATGACACTAGCTTCTCTGAGGGGCAACAAACATAGGTACTTAAAGATATGAAGTCCTTAGACACACTTTGACTAGCCATGAATCACCAGTGGAAGCCAGCAGCAAGATGTAGGACCTGCCACATGGACAAAGAGCAGCAGGTGAAAGCATGACTTGTTTCTCCTTGACCCCAAGCTCAGCACAGTGGTGCTAAACCACACTGGGGTGGAAAACTTTAAGGCCATCCCTAAGCAGTGTCCTTGGAAAATTAATATAAAGTAGACAGCCAAATATAAACATACTTCCCATCCATACTATCATACCTCACATTGTACCTTTGAAGAATATTACAAGTGATGGGAATTTATTTCCTTAGATTCTGAACCCTAAGATTGACAATGATCACACATCAGTAGCAGAATATGAGATAGTAACTTCTTGTGTGTGCAGATACAGAGTTTTCCAGTCATCTAGAATAATCTCATTGATCTAAATAAGCCAACTGATAACTACCCATTTAAGATTTTATAAACCCATTTTCTTTTAGAATTTATATTTGAAAACTAAGACCCAGTTCAAAATGAACTGGATTTGTTGTATTCTGTAAACTAAGTATGCATGCTATATAATGTACATTATATACATCTTCTGAAGAAATAGATCACACATTATTTCTCTATCAAAAGATAGCTGTAGTAAATGTGCAAAGCTAAGAGAGACTCAATAAAACACTTGAACAATTTCATTCATAATACACTTACATTCTTAAATATCAAAAACACTTTCAATGTTCGTCCTTTGTAAATAATTTCAAAATGACATTTTGAGTGTATTGTATTTTGTTAATTGACATCAACTCTCTCTGTAGGGCACAGAGAAACGCACATGTATACAATTTGTAAGGACACTTTCCATTCAACATTCCCTCTGTCATTAGAATTATCTGACCAACATTTTGTCAGTTAAAAGTAAAATGTTTTATTTGTTTCTATTCTATTGAGAACAGAAAATAAAATGGCCTTGCTAGTGGTAACTGACATTTACAGAATAAACCAGTAGACATTTTCTAAGAACTCACTTGTACATTTGAATACAATTCTTGTGCTAAATTCTTAGTTTAGGAACTAAGAAATTGCCCATTGCTTATATAAGGAAAAGAAGACTCAACAGATTTTTTTGAGACTCTGAAAGATAGGCAGATGTGGGAGCATTGCCTGTAATCCTAACATTCAGAAGACTAATGTAGGGGATCATTAGCTCAAGGTCAGTCTAAATTACATATCAAGATATGTAAAAAAAAAAAAAAAACTAATAATAATAAAAGAACTCTGAAAAACATGTACCATATGGTCTGTGAGAGTTTACTGTTTAATGTATCTGTATAATTGTTGCACAAATGAATGAGACTCAGGGATAGATCTCTGAAGAAGTTGGAGATACTAGAGGGAATAAACACCACAGTCAAATCTTACCCAGCTGTCTTATAGCTTCCTCAGCCTCAATTCCCTTGGAATGGCTTTCTCTGTGTTTGAATCCCGACTTAAGTATTTCAGTAATTAAGGCATGGCCCACCACACCTGCTTGGGAGCCTGGAATTCCTTCTATAATCTGAAGTGACCTTGACTCAGTTAGGATTAAAGGTGTAGGTCACCACTCCCAGGATACTCCCTGTGCTGGGATTAAAGGTTTGAATCACCACTCTGATTTTCCTAGACTGACTGTAGTTAGAGCTCTGGGACTTCTGGAGCTTTTACTAACCCCCACATAGATTGTGGGTAGATTCCCTCTGATATCTCCAAAACTTCTGAAACTTTATTAAATCCCCACATATAATAAACACATATATTCTAAAATCAAGTTTTGAAAAGCATCTTTTACTTTTCAGTAATGGACCTAAGTGGACACAGCAATATTTTTACAAAATTTTAAATTTTATTTTAAATTGATTATATTCTAAAATAGATATATCTCTGAAAAAATATTCCTGGGTAAACAGAAAGAGACATCAATAACTAATTAATAAATATTATTCTTTCTTCTAGGTTTGAATTTAAGAATGGTATAATTTAATTAAATTATTTATTTCAATTATACACCTTATTAAAGAAAAATTATTTATTTAAAATATCCTTTTTCTCACATAATGTATTTTGATTAGAGATTCCCATCCCTCTACTCTTCCCATTTTGTACCCACTTACCTCCCATCTGATCCCCATCCCTTTACTGTGTCTCCTTTAAAAATATACTTCCAGGGAAAGTAGGAAAATAAAATATAGTAAAATGAAACAAAAATTTGCATATCAGAACAGGAAAATACAAGCATAAAGAAGGAAAACAGCCCAAGAAAAGTCATACACAAATACACACACACACATACACACACAAAGAGAGAGACTTGTTTTCACCACTCAAGAAATTTATAAAACTATTAAACTAGAAGCCATAATAAAAGCAAAAGTCTCAGCCTTCTATTCTACAGGGTTCCCTGAGCTCTGAGGGGAGGGATTTGACAGATATCTCACTCTTGTGTATTGTTTAGCCATGAGTCCCTGTATTTCTTCATCTTCTGCAAGAGAAAGCTTTTCTGATGACGACTGAACAAGGCATTGTTTTCCTAGTGTAGCAGTTTGTCATTAGGAGACATTTTATTGCCATGATTTTTGTTCTTCTTCATTTGTTTGTTGTTCAAACAGTAGTATTTAGTTTTACCCTATGCCTCTAGATATCTGATCTCATTTTGTCATCCAAGAAGTTCTGGATATGGGTTCCACCTTATGGAGTAAGCCTTATGTCAGATCAGGAATTCTTCAGTTGATCCCACAAGTATTGTACCACCATTGTACTAGCATATATTTCTGGCAAGACACCTATGTAGATCAATGGGCTTGTGGATGGGTTGATGTATATGCTTCTTCTTTAGTAGAGTGCATAGTACCTTCCTGTTCCAAAGACACTAGGACATTGGAGTAAAGCTCTAGGTAAGCACAATCTCTATTTTTTCGTGTTCAATGAGTTGTGTAGGTGCTGTCTTCAGCAATGGAGCCTTTTTGTTGGTTTCTGGATCACATCTATAGTCTAGACAATAGTTTGGATTATTCAGAGGTTTCAACATAACCACACCCTATTACTAGAAACTTCATCTATTGGCAAAAATGGCCAATTGGGTCTCTGTCCTCTCTTCTCCACATTATTTGCAATTTCATGTAGATCACCTTTACATATGTATATGTAGATGGAGTTTTACTTTCAAGGCGCCAGTCCAAAATTAATATTTATTAGAATATAAATTAACACTCACAATATTAGTAACAGCTTATGGTGGCACCTGAACAAGGACTGGTGGATCCAAGCGATGGAGGAGCGATGAAAGCACGATGGAAGCACGATGGATTCCGATTCTGTCTGTCCAGCAGCCAGCAGCCAGGAACCAGGAAGAGAGCTCCTCGTGTCCCAGCAGCCACTTATCAATGGGCTTGGCCACACCCCCTCCAAGGTCCCGGAAGTGTCTTCTGACCTTATCACCTGACACCTTAATCCCGCCACATGTATATATATTACAAAACTTATACTTATTAGGTTTTGATACCACCCCTCAAAAGTGTTCTAATTTTAGCTATATTCACTCCCTCATTCTCTTCTTCTCTCCCCATCTCTATTTATTCTCGCATCCTGGTCCTCTCTTCTATTCATAACAATATATTCAATTTCCCTGTCAGTAAGATCTGCTTCTTTCCCAGTCCTGTACTCTACACTTAAATATAGGGAGATTATGTTGTTCCATTGTAAATAATTGTCCCCACCTATGAGTTTAATAAAAAGTGCTGATTGGCCAAAGGCAGACAGGAAGTGTGGGTGGGGCTACCAGACTAAGAAGACTCTAGGAACAGGCAGCACAAAGCAGAATGCCAGAGAGAAGCCAGAGGAAACAGGACAACTATGCTGCTCTGAGAAAAGGTACCAAGCCACATGGCTGAACAGGATAAGAATCATGGGTTAGTTTAAGGGTAAAGAGTTAGCAAGTTATATGCCTGGGTCCTAGGCCAATCAGCCTAAAATTAATGTAAGCACTTGCGTGTCTCTGTGGCTCTGTGGGTCTGTGGCTCTAAACCTTGAGGCTAGGCCTGAAAGTCCAGGCCAGAAACCTCTTACTACACTTAACCAATGTGGTTTTCTGGACTGTAGCTTGGTTACCCTTGATTTAACGCCTAATATCCATATATAAGTAAATACATGTCATTTTCATCTTTTTGAAACTTGGTTACATTAATCAGGATGGCTTGTTTTTCTAATTTTATCCATATACTTGCAGATTTAATTTCTTAAAATAACTAAGTAATATACTATAGCAATAGCCACTGTGTAAAAGTAGCTCATTTACTTTATCAATTTTTCTGTTGAGAAATATCTAGATTATTTCAAATATTTGATTATTATGAATAGAGCAAAAATAAACATAATTGAACAAGTGTTTCTGGGGTAGGATGGAACATTCTTTGGGTATATTCCCAAGAGTTTTTTTAGCTCGATCTTGAGATCTTGAGGTAGATGAATTCCCACCTCCATGTGGAAATGTCACACTGAACTCCATGAAAATGGACACATTTGCATATCTATCAGCCATAGATTTTGATGGATGTAAGATAAATCTCAAAGTAGTTTTGGCTAGCATCTTCCTAACAGTTAAGAATGTTGAATATTTTTAAAAAGAGTTTCTGAGGCATTTGGGTTTGCTCCTTTGAGAATTCTGTTTTTACCTATCCTATTGTGGGTGTCCTTACTCATTGATTCTTTTGGGAGCCTGCCACCCAGCTCCCAAATAAATATATACAGAGTCTTATTATTACTTATGAATACCAGGCCTTAGTTTACATATTTTTAGCCAGATTTTCTTAACTTAAATTATCCTATCTACCTTTTACCTCTGGACTTTAATCTTTTTCCTATATACCTTTACTTTTTTCTCCATGGCTTGTTTTTTGCTGGGTGGCTATACTCTGGCATCTTCTTTTGCTCCTAGATCTCCCCTTCCAGATTGTTCCTTCTATATGTTTCCTCTTCCTCCCAGCCCAGAATATCCTTTCTCCTCTCTCACTATTGTCCATTCAGCTCTTTATTGAACCATCAGGTGCTTTAAATAGGCAAAGTAGCACAGCTTCACAGACCTAATAAAATGCAACATAATGAATGCAACACAACTTTGCTATGTTAAACAAATATTCCACAGCATAAGCAATGTAACACATCTTAAAATAATATTATACATTCCCCCTTTTTGTTCTAAATAAAAATGAAGGTTTTAACTTTAACATAGTAAAACTACATACAAGAAAGAAATTATAAAGAATTACATTTACAATATTCAATCTTTTGTATTTAATAAATTCAGAGAAATGCTCCACCATCCATCTTATCTTTAGTGACTCCGAAGTTTTATACCTAATTTACTTTCCATCATAATTAAGAAAAATAAAACTAATTATTTAGTCTTTAACACCATCGGAGATCCACAAGAATGTAAGAATGTAATATCACCTAACACCAAAGACAGTTTGCTGTCTGGATACATACCCAAAGTTCCTCTACAATGTTGGAGAATATAGATCATCTGCCTGAATTTTCAGTGAAGCAGAAAATTTGAAGGAATGTCCTGCCTTATATTGGCAAAGTTTGTCAGTAGTGTACCTCTGAGTACAGCAGAATGTCTGGAATTCTGTGAAACCAAAATATTATCTCACCTTGTTTTGGCAAAGTTCAGCAGCCACTTTCCTGTGGTTTCTGCATGTCTGGTTTACAAAGTTACTGTTAAGCAGTCAAAGCAAAAGAAACACCTATAAAGGTTCGTCAATGTCTGTCATTCTTTTATAAAATAAATTGGTAGGAGCAGATATGTCTCATTGTCATGAAAATCTTTATATTAATAAAACATTTTAAAAGCTATATTCTATAGGTCTTTGAAGTGTTTGAAGACCATTTATTCTAAGATATATCTCTGTATGATCTTGAAAACATGCTGAAATATCTACAAATTTGCTTGTTATAGATGATTAATTATATATGTTTCTTGATTATCTTAAATACCTTATAATAATGACTCTAAAAAACTAAAACTTTATTTTTTAAATTGAACTGGATAGGTACAATAACTTAAACAAGAGTAGAAACACATACACACACAAACACACACATGCACACACACACACACTCCTTAAAAGGCCAGCTCCCAGGGGTCACTTCAGAGTAATAAAAAGACTCAGAGTAGTGAAGACATTGGAGAAAAAACTTTTTTATCTGGGATAATTATGAATAAATGTCTCTCTGACTGGTAAAATAAGGAAACATATATGCCTTCTGATGGTAACTTTCTCTTCTTAAAAATGGTCTCTGACTCTTTCTGTCTCTATTCAGTTACATAGTTCCACATTGCTGCATTCTATACATACAACTATTTATGCCCATACATCTCTATACACATTTAGATATATTTTCACATGTCTTCACATTTTTCTTTTACATACATTTCTCTTCTACATCTATTTTATAGAGTTTCATATTCCTTGTCTCCACACAGTTACAAATATCCGTACAGTCATAGCTATTTATCTTGAATACATAGAGCTCTTACCATATAACATTTTACATTGGTCTTACACATACTCATACAGCTCTTTGCATAGTTTCTATATTTAGCAACAACCTTTTCACATAGCTTTATCTCTCTCATACAGATACTCACACACATATGCTTCATCTACATCACTCACACACTTTTTTCTCAATCACTCTTTCGTAATTCATTCTTTCACATAGCTCTCTTTAGGCCTCTTCTTCATCTCATTAAGCACACATACACTCACATTCTGAATAGCTTTATCCATACACTACTGCTTCTCTTACACCCTCTCAGTCATACATACTTATTCCTCCTTCTTTCTCCCCCTCTACATTGATGCTGTTCCCCCATATCTGATGTGGGAATGCCTTTCTGTATGCTGTGAATATCAATATTTAAATAAAGGAGCTGTTTTGGGCCATGACAGGCACCATAGAAGAAGTAGGAGGAGAAATCAGAGCATAGGTAGGAGAAGCAGGGCGGAGTCAGGCAGATCGAGCCAGCCACCCAAGGAGCAACATGTAAGGAACACAGGTGAGCCACATGGCAGACAGATTAATAAAAATGTGTTGATTTAAGATATAAGAGCTAGCTAGCAATGTGCCTGAGCCATAGGCCAAAGAGCATAAAGTTAATATAAGCATCTGAGTCATTTCTAGGGGGCTGAGCAGCAGCAGCAGGCTGCTAAGGGGTCTGGCGCAGCAGGTCTGTGGGTCTGGGCCTCTGGTCACCTGGGACCAAGAAACCCCACTGCTACACATATCCTTAGCCAAACTCTGAACAATTATAGGTTATATTTTCAAGGTTCAATCCATCCTCATAACATATAAGTCATACAATTTTTCTCTGGCTAGTAAGGCCACAAAAATCAGCCAATATAAATGATTGGCCTTTAACATAACTTTTCTGCAGACATAAAATGACACTGAAATTCAGGACATAGCAATAACAGCAGCAGGTTGAACCTTGAATAGTCAGGGTATGTACAGAAAATCAACTATTGAAACAGGGGTTATGTCTCAAAACTGCCTGGCCTTTATTTAGCAATAAACAACACCTGGGAATTAGTCTTTGTGTATATTTTCTGCAGGAACAGTTTAGTTTGTCTGATTTTTTTCTGAAGTCTAAAATTAATTGTCTTTGAGACTGAAAATACTGTTCCTTTACTGTGTCATAAAGAATATTCTGGTATTATTTCTATGTATCAGACTTGACTATCCACAACTGTAAGTGTGAACAAAGATGTGAAACACATTATCAAAGGGCTATGGAAAGAACCTCACAGCTATTCTTATTAGAGAGGCATAGCAGCAGCACCTGAAAAAGTTACAGACAGAAAACAACTTCTATCCACAACCAGTCACCCCACAGGTATTGCCTAGTGGAGCCAGTAGGCGAATGTTTCCTGCACTTTGCCTAATGGGGCCATATTATGAATGTTGTTTAGTGGGACTATTTCATGAACTTTAATCTTCAAATTTGAAATAATAACCAAGTCCTGGGAAGACCAGTAGTAACCTTTGTTGATAGATATCACCTGGCAAGATTTAGGAGGTCTTTCCTGATCATCAAACCTGATTCTTCTCATTCCCAAAGGAATCTAAAGTGTCTTGTTTCCTGTGGACAAAAAAACTTCTTTTTCAAAGCATATTTGACTTCCATTTGACAAATACACTTTTTTTTTTTTTTTTTACTTCTTTTTAAAAGTTAAGATAGGACTAAAGTACCTATATTGGTTTACTTTTGCAGTCATATTTACAATCCCATATCTCTTAGGAGCTGTTGTTTGCTTATCAACAATCAAAAAATTTCAAATAATCACAATAACATATAGGATCCAGACTCTGTGTCTTTCTCATCTTATGTAGCTTTCTTCTTTTATTCTCTCTTTGAAGACTTTATTTTTAAACTATTTATTGACCATATTTTTTCTTAAGCCTAAGTACATTATAAAATATATTGGAACCTATTTAGAGTATTTTTTCTATTCAGACCTTTTATTGTGTATCTTTTAGGCTTTTTTTTTTTTTTTTTGACTGTGTGACCAAACTTGAAATTGCTAAACTAAACTAGATCCTCTAAGTGGCTCTATCGTTGTCTCTATCTGCTTCTCAAGTTAGGAAAGCCAAGCCTAAAGATTGAGGCTCTGTCAGAGGTTTGCAACCAGAAATTGCATTTAACCTTTCTAGCTGTAAGAAGCTGGTACCTGAGCTGGCACAAATGTTTTTGGGGTTTTGTTTTGGGGTTATTTTGTTTTTTGTTTTTTTCTTAGCTTGCTATTCCTGTTTATCACAGAAAAGGCTTTTTAAGTGCCCTTTCCATAAGGCAGGGTTTCTTAAAGGAGCTATATCTTTTTTTATTTTATTTTTTTCAGATCATATGAAAATTTAAGCCTCACATTGGTATGCCATTTTTTTTTAAAACTCTTTTACTCTTTTGGAGACCCAGCACCAAGTTCTAAAATAAATTCACATGGAGTCATATGAATGTCCAGCCTTTGTTATAGTAAGGTTATTTGGCCTTGGGTAGCTAGAGGTGTAGACTTATAGACTTGCACAGGTGAGCCACGAGCCATGTGACAAACAAATTAATAAAAATAAATTAAATTAAAATATAAAAACTAACAATATACCTAAGCCATAAACCAAACAACATAAACTTAATATAAATGTCTAAATAATTTTCTAAAGGCCTAATCAAATTCAGGCAGGTAAAAAATCTAAAACAACAAGTCTATAAGTCTAAACCTCTAGCAACTCAAGACAAAAAAGCCATATAACAAGCCTTAGCTTGCTTATTTCTAGCCAGCGTTTCTTAAATTGTCCCATTTGCCTTTTGCCTCTGAGCCTTTAACTTTGTCTTATATATCTTTCTTTCTTACTCTATGGCTTGCTGTACAGCTAGGTTGGCTCCTGGGTCCTCCTCCTTCTCTTGCTCCTTAATCTCCTCTTCCCAGATTTCTTCTTCTACTTATTCTCTTTTCCTGTCAGCCCTACCTCTCCTTCTCCTGCCTCTATATTGGCATTTAAATTCTTTATTAAACAAATCAGGTGTTTTAAACAGGCAAAGTAACACAGCTTTATAGAACTTAAAAAAGGCAACATAAAAAAATGCAACACATCTTTGCATAATTAAACAGATATTCCACAGCATAAATAAACATAACATATCTTAAAATAATATTCTACAACAGTGTACTCCATTTTAATTGCTTTGTTTTCTTGATATCTAATTCTTTTAATACTTGGGATATTAACTACTAGATGTATAGTTGTTAAAAAAATCTTCTTCCAAATAAACAGCCCCCTCAACCAATTATGAGCCTGGGAGCACAGTAGAGCTGACCCTATTGAGTGGAGTGTAGATGATATGACTACACTCCTCATCTGATATATGTTAGAGTGAACCAAGGCGAGAAGACCTCCTTCCCTACTCACTGCTGCCTGTGGCAGGTGGGAGAGCTGGCTCTGGGAGAATAGGAGTGGTGATCATCAATACACCTCACCAGGGCAACACAGTAGCTCTGACCCTCTTGGCAGGGATGCTGATGAGTCAGTCCAAAGCATGTAGGAGCAGGAGAGCTGACCCCACTGCCCTGTCAGCCATGTTGTGGCATAGGTAATGGAGCAATACCCTTCCTACCTTGTCCCATACAGTGGGGTAGGGGAGCTGACCCTAGGGACAGGAGAACAGAAGAACTGGGCCTTCCTTCTCCCTCTATGCCATGACATATTCCACAAGAATAAGAAGATTTTTGAAAAAAATATTAATTCAATAAATTTATATGTAATGAGTTTATTTATTCTCCCATTCTGTAGGTTGCCATTTTGTATGAATAATGGTATACTTTATCTTACAAACACTTTTTCATTTTAATGAGGTCTCATATATTAACTGTTGATCTTACTGTCTGTGCAAATAGTGCTCTGTTCAGGATGTCTTTTTCTGTACAGATGAGATCATTTTCTATTCTATCAGATTTGTTGTATCTGGTGTTATGTTGAGGTCTTTGTACATTTGGACTTCAGTTTTGTGCAGGGTGATAAGTATGGATATGTTGGATTCTTCTACATGCAGATATCCAGTTTGGCATGATATCTTTTTTTTTCCCACAAAAATCAGGTGTCCCTAGGTTTATAGTTTTACCCACAAGTCTTCAATTTGATGTCGACCATCAACATATCTGTTTTCACACCAATACCACATTGTTTTTATGACTATTGCTATGCTGTATCTCATCATTGTAATTACTTATGATGAGACCTCCAGCAGTGGATCTTTTTAGCTTTCCTGGGTTTTTGTTTTTCAATATGAAGTTGAAAATTGTCATTTCAATGTCTGGAATTTTGAATCTGTAGATTGCTAGGACTATACTCTTGTGCGCTGTAAATATTTGTCATGCCTACTGGTTTAATAAAATGGTGACTGGTCAAGTAGATAGACAAGAAGTAGAGGTGAGGCAAGCAAACTAGGAGAATTCTGGGAAGTGGAAAAGGAGAGCAGCAGACAACCTCGAGACACAAAGGAAGTGGGATGAGAATACTGCACTAAGCAAAAAGGTACCAAGCCGTGTGGCTAAGCATAAGCAAGAAATATCGGTTAACTTAAAGTATAAGAGTTAGCAAGTAATAAGCCTGAGCCATAGACCAAATAGTTTGCAATTAATATAAGCTTCTTTGTTTTTCTTTGGGACTAAATGGAGGTGGGACTGGCTGGGTAGGACACAGAAACTTCTGACTATAATAGATTGCTTTTGGGAGGGTGGCAATTTTTACCATGTTATTCTTACCAATATATGAGAATTGGAAATCATTCCAACTTCTGAAATCTTCTTCAGTTTCTTTCTTCAAATTCTTGAGTTTTCTATCATACAAGTCTTTCACTTACTTTCTTGAAATTACCCCAAGATATTATTTATTGTTTGAGGCTAATGTGAAAGCTCTTGTTTCCTTTTTTCCTTTGTATATATGAAGGCTACTGAGTTTTTGTGAGTTATTTTTGTACCCAGACACTTTGCTGAAAGTATTTATCAGCCATAGCAATTTCTGAGTACTTTTACATCACTTATGCATAGTCTCATATTATCTGCAAATTAATATATTTTTTTCTCTCTAATATTGTTACCCCTTTAACTCCTTTAATTGTTCTTGCTAAAATTTTAAGGACTATATTTAGTAGATATAGAGAACGTGAGCAACCTTGTTTTGTTACTGATTTCAGTGGAATCAATTTGAGTTTCCATTTAAACTTTATGTTGGCTATGAGTTTGTTATCAATTACTTTTGTTGTATTGAGGTTTTGGCCCTTGTACCACTAATCTTTCTAGATTTGTCATGAAGGCATGTTGGTTATTGTCAAAGGACTTTTCTGCATCTAATGAGATGATTATGTGTTTTTTTGTCTTTTGTTTGTATAATGGATTACATTTGTTGATTTACACATCTTAAAGTATTCCTGCATCTTTGGGGTGAAACATACTTGATCATGGTGAATTTTCTTTCTTTCTTTCTTTATTTTTTTTTAATTTGGCTTACAGGTATTTTATTGAGTATTTTTGCAATTATGGTCATAAGGGATATTTGATGTGGGAATGCCTTTCTGTATGCTGTGAATATCAATCTTTAAATAAAGGAGCTGTTTTGGGGCATGACAGGCACCATAGAAGAAGTAGGAGGAGAAATCAGAACATAGGTAGGAGAAGCAGGCAGAGTCAGGCAGATAGAGCAAGCCGCCCAAGGAACAACATGTAAGGAGCACAGATGAGCCACGGGCCACGTGGCAGACAGATTAATAGAAATGGGTTGATTTAAGATGTAAGAGCTAGCTTGCAATGTGCCTAAGTCATAGGCCAAACAGCATGAAGTTAATATAAGAGTCTGAGTCATTTCTAGGGGCCTGAGCGGCTGGGCGGCTAATGGGTCTGGCGCAGCAGGGTCTGGGCCTCTGGCTGCCATGACCAAGAAACCCGTTTGCTACAGATGGCGTCCAACATGATGCGATTATTCACTTAAAGCCTGAGAAAGATTAGAAAGGGTTCTAGATTACAGAAACTAAGCCAAAGCAGCTTCCAAATTGTGTATACGAAGCGGGTCTTTGTACAAAGAAAGTGTGGCAGCCGGGTCACATTCAAAATGGCACCGGCCGACTGGAGGCAGGCAGTGTAAGCTGCAATCAGGCCAGTTCCTGAAATCTCACAGAAGACTCAGTAGCAGTGATTGATTTTTGATTTCTGTTTATTTTGAACAAAAAGGAAACAAAGACAGATAATTAGTCGTAGCATTTTCTTGGGTCTGCTCTGTTTGCTGGCCATGAACAGAGATGCAGTCCCTTTAAGAAAACTGTAGCTCTTTAAGAGAGTGTATTTTAAAAGCTCTTCTGGTTAGAAGATGATTAAGGATTCACAATAAAACAGATTCAGATGAAAAGAAAAACCTGTAAACAGGTTACAATGTATGTAAAAGGTACATAGGCTTCAGAGAGAATAGAAAGAGGTTAGAAAAAGTTTTTAAAGCGAGAAATAGAGTAATAAAAATATAATAAGCCACGTAAAGATGGAAAATAGACACAAAATCTGGATTTTGGTTGTTATTGTGTTTTCTTTTAATTTTTTAACTGTTAACGAGCTAACTGCAGAAAGACAATGGATTGCAAATGCAAAGGCTACTAAGTTAAACAAGAATATATATTTTTAAAGTATTTTGATTTTGAAATTTGTGTCTAAGGATTTATTGCTTTGGAAGAGTTCTGCTTTTGTTTCCACAGAAGATGAGGACCCTTGGATTGCTTCCAGGCAAATATGGTTTCATCAACCAAGACCCCCTGAAAAAAACCTCTGATGGGAATTGATGGCCATATCAGCTTCAGGGCTACAGATTATGATACAGTCTTAAAAACTCGTGATATTTTCAGTACCCCATACTCAGCAGGAAGTAGTAATGAAAAACTACGCCCCAATTCCAAAAATATTGTTTATAAATGTTTTTTCATTATAACTGGTTATTGGTCATAGTTAATCTCTTTCTAAGAAGGAAAAGGGAGTATAGTCTATCAATGATTTTTTAAAAAGTTAGATTATTGAATTTACTTAGATCAGGAAATCAGCTGTTAATCTCAAAATGTTTTACATTGGTATGGATTTTGGTTTATTGATACAAATTTAAGGTCAATTCTCTTATGCTGTATGTATTTTTCTACTCTTGTTTAAGATATGATGTTTATGTAACTGATTTAAAATTGTAATGTCTAATTAAGAAATGCATGTTAGTTAGATTTTTAGGTATGCAAAGATATATTTCAATTAGGTAGGTAATCTTCAAATACCTCTAAGATTTACAGAATATGCCATTTAAAATGTTTTAAGAACTTAGGCTTATCTAGACAGTGAGACAGGTCTGCTCCTGGCAGCACCAATCTACTTTTAAAAAATGGGCATTAAAGAAACTCCATATAAAGTCTATTTGTGACAGTGGTTAGCCACTGGGCAAGAACCTGTTCTTATATTGACTGCTTGACAGTATGCTGTTTAAACTGGACATACAGGTTCCATAAGAAGATGACCTCTGAACTTTGGCAAAACAAGCTGAGATGGTCATTCAGGTTCCTGCTTTACAAAGAAAACTGTCAGACATTCTTCAGGACTCGAGGAGAAGCAACTGATGAACTGTGCCAGAATGGGCAGAGCAGATTTCCTGCTTCACTGAAATGAAAAGAGACTCTGAGCATGTAGGCTGAAGATGGATGCCCCAAGTTTATAAAGGAACTTTGAGTGACTGTCCAGGCAGATAGGTGTCATCTCTGTCATTCCTAGATTTTGGAAGTTACTTGCACTTCTGGTTTACTTGGGTAAATATATCCTTCTGTGGTCTTTGATGTAGTTGAAGATTAGATAGTTATAGGTACAGTTTTTCTTAGTCATTTAAAAGGTATATTGGATATGAAACTTTAAATTCATAAGGATAAGGTACATGATAAGAGTATTTTAAGTTTGCTAAATACAAATAGACTATATGTTGTAACTGTAATTCTTGCTTGATAGCTGTTTTGTTAAATGTAATCTTGCTATGTTAAAATTGAAACCTTCCTTTTTAATTAGACAGAAAGGGGGAAGTGATGTGGGAATGCTTTTCTGTATGCTGTGAATATCAATCTTTAAATAAAGGAGCTGTTTTGGGCCATGACAGGCACCAGAAAAGAAGTAGGAAAAAGGATCAGAACATAGGTAGGAGAAGTAGGGCAGAGGCAGGCAGATCCAGCAAGCCTCCCAAGGAGCAACATGTAAGGAACACTGGTGAGCTACGGGCCACGTGACAGACAACTTAATAGATATGGGTTGATTTAAGATGTAAGAGCTAGCTAGCAATGTGCCTGATCCATAGGCCAAACAGCGTGAAGTTAATATAAGCATCTGAGTCATTTCTGGGGGCCTGAGCAGCAGTAGCAGGCAGCTAATGGGTCTAGCGGGTCTGGACCTTTGGCTCTCCGGGACCAAGAAACCCCACTACAACAGATATTGTTCTTCAATTCTTTGTTGTTGTTTGTTTGTCTGGTCTGTATATGGTTCATGTGTCAGAGGACTGGATACAGAGAAGAGAAGGGAAAGTGAAGATCAGAAGTTCACCTACCTACTTTGCTGGCTTACTTGCTTCTCTGGCAGGGTTGGTTGGCAGGTTAGGAGTGGGATGACATGTGAACTAGAGAAGAAGATTTGCATAGCATGTGGAGAGATGAAAGGAAGGCCACAACAAGTGGTCCACTACAGTTGGAGTTCAGACTGGGGAATTAGATTTAGAGAAAAGGAGGAGAGGTAAAGATCTAAAATTAGCCTGCTTGCTTTCCTGGCTAGAATCTAAATAAAAATATTTATTGAAATTCTTTCACTGAAAACCCACAGTGTATATGATTATGTTATATATAAAAGATAAGAAATAAAAATATTAAAATGATATGATACATAAAATTATCTCAACAAACTTGAATAATAGGTGGTAGGCAGATAGTTTTAAAGCAAAGCTTCTCATAGTCTTTGAACAAAATTGATAAATTTTAAATATCTGATAAAATATTAGCAATATCGAATTCATAGTTTAAAGGTCTTCTTCCATGTCTCTCTGATGTATGTGTCTCATATTCATGCATACATAGAAAGAATGGATAGCTTTTTATTTCCACATACCCAATATAAAAGGGAAACACACCTTCTACCTTTTAATGGTGCTTTTATAATCTGTATATTCAGACTACACAGGGAGATTACAAAGAGTATCTATATATTTATAGACATCTTATATAAATTTCTTTACTATTTATGAACACAGGTATAAAAATTCTAGACAAAATTTTTATAAAATGTAAATGAGCATTGTACAAGAAGTATGTTACTGATTTAAGTGCAATTAAAATGGAAGCTATTTTAACAACAAACTTTAAAAGATATGTTTCCCAGATTAACATATTAAAAATAAAATTGTATGACATCTCAAGCTCCACAACAAATCTCATTACGCGTGCACTATAATGTTTAGTACAACAGAAAATAAATATCACCAATTAGTGTTGAAACCATGAGTTTGTTACCAAATTATTTGGAGGCTGTATTTCATTATCAAATCATATTTTATGCATTCATTTTGAAAGGTACCATGAACAATTAGAATGTAATTTTTCTTAATTATTAATTTTAGGAATATTTTGATCTTTATTTAAATTTTAATGCAAGTAATAGAAAAGATATATAGTAACACCCAAAATAATTGAATTTTACTAAGGTTTCTATTGCTGAGTAAAGCATTGGGAATGTTTACTGTACAATGGAAATCAGTATGATGGTTCCTCAGAAAACTGAGAAGCAAACTACCCAATGACCCAGTAATATCACTGTTGGGCATATACCCAAAGGATGCACATTTGTACCCCAAGGGCATTAGCTCAACTATATTCATAGCGGCATTGTTCCTTATAGTTAGAACTTGGAAATAACCTAGATGTACCTCAATTGAAGAATGGATTAAAAAAATGTGGTATATGTACACAATGGAGTACTACTCCAAAGGAAAAAAAAAATGGCATCCTAAAATTCGCAGGCAAATGGAAATAGATGGGTCTGGAGAGTAGCATCCTGAGTGAGGTAACACAGACCCAGAAAAATAGACATGGTATGTACTCACTCATAAGTGGATTTTAGACATAAAGCAAAGTGTAACCAGGTTACGATCCACAACACCAGAGAAGCTAGGTAACAGGAGGAACTTAAAGAGACATCTGTCGAATCCCTTTGGGAAAGGAAAATATAAAAGATCTCCTGAGTAAATTGGGATCATATATAAAGCAACTAATTGTTTCCTGCTTCGAATCAAGGCCCAATTCATAGAATTCATCTGCTCAAAACTTGGTACCTGGTCAGATTCTAGGACTAAAAGAGAAACCCACTAGTATCATTTTGCTAAATGGACAAGTTTCAAATTGCCTTATTTTTATATTTTTATTAAATTTTGTGTTTGTGCATACATCCACAGGCATGCTATGGAATATATAGAGAAGTCAGTGAACAACTCATGGAATTGGTAGCTTATTTCCATCATGTAGTTCCAGAGATTGAATTCAGGTCATCAAGTTTGGTAACAAGCATATTTACACATTGAACCATCTTGCTTGCTTTTAAACTGTCTTCCAAATGTTCATGTTTCCATCCATAAATTAGTGCTTTTAGCCATTGTTACAAAAGCTTCTTATTATAGCAGGTAACAGTTAATACAGAGACTCATATCTTATTAAATTAGTGAGGAGAAGGAATGGTGGATTGCTTGGCAATAAATAGTTATATCACCAAGTCCAGGGTTCAGGAAACAGTGTGTATAAGAAATGGCAGAAAGAGTGAATGAGACAAAACATGGTGAGGCATGATGCAAAGAGATATCCTTTATACTTATAAGTGCCGTGGGATGGTATTTTCTGTACTCTGCGAATATGTGTTATTGCCATTGATGAATAAAGAAGTTGTGTTGGCCTATGATAAGACAAGGATACAGCCAGGAGGGAATGCCACGGGTTACATATGGAAAAGAAAGATGGACTTGGGGAGACACTGTAAGCTACCAGGGAGCAAGATGTGATGGAACACAGTTAAACCCACAAGACATATGGCAATACATAGATGAATAGAAAGGGTTAATCTAAGCACTAGCTAGCAAGCAGCCTAAGCCATAGACCAAACAGTCGGTAATTAATATTAAACCCCTGAGTGATTATTTTATAAGCTGCTGTGTGACAGTGGTGCCTGGCAAGACAGAGAACAGCTTCAGGCTACATATGAATTCACTGCTTCCCTGGTTACCCATAGAAGATTTGGCCATCCAACATTTTATCACAGAAGGAAGAAGGACTTAGAAGGCCTCATTTCTTTCTGAAAGGCTGTGGACAGCTGATGCTGATGAGGGAGAGGAGCTACTGCTTTCATCAGTGCCTGATGTCACCCAGTTTCACTAAATAGCCTCACACTCCTGATCATGAAAGCAAGCTAATTAAATTCAATAAGATGCACACAAAGTTATGAAAGTAGAATGACTTTTAAAGAAGACAGTTTTTATGGGAGAAAAAAGGAGAATGTGAAATAGAAATGGAAGATCAAGATGACTTAATTCACTATATTCATTTATAAAACTTTCAAATATAATCTTTGAATGAGGTATACATGAAGAAGCTACTTGGAATTTACGCTTTTCCAGGCCAAGTAAAAACATATCTAAATGAAGGAACAATGGAGCATGCATGATATACAAGAGCAGGGCATGTACCAGAAGCTAAAAGTTTGCATGAGATCGGCAACAAGGGAATGGAGTAAAGAAGGGAGGGGACAGGCCAACAACCACAAAGAAGAAGATAAAAAGATGAGTGATGGAAGCCCACCAGTTTTTAAGCTAATTAAAATATATTTTAAAAGGAATAAAGGCATGAGAAGAGGGGTGTGTTCTGGGAATAAGCTGAAAAGGCAATATTTCTCATCACAGATATCTCTAATAACAGTCCTTGGGTGGTAATTATTCTAAGTCTCATTTTATTTCTAAGGAAATTTCCATATACATGGAGGAAAGACACAAGGAAAGAAAAGCCACGAGAGGACATAATCAGTAATGGCCATCTATAAGACAGGGAAAAAGACTCTACCTGAAATCAGTTCTTCTAGTGCCTTTCTTTAAGACTTACAACTTCCAGCACATAAATTCAGTCACACACACACACACACACACACACACACACACACACACACACACACACACGCACGCACGCACTTACACCAAGAGAAAATATACCATAGCTTGAATAATATGTAAAACATTCCCCTCCTGGGATCCACTCAAAACAGTGAACCTTCTGTGTCATGTATTATATGAGTTATAAAAATATAGCCAAGAATAAAATTGTATGTTTTAATACCTAAAGAAGGCCATCAATCATGGTGCTTTCTTCTTTGCAATGAAAATTACAAAATAAAATCATTTCAATAATTTCTTCCTTATGAGAAGAATTATACCAACCACATCCTCCACTGTGGACCATTCAAGACCTTATTGGTGTAGTAGATTCCTTTATAGAGTATAGGCCCTGTCCTCTGAAGCACATATGTCATAGTTGGGCCCTCAGTGTTGTGGTGTTTAATCTTCATTGTTGACGTGACTGGATTAAGAATCACCCCTTCATTAGCTCTAATTATTCAGATGCCTTTTGTGTATTAGATAAAGTTCATATTCCTTCAGATTGTATAGCAGTTGTGGGACCAGGATCTGGATTTTTAGAATTTACTAACTATGGTGAGATGCTTTACTCAGCTTTGATGTAGAGAGGAGGAACATGGTCCTGCCTCAACTTGATACGCCATGCTTTATTGACTCACATGGGAAGCCTTAAACTTTCCGAGGAGTGAATGGGGATGTGTGAAGAGAAGGTGGGAGGGGGAGAAAACATGAGGAGAGGAGGATAGGGAGACTGTGCTTGGTGTGTAAAATAAATAAAAATTTTAATAATAAAACATTTTACAAGTATGAAAAATACCTGTGTACTAGTTGTAGGGTAAATTGTGGCCTCTCAAAACAAGTTATGCTGAGGCCCTAATTGCTGTGGGATAATGCTTTCATACACTGTAAAGATTTGTTATTCCTATTGTTTAAATAAATTACTGGTTGTCCAGTAGCCAGGCAGGAAGTAGGGTGACCAGAGTAGAAGAATTCTGGGAAGAAGAAAGGCAGAGCAGCAGTCGCCAGCCAGACACAGAGAAAGCAAAATGAAAAGCAACACAGAATTCTGGACTGAGAAAGGTACCAAGCTACATGGCTAAACATAGATGAGAATTATGGGTTACTTTAACTGGAAAAGCTTGTTAATAATATGTGTAAGATGCTGGTCCATAATTTACTATACTATTAAGTCTCTAAGTCAATTACTTAGGAAATGGCTGCTGGGTATTAGAGAGTTTCTGGTGGGGCATAAACTTCTGACTGCACCTAATCTCCATTGTCACCATATGTGGAAGAGGAAGTCTTAGATTAGTAGCTGCAGTTAAACCAAACCCAGAATGATCATATTCCAAAAAGGGTGGTGTTCCTTACAACAAATAGAAAGGAAACAAGAGAAGGAAGGGAAATGGGATGACACAGTGAGCAGTGGCCATCTATAAGGGAGGAAGAAGGATTTCATGAGAAACCAATGCTGTTTGTAACTTAGAGTTCCAATTCCAGAATTCAAGGTACTCTAACAGCCAACAGAATGACTGTCTTGAGCAAAAAAAGAAGAAAAAAAAAACTATAGTGATTAGGCTACTTGCTTTTTACTGTTTGAAGGATTTGTTTTTAGCTGTATGTACGTATGTGTGTACATGTGCATGAGTGCAGGTACCTACAGAGGACAGAAGAGGGGGCCAGATTCGCTGGAACCATGGTACAACTGGTTGTGTGTAGTGTGGTGTGGGTGTGAATTGAATTCAGATCCTCTCCAAGCGTAGTAGAATTGCTATCACATTTCTTCAGCAGAATTTTATTCTTAATAGGTTTACATGTTTAAGATATACAGTATTTTCTAATGTCATCTTGGTGAAATGTTGCCTTTATCCTTAAAGTTTGATTTTGACTGTGCTAAGTGGTCCTTTTATTTTAAAAGATGCTTTAAAATACATCTGAAAGAAGACTTTATATCAAATTCAGGATCTTGACTAGTTCTATGGGACGGAAGAAAATGTGACTGGAGAAAAACACAATAGAATTCTCAAAGTTGTGAATGAGTTTTTTTTTTTTTTTAAATCCCATATAATTGAGAAAATGGTGTTTTAAATTTATTCTATAAAGTAGAAGAACACATTTCACATACTATGTTGTATATATTATATGAGCCATAATAAAAATGAATTAAATAGAGTAATTTCTGGCATTAAATATGATTTCTTAAAAAGTAAACAAGTGATTAAAAGCAACATATTCTCAGTTTAGGAAAGAAGCCATAAAAAAGGCTTAATGACAGATGGGGTTATAAGGAGAATTGCTTATTTTGAGATCTGGGGATTTAAGTGTTTTCCTTCAAGTATGCAAGAACCCAAGACAAATTCAGAAACAGAGTATTTGGGCAAGTATTTTGGCAATCCTTCTTTCCCATCAATCTTTTTACCCCTCTCTTTCTGCACTAACCCATATTCCCTCTGAAAAACTGTGTTATCCATGGAGCTGTAAAGTGGATGGGATTTAACATTCTTTCCTGCTCAGACACCTACAAGAGCTTCTGGCAAGATCCTCCCACTTGTTTGTTAAAGGAAAATTACACTGGACCATTGTTTAAAACAAGAAAACTTTACTTAGTATCATTGCAATAAGATTGGATCCCAACTTAAAATCGGAGTCAATAGCAGTAGGTTTGCATGCTATTAGGCCTCCTGGGTTTGTCAAATGAAGCTGAAGAAGGGTAGCTTCCTTCCCTAGTACATCTTCACAACTCAGAGGTTAAGGTCAATGTAGGCTGACACTGAGTATCTTCCTCTACTGCTCTCCATCTTTATTTTCAAGACAGGGAATTTCAGTGAAGCTGGAGTCAGCTAATGCATCTAGACATGCTGCCTGGGAAACCTGCAGATCCCCTGTCTGAATCTCATCAGACAGGGTTAACAGGTGTAGCACTTGACTCTTTACATGGGTTCCTGAGATCTGACTCAGATCCTCCTGCTTGTGTGGCAAACACTTGACTAACAGAGTCATCTCCCCTGACCTTCACCCTTTACCTTCTTATTTCAATGGGGAAATCATTTCCCATGCTATTTATCTAACAATGCCAAACACCCAACCTCTTACTTCCCAGTGTTTTCCATTGTCCCCTTGCATCTATTATTTTCTAAGTTATTATGTCATTGACATAGTGTCTAGAGTTATGTTTGTCTCTCTCACTGGCATGCTAACTACATGAGGGAAGAAGTCTCTGGTTTTATTGTATTATATGCAACAAAAACAGTACATGTCACGTGGTAAGCACGGACAGCGTTTTTTGGATGACTAGCCAGTGATTCATGCGGCCGAGATAAGCAGCATA